>LR738710.1:528993863-529046154 GCA_902687465.1 Secale cereale | reverse complement strand
CCCCCCCCCCCAAAAAAAACTCTCACGAGCCCACACACTACATCTCTCTACGTTTGTCTCTCTCACAGAACCAAACATAGGTCGTGTACATATACAAGAACAGAATAGGTGCACCGTGCACGTACTCACGCTTCGTGCCCAGTCACACCGGCGCGGGTACATTGTGGAGCTCATTTCTGTATGAAATGGCAGCCCACGTGCTAATTTGAACACGTGTAGCAGTTGTTTACCTATGGAGGTCGTGTACCACGCGTTCACGAAACAAAGTTCAACTTGATGCGTTGGTGCGTTATTTTTAAATAAAGTTATATCGCTCAATGGCACGTACACAGAATATAAAACGATTTTTATGGAGAAAAAGGTCTTCCGCTCCACTATATACAATGGAGCATGCCTGCCTGGTTTGTATCTCTTCAGAGTACCTCACACAAGGCTATGGTGGCCTCTCTCTCTCTCTCACCATTGGTCACTGATCCGGCCGCATCCCGTCCACTGGCGGCGAAAGGGAGGATGTGCATCGTTTCTCCGTTCGACGGCGCCGAGGCAGCACGTCCAGATCTGCGGTACACACCGTTCTCTCTGACCAAGCTCTGGCGTGGTAGGGACGACGCCACCTGCTCGCTGCCGCAGTATGGGCAGATTCCGCACCCAACCGCTCACCTAGTCACATCCCGACGACCTCCAGGTGTCTCCTCCGGCCTTGCTCCACTGCCCGTCTTCCCACGTCACTACATGTGGGTCTTCCATAGTTCTTTGCCCAAAACGTAGCTCGTCCGGCGTACTTTCCATATTGCAATCTCATCCTCACACCGGTTTAGACAAACACAACCGTGTTGTTATCTTCCCTTAGGACAAGGAATATGCTTCTTTTTTGTCGTGGCATGTGTCATCAACTGTTATTGGCCAGTAATTGTTTCCTTTCTACCTCTTTTTTGCAAACAGGGCTATCCATTTCACCTCGTTGCTATTGCAACCTTTTGGTGAACTTCACAAATCACTTTTTTCTTAAGAGTGTTTTGTGCAGTTCTACCAAAATGTCACACGGGCAACGTCTCTACATTTCAGTGTGACTGCACAAAGGGAGATTGGTTTTGCTCTATCCTCCTCATACAACTCTGAGCCTAATCTTCTCCAACTAGTTAGTCTTAAGAGAGACTGCAAAGGTGACCGACTTCTATTTGTGTGTTTATTGTTTCATCAGCAGTCCTCTATTATCGTAATCACACTTAATATCTTTGGAACAGGGACGTTCAACTCTATTTTAGTGGAACTGCACAAAATGATCAGGATGTTGCATGCTCCAGACAGCTACTTTTTTTGCCAACATGCCTTGTTGATTTAGACAAAGCTGGGGTGACGTTGCTGCCAATGAAAGCATGGATCAATTTTAATTTAACACCTTCTCACAACTTTGTCTTTAGTTGTGATGTAAATATTAGCTCTGATTAGCAAGGAAGTTAGTTTTTGTTGTTTCCGAAAGAGCATCGATGGCAAGACACAGGAAACAAAAGCTGAAAGCTCACACCATTGTACAATTTCATGTCACAGGAAAATTATTTGTATAGTACGTCAATTATCTAAACAAATGATGGAAGCTTGATAGCATTGCCAGAAGCCTCTTCGGCATCCAGGTCCATGTGCCATGCAAAAAATTATACTCCTTCGTTCCTAAATATTTGTCTTTTGCAAATTTCAAATGGGCATATTTTAGAGTGTAGTTTCACTCATTTTGCTTCGTATGTGTACTCCCTCCGTTCCTAAATATTTGTCTTTCTAGAGATTTCAACAAGTCACTACATACGGAGCAAAATGAGTGAATCTACAATCTAAAATATGTCTATATACATCCGTATGTAGTAGTCCATTTGAATCTATAAAAAGACAAATATTTGAGTAGTAACTCGTTGAAATCTCTAGAAAGACAAATACTCCGGAGTATATTTAAGAACCGAGGGGGTAGTGCACAGCCGCATGGGAGACTCAAACCGGTCGTTGCGCCGCATTTATAGTGAGTAATGAGCAGTCAAATCATAAGCCCCACCTTTCCCACTGTAAGTTGCTCGGAAGAAGCAACCATCAATACACTCTTCTTCGAATCCGCTCATACTACTCCATCCGTCACTGTTTATAGAGCCTGCTTCAGAAAAAAGAGAAAATCTCTGGTGCCAAGGCGACTAGCAAACGTCCTGAAAAATAGCATTAGTAGTTATAGCACGGCGTCTATTACTAGAGGAAATAATGCGTACACACATGAATGCAGTGCTTCCACCCCGGGTACACACATGCATGCACTTACTCCACTCCGTAGTACTACATCGAGAGAAAATTGCCGTTACCATGCCCTAATTAATTGAGCATTAAACCAAACACGTCTAAAGTCTCTCTGGTGGTGGAAATGCATTGAGAGAAATGCATCATAATGAAGCGCGCCCTGTAAACTATGACGGAGGGAGGAGTAGTATGAAGGTGCAAAACCAAGTACGCGTACGGCCAGTCGGTCAACGCACCTCCGCTTGGCATATCACTAACACGTGGGACCGTAGTGTGCACAAACCGATCTCAATTGACGGCAAAATGGCCAACCCGCTGTTCCTTGAGAGAGACGAGGAGCGAGAACAGAAAGACGGGCTCGCACGAAGGCCAAGATATATTCGAGCATGGTTGATTGATATCATCATTACATGTTGGGCTGCCGTTTTCCGCCCTTCTCCGGAATATATGTGTAGTTTATCAGAGATTAAAGAAAAATAAGAGTACAGAGGCTCCACCATGCGGTTCTAGTAGTACTACTCATACTACTAAACCTTGTGATTTGCTCTTTGCCTCTTCGTGAAGTCGAACAATGGTGGTACTCCGCATGTTCGGTACTACAGTGTATGCCTCTTTCAATCTGACACCGAATGAGCTGATGCATGTCCACCGCCTAGGCAAGGGTACGTTGCATTAGTCAAAAGGCGTAAGCGACCTTCACCTTGTCCTGCAAGCTTCTCCTCATTCTGCGAGTTGACGGGACACACCAACAAGTAGTGCTAGTCCATACTCCCTCCTTTCCGGTTAATATGGCTTAATCTTTTTTTGCGGGTAAATGAGAGAGATTTATTCATATATAATCATTCTTAGGACGATCAACAAAGACACTGGTCACTAGGAAGCGAGGTACCCCGCCAAAAAAGAAGTAGGAAGCAAGGTGTTTCATCAAGCCAGCTCTCGGCCACATTCAAAGTGCAGCAAGCACGATTCGCACAAAGATGCGCTGCAAGGTTTGCTGACCTGTTTACATGCTGAATATCAAAAAAAGAGGAAATATTACCGAGCGCTCTTATTTGTAACATGATATGAGCCAGAAATAAGCAAGAATTGTGGCGAGTGTTCCATGCAATCAACTTCCATTATCACATGCGAGAACCCTCAAAGAGAACCAAATGTGTTGAAGATTGCTTTATCCCATTTTAAAAATATAATAAGAGTGCAGACGCTCCTCCATCCGGTTCATAGTGTACCTCTATAGACTACTATAAACTTTGTGCTTGGCTATTCGCCTCTTCGGGAAGTGCAACAATAATAGTAGCACTAGTATAGTGTATGCTTCTGGCAATCTGACACCGAATTAACTGTTGCACGTCCACCGCCAAAGCGAAGGACAACTTTCATTAGTCAAAAGTTTCTCCTTGTCCTGCGAGCCACCGAGCGCAAGCTTCTCCCGTCCTGCAAGCTTCTCCTCCTTCGGCAAGTTGACGAGACACAACAAAGTAATGCTAGTCCATACTGCCTCCTCTCCAGTTAATATGGCTTAATTTCAAACGAGATAAATACACTGTCTGTCACTATATATTTGTAAAAATATGGTCAGTGGACTTCAGAATACGCTCATTGCGCTCAATATATACGTTTTACGGTGTTTATACGGTCACTAGCTCACCCTGGCTGAGTATGTGTGTGCATGCACATGTAGGTTGAGCACTTGAGCGTGATCGTGTGTGTTCCATCGTGTGCTCGGACATGCATGCATTAGTGCGTCGCGCGCGTTTTTGCGTCCATGTGTATGTGTGACTGTTGCATACATGTAGGGGGAGTACCTGTAGGGGCCACTAAAGGAGCAGTCATATCACACAGTAAGTTAGTCGGAAAAAGCAACCATCATTTCACTCTTCAATGATGGCCACAGTGACAGGTCGCGTCCGCTCTGGCCGGGCATGAAAGCGGCACTGACCGTTTCAGGCGAGAGGCACACGCGGGTGATGAAGAGGGTTCGGGTTCGTCAGGAGCGGCCGTGGCATCGGTCCGGACGCCCGCAAACAAGAGATGATGTACGTTAATATTGCCGCGTATGTAATTAACAATGTAAGTAATGTGCCAGTTGGACAAATATGATTGTAGATGGAGATTGAAATGGAATTTTACGTAAACACAGATATGCATGTCTATGTCTATGTGTGTGTGCGCGACGACTCTCTAGAACTGGAAGCAGGGGCGTGTTTTTGATCGAATTTTCTTTCTTGGTACGTTAAGAAAGTGTCCGCCAGTTTTTGTTTCTTTTCTCCGGGAACGCGCGTGCTCTATTTAAAACCACTGCTATGGAGAGATTATTTTACTCCATTATAGACTCTTGTTTGATAGAATTCTCGCATCTCGCTCTCTCACCCTCTCCATATCAAAACAAGATGACAGTGTCCACACTATCTCTCTCCTCACCGGTGGTCAAAGATCCGTCCGAATCCCGTCCGCTGCGGGAGGTGAGGAGGTGCAGCCTTGACGCTGTCGCCGTCGGCGATGGAAGAAGCCGATGCGCAGCGTCCTCTCGGAGCCGGCGCTGGCGCGGGCGAAGGTCCTCCGCGCCCTTGTTCGCTGCCGTCGTGTGGGCAGATCCCGCCCGCCCGCCTAAGCGACATCTCGCCCACCTGAGGTATAACTTCATATACTGGTCCAGCTCCCCAGGTCATTGCATGCGGATTTTCTTCTATGCGACTACTCCCTAGCTCCCCATGTATAGTAGCTAGGGTTCGTCGGCTGGTCCAACATCACCTACTACTATTATAGAGGAAATGCCACTCGAAAAGTTGTCCTGATTTATGTCTTGGTGGAGGTATACATGTTGTTTCGACAAAAAGTACATGGTGGTTGTGCGGTCATTGTCCATATGCTCCTATTGCTGCTCCTAATCTAATACTATCACTAGTTAAATTAAGAAATGTTTTTTTCTCGGGTATCCTGGTTTAGTTCCCATCAAGATAATCACGATGCTTCTATTTGTTGGTGTACTTTTCATAATTCTTATTGACAATTGAGATGTTGTTGTTAATCTTGTAAAAGAAAGTAACAACACTATATCCCTTTTTTATATTTTTGAAAACAGCACGCATCTCCATACCCGGGCATGTCTTTCTCAATTTTAGTGGAACTGCACAAAATTGGATGGCCATTGTTGTTCTGCCTCACTATCCTCTGCCACGTGGTTCTTCCTTCCTCGAGCTTGACTACTGAGAAGAAACAAACTACAGTGAGGATTTGTCGAACTTCATAGGTGCCTCACCCAAACTTGATGAAAAATGGATGATGCATCACGATGATGACCTATCGATGCTCATGGTTTCGCCTCATGGTTGGGTCGGCTGGTGAAGCTGATCGATTTTCAATGAAAAACTAGCTATCTTCCATCAATGCTCTTTGCTTGTTACCCAAAAAGATGAAATCCTTCGTCAGTTCACCTTGGTTTCATTGGAGACGCAGTCGTCTTTCATGTTGGTGCAATTTTATCACACAATTGGCTATGAACCAAATGTTTCCTTGAAGAAGGATCGACGTTGGTACTAAGAGCATAAGTTTTGTATTGATTTCTAAGCCTTCTCACAACTTTGTCTCCAGCTCCCCTGTAATTTTATTTGTCCAGCTATTAACTTTGATTAAAAAAATGGTGTGGACCAAAAACCTCGATGGACGTAGTAGCCCTCCTTTTTTATTTACTCCGCATATTAGATTTGACTGAAGTCAAACTTTGTAAAGTTTGACCAAGTTTAGGCCGAACACAACAAACCATAATTATTAGAGAGGGAAAACTGTACATACTCTCAAACCTTTCCGATAATTGAAATTAAAATTCTTTATTTGTACACACTCTCACACGTTTCTGATAATTTGGCGCATGTGTGGTTGTTCACTTAAGGGAGGGTAGTGTACCGCACGTGAAGGATAGGAAGTGTTACCAGGACGCGTGGATCGTTAGTTCATCGGAAGTACGTAGTAGTTTTCTTCACTGGTACGTTAAATAAAGAGTTTCGTTTCGTACTTACACAATTTGAAATGATTGTTATGGAGAGAATAAGAAAACCACTCCACTATATATTAGTCGTATACACGAGTACTATATGGACGCAGCTTCATTGACTTCAGTGCACCTGCCTTTGGGTTTATGACAGGTGGGCCCAAAATGTGGCCGACCCACCTGTCATACAGCCAAAAGCAGGTGCAGTTAAGGCACCGGAGCTCAGTCCGTACTACAGTATATATATATATAAGCGGGAGCCTCAGCGCTTGTTTGCTAGGGTTTGCACTCTCCACACTCTCGCCGCACTACATATATATATATATATATATATATATATATATATATTTATATATATATATATATATATATATATATATATATATATATATATATATATATATATATATATATATATATATATATATATATATATATATATATATATATATACACGCTGGAAGGCTCAGCGTTCCTTTGCTAGGGTTTGCTATATTCACTGTCTGTCACCCTCTTCACCAGATCTAAACAAGACTGCGTTGTGGCCTCTGTCTCTTTCACCCCCCTCACAGCTGGGGAAGGAGGCGTCTGGATCCCGTCGCACTGGGAAGGGGAGGAGGTGCAGCATTCACTGTATCGCCTTCGGCGAGGGAGGCAATCCACTGCTGGCTCCGCTTTTCTCTTTCACCCAGCGCCTGTGCGGGAGGGCCACCAACCCCTTCTTCCTCGCTGCCGTACGTAGTATGGGCAGATCCAACCTCCCGCCGCACGCCTTGCCACATCCTGACGACCCTAAGGTATATGTTTCTTTAAAACCTTCATTGGTCAAGCTGCATGCTGATCTTTTTCGATTCTGTAGTCAAATCTAGGTCTTGGTTCAAAGAGGAAAGAAGGGTGCGGTGGGGTGGAGCATGAATCTAGGATGTGGTTCAGTGAGGAAAGGAGGGAGGGAAAGTAGTATAGACTAGCTATCCAGCCACTTTGTTGGTCGAAAAGGGAAAAAGGGGGTAACCCAGTACACACATCTGTAAGGAACCGAACTCTTTGTTGAAAAGGGAAAGAAACTGGGGGTTGGGTAGTTTGTGCAGGACTAGATTTGCTGCCCTCACATCGGAAAAAGTTTCAAAAGAGAAAAAATATGGGACCAATGCAGAAATGCTACTTCGCTACATACTCTACATCACCCATTTATACGTGTGGACACACATGGTGCTGACATGTCCCATGCCCCATGCATCCACATGATCGTGAAGTGTGTTTTGAGATGATGTGCTACTTGTATTGGTAATATTTTAAATAAACTCTGCATCACCTCCTTTATAAGTAGATGGAAGCACATGTTGTTGTTGCGCCCACTCTCCCTTGGAACTGCTTATGCTTTTTGTTAATCTAATGCCGCTGGTGAAATTAAGCAATGCCACTCTCAGAATTAACTACTAATTCTTATTTCAAAACTGCAACACTTGTTAGGGATGGGCGGGATTACCATTTTTGTGGCCGCATGTTTCATTGTCCTTTATTGGCCAGTAATTGATTCCTTTTTTGCCTTCGTTAAAACAGGGATATCTATTCAACTTGTTGCTATTGCAACATTTTGCTTTGCTTAATTTTGGTGGAACTGCACAAAATGAGACCGGATTTCCATATATGTGTTGAGATCTCTTTGAGGTCTTCGTCACGCATTATTTCAAATCTTGGTCTTGAAAGGTCAGTACCGACTTTCCTCAGAATTAACTAGTGAATCTTAGTTCAAAACTGCAACACTTGTTAGGGATCGACGGGAGTACCATTTCTGTTAAGGATTGGCCGGAGTCCATGTTTATGAAATGTATTGTTCAGATAATGTCTCTGTTATTATATATCAGTTACAGTGTTTTACAAATGGTACTATCCTGCTTTGTAGTTCTTTCTACATGTTTAACCAAGGTATTGTTAAGATAATGTCTTTGTTAAAATGAATCAGTCGCATTGTTTTAGGAATGATACTTTTCTGCTTTGTCGTTCTTTATACATGTTGAAACAAGGCATTGTTTAGATAATGTCCCAGTTAATATGAATGAATCACACTGATTGAGAATTGCTACTCTCCTGCTTTGTTTCCCATTAAGATAAGGTAGATCAGTAGATGTTTTTCTTCTGGGAGTACAAGTCATCAACCGTTATTTCTCTGTAATTGTTTCCCTTATACCTTTTGTTCCTTACGGGGATATCAAAATTAAAGCTCGGTTTTATTCCGACTTTGATTTTAGTTTAACTGCACAAAAGGACCCAATGTGTCTAAGGCCAACTGCTGCATTAGTGGGTCCAGTTGGTCTTACCACTTTGCAGAAAGAAGCAGGCACTATTTGCGCTACATTACACAAGGAATTATCGAGAAACTTTACAAAGTATTAGTAGACGCTGGTGACATGAGTAGTCTGCAGAGAGCATAGGAAACTCTACAACACGTGGAGTGCACTGGGCAAAAAGTGCCCAAACAAGTATAGGAAGCCAAGACAGGACTCCAAATCTGTTAATGTCATTCTAAGCAACAATGATGGGGCATCTGGGTATGGTAATCTATTTAACGTACTTTCAGTTTGTCAGTCCACCGATTGGTGGGTTGACACTGGGGCCAATATTCATGTGTGTGCTGATGTGTCTTTGTTTTCTGGCAGCATATAAATACGAAATCCACAGGGATGCTCAGCTTGATTTTAGTGGAACTGCACAAAATGTTCAGATGGTTCTTGTCCTCCATAATAATACTTCATCATGCACAATACATCGAATGGTTCTCTAATCATTCGTCGTCACCTTGAGCCACCGGACTATCAGATAACAAACTGATGACAAACCCTGCCTGTTCCACAATCATAGGCATTACATATTTTGAATGGGAAAAGCTTGTCAAGGTTGACATTAGTTTAATATATTGGAATTGTAAAACCTTGTCAATTTTTTCTCATTGATGTTAGCCAGAAGACATGCATTTGATATTTTTAAGTGGGACGCCCTTGCTGTGACCAAAGACGATCATTTCTTCCTATTCATGTCTTGAGTTCAGAAGTAAATATTTACTCTGCTGAGATGCATAGTCACATAAATGTTGACTTATGTAAGATATTTTAAGAGTTTGTTCTGAATATTGTCTATGTAATGCCAGGCATTGTGTTTGATTGCAAAGTTGAGCTTGGAATGTTGTGGCATTTGGCATCAGGAGCTGTTCACCGTGCCTCCTGAGAATAATGCTTCGTATTGTTTTGGATGTCAATGTAATGCCAGTGATTTGCTTGTTAGGAAGATCATCCTCTTCTGTTGTTTACGTGCTCAAGAAGTTCATCGTCTTATGTTTCATTGATAGCCTATACGACAAGTCGGGTAGGATAGACGTGAAACCATATGATCTTCCGACCAACTCATCATCTTAGGCCGTGATTGGATCGTCGTTTTCCAACCAAAAGCGCTTGTAAAACTGATGCTTGTAAATAAAAGCAGATGGTCTCAGGCAAAGCGCTTGGTTGGTCGATTTCGACTAGTAAAATATACACCAGTCTCTCAAATTACACGCGTAACCTGCCGGTTTTACTTACAGACCTCGGACCCTCGGTTTCTTTACGCATGTATTTTACGTGTTGTTTCCGATGACGAGTAAATTACACGTGTATCTTAATACAGGTGTGAAATAAACCAGAGCTCTCAAGCGCTGCCTTACCATTTAATGTCGTCTCAGTCTCTCGAAGGTGCTCATAGGTGTCCGATGATCCTGGCTTCTTGAATGAGCAGCGGGCGCTATTTCAGACCATCCATAGGGCCCGCGAGGCCCTCTCCGTCGTCCTTCAAGTTGTTGCGCTCGTCGTGGCGCCGAGCATTGTTAACATGGTCAATGAACATGAGGATTCAAGAGATGACTTTATTTTGACTGGTTGACAGTAGGGGCCCACTAGGGCCATAGCCGTACATACGCAAGTGCCTCCTTATTATGTACAACTATTTTTTTGCTTCCTCCTGGTTTCCTGACATCACGGTCCCACACCATTGTCAACCTATGTAGTCAATATAAACGAGAGAACTGCACAAGGTGCGGCCGACAGCTGGGACCAAGCAGCTCGAGCAGTATTTGTGTTTCTGAGGTGTGAGCAGTGCAGAGTTTTTCTTGGCGATGTTTTCGTTGTTGTTCAGAGAAGAGCAGGGTATTAACTGGGCGGGCTGTGGCCCGTCTAGCCCAGGACGGATATCCAGCCCAGATATTAATTTTTTTCAAGATGAAAATGGTTAGCCCAGCAATACCTTTTTTTTGAGGAATACCCAGGCAAGGTCAACTTGTTATTCTCCGCTCCGCTGGGCTGCAAATCTTTCCTAGGAGGGATGCATTAGGCTTAACAGGAAAATGGGCTTTAAAAAATAATAAATGGGATGTAATTATAAAAACTGGGCAGTAACTATAAAAAAATGCACCAAGCATGAAATTAGTTTATAAAATATTATTTATGGATTTTGAAAATCTTAATTTTTAATTGTTGCGCGGGCAATGTTTCGTTAGATTTTTACATAATACAAATTTATATTTAATCTGACTAGAAATTTCGCGATAAAAATATTTCGGATCCCATCAAAATGTGGGAATTTTTACTGAATTCTGTCTTGAACGGTTGGTTGAAATTATTAATCGTTGTACTACCTAGAAAATGGGATGTACTTTTAACAAAATGTAAAATGAGCCCAGTTTATTTTTTTCTGAAGAATACCCAATCCAGGCCTATTTATTTTTCTACGCCTTGATGGGCTGCAACTCTTTCAAGACGCCTGCAAATCTTGAAAGTAATATGAAATTGGCTGTAAATATAAAAACATATACCAAATTGGCAATTACTTTATAATTTCTGAATTTTTTCACATTTTCAGATTCCTATTTCACTGGACATTAACCTAATTTAAATATATCTTCAAAGTACTTTAAATCTGGCTCGACATTGCGGTATTAAAAATAGTTTGGAACCCACAGAAATATGCGAAATTGGCCCTGGCCAACCAAAAAAAAACCGGACTGCAATAAATTGCATAAGTAGTCGCAATGAGCTATATATAAAATATTAAAAAAAGAGGAAATGGTTTGACTTATGGGCCTATTAAGTTGACGCATATGCAAGATTGTTTTAGTTATTGTATACGTCAACAAACGATTCTAGCAGACGTAACTGTTGGATGTCAATCCAACGACCGTCGTGTTTCTTCAATCTCTGATCTTCTTGCTCCATCCGCCAAATCCAGCGCCGGCGGTACCGCCTGCTCCCGCCTCCCGTGCAGGCCTCACCGCCCCTACTACTCCTACAGCTGGCCAGCGCATCCCTCTACTCACCCACACGCCCTCTTATTCTGCGGTGACGGCAGCCTCACACCGCAGCCGAACTAGTGACCCCACGTACTCATCTCCGCGTGGCCATCCACTGCCGCGTCTTCCCCGGCTCCGCATTGTCCCCTTCCTAGGCCTCGCCGTCGTCCACCACCCTGGTGCTCTTGGCGCGGCGTGGTCAACGTAGTCAAGGAACGACTTCCATCGGAAGAGTACTGTCGTGGAGAGGCTGTCAGCTGGGTCCACGACAGCCACAAGGAAGTGCCTTCTTATTACGCGGAAAATAATTATTCCTCCACCTGACAGCAGGGACCCACCGGATGGGCCACCGTATTTGGCGAAAAAAATGTTTCCCCTGACTCCTGGGACCCACCGGACGAGCCACCGTATTTCTCGAAAAAAACATTCCCCCCGCTGTCAGCTCGGACCCACCGGAAGTGCCTCCTTATTACGCAAAAAAATGAATAATCCCCCTACTAGCTGGGACCCAGTATAGTGGGAGGCTGATTTGTGGGCCTACTAAGTTGACGGGGACGGAGGGCTTTGTCAACTTAGTCAATATCCACGATTCTATCTCCATTGACCGTACGATGTCCATCCAACGGCCGTAGTGCTTCATCAACCTCTGGTCTTCTTTCTCCAGCCGCCCAAACCAGCGCCGGTCGTGCCTCATGCTCCTGCCTCCCGTGGCCAGCTGCGATGCCGCGGACGCCTCACTGCCCCCTACTACTCCCACCGCTGGCCAGGCCATCCCTCTACTCGCCCACTCTCCCTATTATTCTGCTGCGACGACAGCCTCACACCGCAGCGAACCAGTGAACCCTCATACTCCTCTACACATGGTTATCCACTGCCGCATCTTCCCCGGCTCCACGTCGTCCCCTTCCTAGGCCTTGCCGTCGTCCACCGCCCTGGTGCTCTCGGTGTGGCATGGTCAACGTGGTCAAGGAACGGCTTCCATCGGACGTCGAATGTACGTGGAGAGGCTGACAGCTGGGTCCACGGCCGCAGCAAGGAACTGCCTCCTTATTACGCGCAAAATAATTATTCCTCCACCTGACAGCAGGGACCCATCGGACGGGCCACCGTATTTTGTGAAAAAACATTTCCCCCTGACTGCTGGGACCCACCGGATGGGTCACCGTATTTCACGAAAAAAACGTTCCCCCCTCTGACAGCTCGGACCCACCGGAAGTGCCTCCTTATTACGCACAAAAAAATGAATACTCCCCCTGCTAGTTGGGACCCACCTTGGTGGGTGGCTGACTTGTGGGCCTACTAAGTTAACGGGGACGGAGTGCTTGGTCAACTTAGTCAATATGAACGATTCTAGATCCAGTGACGATGTCCATCCAACAGCCGTAGTGCTTCTTCAACCTCTGGTCTTCTTGCTCCAGGTGCCGGATGCTCCTGCCTCCCGTGGCCGGCTGTGCTGCCGCGGAGGCCTCACCGCCCCCTACTATTCTCACCGCTTGCCAGGCCCTGCGGCGAAGGAAGCCTCACACCGCAGCCAAACTAGTGAACCCTCGGACTCCTCTCCGTGCGGGCTTCCACTGCCGCGTCTTCCCCGGCTCCGTGTCGTCCCCTTCCTAGGCCTTGCCATCGGCCACCGCCATGGTGCTCTCGGCGCGGCGTTGTCAACGTGGTCAAGGAACGACTTCCATCGGAAGAGTACTGTATGTGGAGAGGCTGATAGTTGGGTCCATGGCAGCTGTAAGGAAGTGCCTCCTTATTATGCGGAAAATAATAATTCCTCCACCTGATAGCAGGGACCCACCGGACATGACACCGTATTTGGTGAAACAAATGTCCCCCCCTAACTACTAGGACCCACCGGACGGGCCACCGTATTGCGCTAAAAAACCGTTCACCCCGCTGTCAGCTCGGACCCACCGGAAGTGCCTTCTTATTACGCAAAAAAATGAATACTCCCCTTGCTAGCTAGGACCCAGTATAGTGGGAGGCTGACTTGTGGGCCTACTAAGTTGACGGGGACGGAGGGCTTTGCCAACTTAGTCAATATGCACGATTCTAGCTCCATTGACCGTACGATGTCCATCCAACGACTGTAGAGCTTCTTCAACCTCTGGTCTTCTTTCTCCAACCGCCCAAACCAGCACCGGTCGTGCCTCGTGCTCCTGCCTCCCATGGCCGGCTGCGATGCCGTGGAGGCCTCGCCACCCCCTACTATTCCCACCACCGGCCACGCCCTGCGGCGACGGCAGCTTCACACCGTAGCCAAACCAGTGAACCCTCGTACTCTTCTCCGCGCGGGCTTCCACTGTCGCGTCTTCCCTGGCTCCACGTCGTCCCCTTCCTAGGCCTCGCCGTCGTCCACCACCCTGGTGCTCTCGGCGCGGCATGGTCAACGTCGTCAAGGAACTACTTCCACCGTAAGAGTACTATACGTGAAGAGGCTAACAGCTGGGTCCATGGCAGCCGCAAGGAAGTGCCTCCTTATTACGTGGAAGATAGTTATTCCTCCACCTGACAGCAGGGAGCCACCGGACGGGCCACTTTATTTGGCAAAAAAAAAAAAACGTTTCCCCATTGACTGCTGGGACCCACCGGACGGGCCATCGTGTTGCGCGAAAAAAACGTTCCCCCCGCTGTCAGCTCGGACCCATCGGAAGTGCCTTCTTATTTCGCACAAAAAAATGAATACTCCCCCTGCTGGTTGGGACCCATCTTGGTGGGAGGCTGACTTGTGGGCCTACTAAGTTGACGGGGATGGTGTGCTTTGTCAACTTAGTAAATATGAACGATTCTAGCTCCAGTGACCGTACGATGTCCATCCAACGGCCATAGTGCTTCTTCAACCTCTGGTCTTGTTGCTCGAGCCGCCCAAAGCAGCGCCGGTCCTGCCGCATGCTCCTGCCTCCCGTGGCCGGTTGTGCTTCCGCGGAAGCCTCGCCGCCCCCTACTATTCCCACCGCTAGCCAGTCCATCCCTCTACTCACCCACACCCCCTGTTATTCTGCGGCGACAGCAGCCTCACACCACAGCGAACCAGTGAACCCTCGTACTCATCTACGTGTGGGCATCCACTGCCGCGTCTTCCCCATCTCCGCGTTGTCCCCTTCCTCGGCCTCGTCGTCGTCCACCGCCCTGGTGCTCTAAGCGCGGCATGGTGAACGTGGTCAAGGAATGGCTTCATCGGACGTGGACTGTACGTGGATAGGCTGACAGGTGGGTCCAAGGCCGCAGCAAGGTAGTACCTCCTTATTACGCGCAAAATAATTATTCCTCCACCTGACAGCGGGGACCCACCGGACGGGCCACCGTTTTTCGTGAAAAAAACATTTCCCCCTGACTGCTGGGACCCACCAGCTACATCTTCGCACGCAAGGAAGTGCGTCCGGGCAAAAAAAAAACGATTCGCCCCCTGACTGCTGGGACCCACCAGCTACATCTTCGCACGCAAGGAAGTGCGTCCAGGCAAAAAAACGATTCGCCCCCCCTGACTGCTGGGACCCACTAGCTACATCTTCACACGCAAGGAAGTGCGTCCGGGCAAAAAAATTGATTCGCCTCCCTGACTGCTGGGACCCACCAGCTACATCTTCACACGCAAGGAAGTGCCTGACAGTCGGGACCCACCTGGCCGAAGCGTACGTAGCGTTGTCATTCTGGCCGCGAACGTGTACGTACATGCTGATCAATGTAGAGGCGCGCACATGTCGTAGTAGAGGCGCGCACGTAGCATGTACACGTACATACATCGGCAAATGTGCAAGAAAGAAAATACGGCCACGTACGTACATACGGACAGGGTCTCAAACGCCTACTCGCGCATACATACGGCCAGGGCTCGTGTACATGGCTGGGTCGGAACGGAGAAACAACTTCGTCGTCGTGTTCATGGGGAGCCAACCGGCTGGGTTGGAACGGAGTGCACTATCGTGTTCATCGGGAGGGCTTGGATGGAACAACCGATAGAAACGAGGCGTGTGATACGTCCAAAACGTATCTATAATTTCTGCTTGCTCCATGCCACTTTTGGGTGATATTGCTATGATATTTATACACTTCCATACACTTTTGATCATATTTGGACTAACCTACTAATCCAGTGCACCCCGGTGCCAGTTTCTGTTTTCGGCTGTTTTTGTATTTCAGGTTTTCACGTTACGAGAAATGCCAGGAAAAATCCAGAAAAATTATATAAAAAATCAGCTTTCCAGAACCTACCTTGCGCCCGAAGGACAGCCGGGGGGGGCCACCAGGGCTCCAGGCGCCCTGGCGGCGCCTCCCCCTGGGCCGCGCCGGGGGGGCGCCTGGGCCCCCCGAGCCCCGTCTGGTGACCCCCTTTGGCATATATTTAAGGTCCGTCGAGAAAACCCTGATTCCAGAACCCTTTTCTCCAGACGCGATTCCGATCTCCGCCGCCATCGCCATCAAGCTTCGGGGGACCAGAATTCCTGCGCCGGCACCCTGCCGGGACGAGGAAGTGCCCCCGGATTCATCTCCATCGACGTTGCTTCCTCCCTCCATGATGCGGTAGTAGTTCCTCCTCGGGGTTGAGGTTCTTACCAGTAGCTATGTGGTCAATTCTCTCTCCCATGATGTGATCTTCGTTGTGATCATAGGCTATGTTAATCTAAGATATTTCCCCTTCCTCTATGTATTGGATTGATGTACTCACTTGTCTTTATCTAGTATAATCCCCGAGACCAAGGTGACAGCGGTCTATTGGACATGGATTAGAACAATATTTTCATGAGTGATTTCCTCTCTTGTGTGTTGATTGAAGATTGAGAGTCTCTTGGTGCTTGTCTTTGACTATCCTTTAGATATGTTGTGGTGATTGTGGGACTCTCTTTGGATGGCCGCGGTGACATTGGGAAATCCTTAGATTGAGAACTACGAACTTTGAGGTGTGCTTTTGTAGCCCTACATAATTCTCGTCCTCTCTTGACTATGAAGGAATGACCTCCGAGTGTGTCCCCTTTGCATGTTTTATGGGAAATATCATGTGATTCGATTATGTTAATGTTGTTGGGAGTTGCCACTAGTGAAAGTATGAACCCTAGGCCTTGTTTCCACCATTGCAATACCATTTGTGCTCACGTTTACCACTTGTTTGCTTGCTGCACTTTTTATTACAGATTTATATTACTTTGTTTTGCCATCCATATCACTTGCCATTTAACATCTCTTCGCCGAACTAGTGCACCTATACATCAGACAAGTGTATTAGGTGTGTAGGGGACACAAGAGACTTCTTGTATCTTAGTTGCAGGGTTGCTTAAGAGAGACCATCTTCAACCTCTACTTCCCTGAGTTCGATAAACCTTAGGTCATCCACTTGAGGGAAATTGCTGCTGTCCTACAAACCTCTGCGCTTGGAGGCCCAACATAGTCTACAAGAGTAGAAGCGTGTGTAGACATCAAGCTATTTCTGGTGCCGTTGCCGGGGAGGTGAGCGCTTGAAGGTATATCTTTAGATCTTGCAATTAAATCTTTTTGTTTCTTGTTTTTATTTCACTAGTTATGTTTATGGAAAACCTTGCTATTGGATCGTTGCTTGCGGGAGGACGCCCCACACCTGTGGTGGTTGCTCCTCCTCCTACTGAAATTGTGCCCTATAAAATACCGGCTGGTATTATCGATTATGTTTTGGCTAATCGTTATGCAGGAGACAGACATCCCGGTGAACACATGCTATATCTGTCACAACTATGTTCATTATTTAAGCTTGCAGGTGTATCGAGGGAGTTTGTCATGAGGAAATTATTTGCCTTGTCACTGAAAGGAAAAGCATTGGAATGGTATAGGCTACTAAATGACTCTCACCTGCTGGAGTGGGAAGAGATCCGGTCTCTCTTTTACTCCAAGTTTTATCCTCTTCATGAAGTCCATGAGAATAGGAATTATGTTTATAATTTTTATCCTCATGACGGAGAGAGCATAGCTCAAGCTTGGGGGAGACTGAAAACGTTAATGCTAAAATGTCCTAACCATGGGCTCCCCAAAGATATTATTATTACTAACGTCTATGCGAGGCTCTCTCGACAGGATAAAGATTTGCTCGATGCTTCCTCTATGGGTTCTTTCACAAACAAAAAGATTGATGCTAAATGGGAACTCCTTGAAAGAATTTAACGCAACACTGAAGATTGGGAGATCGACAAAGGTAAAGAGTCAGGTATAATTTATGAGTATGATTGCATTAAGTCCTTTGTTGAAACTACAAGTTTTAATAAGTTTAGTGCTAAGTTTGGGCTTGATTCTCAACTCCTTGTTGATTTCCTCAAATCTTTTGCTTCACATCTTAATATGCCTAAGAAGGATTGGATCAAGTATCATAAACCTTTTAAAGAGACTTGCAAAGAAAATGAAATTGTTCATGATGATTGTAACATGCATGATCCAATTCCTAAAAATGAAGTTTTATATAAGCGTGTTAATTTTTGTGGAGTGGATAGACCTTGTGAAAGGCCTATGATTGAAGAAGAGAAGTATTGTAAGCAACATAAGCATGAAAGAACAATCACTTGGGTCATAGATTTAAATGAAATTGCTAGAGAATTGTGTGACCTTTATCCTTTTACTTGTGAACTTTGCCGTATAGAGGGTCACTTTAATTTTCAATGCATGAACTTTCAAAACATAACTGTTAACCGGTTGTGTGATAACATGATCACCTCTGATCTTTATGATGAGCTTATGTTATTTTTGATGTGTGAAGAGTTATCAGAAAAGACTTCTTGGCTGGATGATAATGCCATAGGAATAAAAAAACTTTGCAAAATTGCCATCTCTATTGTGTTGTTAATTTCCATGAAAATGATTACATAAGTAAGATTAGAAAGGAGGGAACTTTACCAAAGTATAAAAATGTCTCTTATATTTCTGCTAATAAAAAGGAGAGTTTCTCCCAAGTTTCTCCTATTGTTTCTAATGATAAACCAGGGTATGTGGAGAAGCTTCATCTCCAACCACCCCCTCCTAAGGTGAAGAAGAAGAAAAAGAAGAGGAGGAGGAGGAGGAGCAAGAAGGAAGAATAATGGGTATCAACCTGGCCTGAGCATATTTCTCCTATCAACTTTTATTCTAACGGTTGTAAGTTTAAAGAAGAAGCTGAAGTTTATTGCCTTAATTACCATTTTGATGATACGTCCGTAGGTACTATTGAAGATGATTTTGATTATGATATGCATGTTACTTATTGTGATTGGGAAAATGATGATAATGCTGCTTATGATCTTGAAAATCTTTTTGGTACCAACTCTGAAAGTGAAGATATGGGAAGCTCTAAGCTTGGGGATGATAGGATTGCAAATCCTATCCCCACTAGTGATGTGATAA
Source organism: Secale cereale (assembly GCA_902687465.1). Classification (NCBI taxonomy): domain Eukaryota; kingdom Viridiplantae; phylum Streptophyta; class Magnoliopsida; order Poales; family Poaceae; genus Secale; species Secale cereale. The sequence continues at coordinate 529,027,252 of LR738710.1, read as the reverse complement.
TTGATAATTCTCTTGCTAGTAAGAATAAAGACAACATGATTACAAATATAGTTGCTAGCAATGATAATGCTCTTCTCTACTATGATGATGTTATAACTCCAATCTATAGTGATTATAAAGGTACCTATGACATAAGGAGAAATTATCCTTATGAAACTTGTCATAATCATGAAGGGAATTACTCCCTTGTTGAACACCACCCTCCTAATATACAACTAATCTATAGTGTTCAAGTTGTTTATGATAGTCATACTCCCACTATTACCAATGAGAAAAATTATGCTTATGTGTGGAGTGAGAGTACCTTTTTGCATATGGATCATGGTAACAATGCTTTATGTGATGCTTATATTGTTGAGTTCATCCATGATGCCACTGAAATTTATAATGAGAGAGGGAGGCTTGGTCCTAAATATCTTAATAATAAGAAGTTTCCTCTCTTTATGGTGAATATTTCAAAATTATGCTTGTTTCGGCTTCCTATGCTAGTTGCTTCGTGCTTCAATGAATTATTCTATTGCAATATTCCTATGCATAGGAAGCATGTTAGGCTTAAATGTATTTGGCATTTGCTTCTTGATTCCCTCTTTTGTTCTTCAGCTCTTATTCTTACGAGAGCATCATTAAAGTCCTATGCCTAGCTTAAAGGCATAAAAGAAAACGCTTTTGGGAGGCAGCCCACAATGAATAAAATTTTATTTTGCTTTTTGTTGTGTCTTGATGTTGTTAGTACAGTAGCATCATCATTGTATCTTTACTTTTCAACTTTGTGCCAAGTGTAGCCTCTGATTGCAAGAAAGTTCAAAAGTTGTGACGTGCTATCCAGGAAATAGATTCTGTCCTTGGATAGAAAAATTCGTATAAAATCACCAGATCATCTTTTGGGTCTGAATTTTTTCGACAGCGTGCTCTATACAATTGTCTTTCGTGCATCTGTTCTGAGTTTTTTGATTAGAGTTGCAGAAGTGCCCCGAACAAATCATTTACTACCTGCTGTTCTGTTTTTCACAGATTCTGTCCTGTTTTGCCTTTCTTTCATTTTGCAAACCAAGAGCTTGCCTTTTCTTTGCAAAAACCTTTTGGCAATCTTGGGAAACAGTTGAACTTCAAGAATATCTTTATTTCCAGCAAGGAACAATTATTTTATTATGGGTACTAACCTCGCTAATCAGATTATGATGAGTTATGTATGAAGGGACTTTTCAAGTGTGCGAGGGAAGATGATAAAAAGATTCAGGAGTGTCAAGCGCTCAAGCTTGGGGATGCCCCCGTGCACCCCCAAGAAATATTCAAGGAGACTCAAGCGTCTAAGCTTGGGGATGCCCCCGTGCATCCCCTTCTCCATCAACATTATCAGTTCGTCTTTCGTTCCACTATATTTTTATCACTTCATGTGCTATGTGCTATGCTTGGAGCATCTTGCTTTTGGTTTATTTTTAGTTTTCTTTAGCTTTGCTTGTTTTTCATAACGAGTTGGAACTCAGCTTTCTTTGTGTGGGAGAGAAACACGCTCCACTTCAACCTAGAACACAACATAGAATTTTCATGTTTATCTTTGCTGTGTGTGTTCTTTGTCTTTTAATAGCTACTATCATGTTCAGATCTTAGTATTCATGCTTATCTTTTCAAAGAGCTTTTGTTTAGTTGGTTGCTTGAACTCTCTTTAATTATCATGCTTATCTTATTAAGAGAGTTTGCTTCCGTTGCATTGGTTAATATGTCTATGACAAAGATGCTACGTGCATAATGGTGCTTAGTAGTTCAGGTTTTCTTATGGTTAGTCTCAAATAGCTGGGGGATTCCTAATGTGTTATTGGAGTACTAACTTGATTTGTTTGCCTATGATGTGGTATGGTGTAGTAATATCTTCCTTCGAGAATTTATTTTGATTGACTTGGCGTATGCTCACGCATATTTAAGACTGTAAAGAAAGTCTGTCAAGCCTTGATGATCTTTTATTTCTGAGTAGCGATATAACTTCCATGCCTGATTCAATGTTGCTTTGTCGCTCTGCATGATTATGACCGTCATTGCTCTCTTAGTTGGTCGCTCCCAGTCTTTTGCTAACCTCCACCTGTACTAAGAAGACTAACTTTGCAATACATAGCTCATGGGAAAGTAGCTTAAAAACTATTGTGGTAAAGAATATGTTGCTTATGTATCTTATTTCTTATAAGTTGCTTGCTGAGCGGTAACCATGTTTCTGGGGAAGCCATCAACTGTCACATTTTTGTTGAATATCATGTGAGTTGCTATGCATGTTCGTCTTGTCTGAAGTAAGGGTGATTTGCCATGGGTTGAATGAGTATGCATATTGTTAGAGAAGAACATTGGGCCGCCAACCAAAGCCATGTATCATGGTGGAAGTTTTAGCTTGGACATTAATCCTCAATCTCTTATGAGAATATGCTTATGCATTAAAGAGGAGTCCATCATCTATTTTCTATGTTGTCCCGGTATGGATGTCCTCAAGTTGAGATCTATCAAAAACGAGAAATCAAATGCGATTTATCTCCTTGGACCTTTGTACAGGTGGCATAGAGGTACCCCTTTGTGACACTTGGTTGAAACATATGTAATGCAATGATAACCCATGGAAATCCGAGCTAATTAGGACAATGTGCGAGCACTATTGGTATTCGATGCATGAGGCTTGCAACTTATAGGATGTCTTATGCATGACACATATGAAGTACTACTACCGTTGACAAAATTGCTTCTATGTTTTCAAAATAAAAAGCTCTAGCACATAACCATTCTTTTACTTTTATGTTGAGTCTCCACCTTCTTTTAAAAGCACCAACTACTGAGAGCATGACTGTCATTCTGAGTGTAATGTGCATTGTCCCAAAGTAGCATTGTCTTTTGCATGATTGTGAGATCGTTTATTTTGAAATCATTGTATCTAGTCATCACTGAAACCTTGAAGGTGCCCCTGCATTTATGTTTTGCTTCACTAAAGGGAGCAAGCTAGATATCACTTTATCATATTTGCACATCATGTTCATTGCAAATCTTTTTGATGTTTCAGTTTCATATTGTAAACTTTCAGTCATTTGTGATTTTCTCATGAGGCAACTTAATTACTATGGAATCATTGTCTCAGTAAGCTTTTGTCATATGACTATGAATAAGTCCTATATGGTTAATAGCATGTCACCACAGAAATAATTCTTTGTCGGGGGAAACTGTCCACCACGAGCACCTATGGGACCGGAGCCCCTTGCTTGTGCGGTAAGAGGGCGGAGGGAGCACGAAGAGTAGATCGTGGAGATCACGCAGGCAGTTTACCCAGGTTCGGGCCGCGGTGGACGCGTAAAACCCTACTCCTGCTTAGATTGTATTGAGTTGGAGAGCTCGGGAGCTTGAAGAACTAGCTACCCCGAGCGTATGAGCGATCTAGGTTCCGAACCCCCTCTACGTTGTGCATGGGCCTCCTTTTATAGTGCAAGGGGTCACCGACAGGTGTCAACGTAGGAGAAAGGGTAAAAACGTAAAAGAGGTGGTAGTTGTAACAGTGCGGGAATAGTGGAGCTACAGTGCGTGAACAGTGGTCGCTACCTACTTTGACAGTGGGGGACAAGAGCATTCAATGCCCGTCGCCGTCGACCCCAAAAGCGCCCGCCCTTGCGTCTCCGTTTTCCACGGCGATGGCTTCACCACCGTGGAGTGCCACCATGTCCCCCAGGCTGCACAGCCATCCGCCACGCGTCCCTGGAGTGGCCCCAGGGCGACGCGTGGTTCGATGAGCTGGAGCGCGGGCACACAGTACAACTCTCCCCGGCAAGCACCTTGCCGGGGTCTTGACCTTGCCGGGCCCGGGAGCTTGCCGGGCTCTGAAGCTTGTCGCTCCCCGGGCCCTGCCGGGGCGCACGTTGCGCCGAGTTATGCCTCCTGTGATGTAGTCTTCTGGTCTTCCTGGCAGGCTCCTTCTGCCAGGGTCTTGTGCTAACGAGGTAATCTTGAGCCTGGGACGGCCTTCCCGGCAAGCTCCACTCGTCGGGGTCTCGATCTTCTGTCTTGTATACTTTGTTTTTGAATGGTTTTATATGGAGCAGGAATGTCTCCGGCGAGCACGTGGTAGACTCTGCCGCGGGAAGCTGCTACTGCCCGTGCACAAGTTGGGGTACTGAGGTACCCCTACCTTAGTGCCCCGACAGGAGCCCCCGGGCCTGGGCCACACACGGTGCCGAGCGCTGTTGGGCCAGGCCCAAAACAGTGCACGGGCACGCGCGGCCCACGGCACGCCGAATCCACTTCCGCATCCGCCGCATCCCCCCGTAACGGCACGCGTCGATTGCGGCGTCGTGGGATGGGACGTGGCCACGTTCTTTTAATGGAAAGAGCGAAATGCCCCCCACTTCCCCATAAAAGCAGAGGAAGCAGGAGCGGTTCCCCTCCTACGCCTTCATTGCCTCTTCTTCCATCTCCAGAGATCCCCTTTGCGCTCCGCCTCCACAGCTCCTCCGCCGTCTTCCGCATCTCCGGCGCCGCCGGACTCTTCGTCCCCTCCTCTCGCCGCCCCCGCCATGGCCCCAAAGACCGAGAAGGCGAAGGCGGAGAAGACCAAGAAGGAGAAATCGGAGCAAGCGGCGAGGCTCACCGCGTTGCGGAAGCGGAACGTCGTCTTCTCGCCGAGGCTCAGCGCGCGGGAGCTCTGGAACAAGTACTACTTGTTCTGGGCCAAGAAGACCAAGGCGCATCCCCGCACCCGAGCCTATCCGGCCGCCGCCAAGGACAACTACCCCGTCGGGTATTTCTTTTTCGCAGCATTCTTCCACTGCGGCCTCTGTCCCCCTTTTTCCGAATTTTTCTGTGATATAATGCACACCTACGGCCTCCACCTTCTTGACTTCACCCCCAATGCCATCCTCACGATGGCGATTTTCGCACACATGTGCAAAAACTATATTGGGATATACCCAAACGTAGCGCTGTTTAGGCACTTCTTCACCCCTAGAGCAGAGGCCGGCGCCCCCCTCTCCGGAGGAATATCTTGGGTCTTTCGCTTGAACAAGAAGGAGTCCTACTTGCCAGGGGAGCTCCGCGGCAAGTGGGAGGAGTGGCGTGCTGACTGGTGTTGGATAGTTGAGGACGAGCCGCAGCCCTTCACCGCGCCGCGCACAACACCTATCGTGCGCGGCAGGGACTGGAGCGAGCTGGATTCGGACGACGGCAAGCTCGACGTCGCCCTCATCAGAATTCTTCGTCTCCGGGTAGCAAGGTTGTCTGTCGCAGAAGTAGGCACAGATTTCCTCCTCCGCCGCATCGCCCCTCTCCAAGATAGGAAGAGGCCAGCCTGGGAGTACGGCAACGCGGCGGATATAATGAGGCTGCGCCCCGGGCTCAACTTCTACTTCACGTCGCTGGAGCTGAAGGGGATGGTCCGGGAACTATTTAAGCATGACCCGGCCCATCCGGAGTGGTTCAGAGCTCCCCGGGGAGTGGTGCCCCTCTGCAACAGCACGGCCCGGGATTCCCTTCGCGCCATGATGCCCGCGTGTGACTCGCACGGCATCGACCGCACATGGATCCCGCCCAAGCCAGACGTCAACTTGAACTTCTTCGATAACCTGGTGGAGGTGGCGAAGAACAAGGACGAGATCCGGGAGCTCACACGGGACACCACCGACCAAGAGATAGCGTACATAGCTTCTCGGGTTGAAGAGGCCGCTGCAGCCGCAGCGGCAGGAGAATTTGGCTTCACGCCCGAGGAGGCAGAGGCTGCGGAAACGTCCTGCCAAGCAGAGGAGGCGGAGATCCGCAGGCTGCTGAAGCTTCCTCCCAACGAGCTCGCCGGGGTCCCTTCCTTGAGGCACTCCGGGATCCCCGGAATCTTGACCGAGGCCGCGGCGAGAGGCAACGCCGCCGGAGGAAACAGAGGCGCCGCAGGGAGCGGAGGCGCCGGAGGGAAAGCGGCCACAGTGCAGGGCGCTGGGCCCAGCAAGCCTGCCGGGGAGGAGGAGGAGGAGGAGGACGCCGGGGCCGACGAAGACTCCGACGGATCCCTGGGGCTCTACGCCGACGACCTCTCCTCGTCGTCGGAGACCTCCCCTCCTCGGGCAAGCCCTAGGCGTTCTCCGCTGAAGCGTCTCCGCAAGACGGCGACGGGGACGAGGGCGCAGGCGCCCCGGCAACAACTAGCTCGCCGGGCGGCGCGAGCTACCCGGGGGAGCCAAGCTGCGACGGGGGCACCCGGCGCACCAACCACGGCGGGGGCGACCCGCACACAGGCCACGGCGGAGGCGACCCGCACACAGGCCACGGCGGAGGCGCCCCGTACGACAGCGCCAAGCGGAGGAGGGACTTCGCAGAGCGGAGCGGCAGCTCCGCCCGCTCCCCGGGCCTCGGCTACCACAGGGGTTGGGTCTTCGCAGCCCCCAGCCGCGGGGACCGCCAAGCGCCCGAGGGAGTCTTCGCCTCCTGCTCCTCGCGCGGACGCGCCTCAGGTGGCGTTTGACTTCTCCGCCTTGAGCGACGACGACGACGAGGAGGAACAGGAGTAAGAACTTGAGATCTTGCATCTTCTTTAACATTATCTTGATTCTTGTTGATGCTGATCTTGCTTTTGTTTTAATCTTCAGGACCTTGGCGGAGCGAGTGGCGAAGAAAGCCAAGGTGCCCGTGGTCGAGGTCGCGGACGACTCGCCTGTCGCGGCGACAGGGGACGTGCCGGAGACGAGCCTGCCGGACCCGAGCGCTGCTCCGAGGAGCAGCCCCCAGCGTAAGTCTGAGTTCCATACTTCCGCTCGTCGGCGCGCTTGGGGATTTTGTCTTGTGCTAATATCTTGATGTTTTTGTCTTGTCTTGATTGTCTCGCGCAGAGGTGGAGCCACAACCACAGGAGCATCCGGAGGTCGTTCCCGAGGAGCCGCAGGCCCCGCCGTCCCCGCCAAGGCCGAACTCCCCGGCAAGGGAGAGCACTCCGCCAAGGGTGGGTACTCCGCCAAGGGCGGGTACCCCGCCAAGGGTGAGTAGCCCGGCGAGGGCGGCCACCCCGCCAAGGCAGAGCTCCCCGGCGAGGGAGCCCGCCGCTGACGACGTCCGTCAAGGTAAGTTCCGTAACTTTGTCTTCTTGGATTCATCTCTTTTTGGATATTTGCTTGAACTTCTTCTTCTTTTCCTTCTTCTTCTAGATCCTCCTCCCCCCGAGCAGACGGAGACGGAGGTCATCGACGTCGAGGGGGAGGGCGCGCAGGGCGGCGGCGGCGACGCCCCTGTCGCTGAGGACACGGCGGGATCCGCCGAGCCGGCTGCGTAGGAGACCGCTCCGGCTGCGGACGCAGCGGCCGGGGAGGGGGACGGCGACCGCACTGCCGGCCCGGAGGCGGCAGGAGCATCGAGTGCTGCGCCGGCCGCCGACCCCTCCACCGAAAAGGAGCAGGCGGGCTACTATCTTGAAGCTCCCAACGGCGTCTTCATCCAAGTGCCGTGGGGTTCTTCGTCGCGAGCCCCCGCGGAGGGCGAGGCCTTCGATGGAGAAGTGCTCGCCTCCGCGGGACTGAAGATCGTCGAGGCGCCCGGCGGAAGCGACGGGCCCGAGGAGGAGAAGCTGCTTCATCAGCTCCTGGCCCTTTACCGGGCCAGGCAGGCGAAGCTTGCGTCTCGGGAGGCCCTTGCCGCCAAGGCCGCCGTCGAGATGGAGAAGCGCGCGGCGGAGCTCCGCGCCGCCAACCAGGCTGCCCTCCGCGAGGTGGCGGAGGAGCGCGAGAGGCTCGCCGGGGAGTACCAGGAATGGTTGCTGGAGAAGGCCGAGGCCGAAGAGCAGCAGCGACTCGCCGGGGAGGAGCTGTCCCGGCGAGAAGAAGAGCTCGCCCAACGGAAGGTCAACCTCGACTCCCACGAGGAAGACCTTGCCGCTCGGGAGCAGGCCCTTGGCGGAGAACTGAAGGAGGCGAAAGCCGCCGCGGCTGCCGCGGAGACCGCCAAGGAAGAGCTTGCCGCCAAGGTCGCGCAACTGGAGGAGTCGTTGAAGGCGAGTGTGGAGAGGGTCGCCGCGCTCAACACAGAGCGCGAGAAGGACGCTCATACCAACTCCGAACTCCAGGTGCGTCTTTCCAAGAAGGGCGACGAGTTGAAGGCCGCCAAGGACTCGATTGAGGATCTTGAGCTGAAAGTTTCCACGCTGAAGGACTCGCTCGATGCCGTCCGGGATCGGGAAACTAAGCTGAAGGAAGAGCTCCGTAAGGAGCGAAGCTTGGTGGAGAGCGCCAACACTGCGGCCGAGAACTTCCGCCGGACCGTCGAGGTGTGGACCGACGACTTGGTGTCCTCTGCCTCCAACATCGACCAGGAGCTGCTGGCGCTGAAGTTGGAGCATCTCATCTACTCTCCGGACCCAAACCTCCCTCACAGGGCCAAGCTCAGCCTCTTCTTCAGGGGAATCGCGCCGGCTCTTGCAGATCTTCGGAAGAAGATTCCCGCGCAACTGGCCGAGGAGTCGCGCCAGCTCTGCACGGGAACCTTGGAGCGCGTACTGACGAAGATTGTATACCGCAATCCCGGTATAAATCTCACCAACGTTCTCCGCAGCTTGCCGGCCGACGCGAACATGGAGGCGCTGAAGGCGCAGGTCGCCCACATCATTGCCAAAGTGAACAAGATCTCCAGGGTTGAGGGCGACCGCGTAGATTAGGCCTCCTTTTTCTTTATCTCTTTTCATTGCTGCATAGGATGTTATGAACTCATTAATCATTGCGACAAGTTATCCTTTGTAAGATATTTATCTTATTTTAATCAATCAGTGCAATGTTATCTTCCTTGTCTTGGTCATCTACTTCGTATGTTTTTCACCCTACGCTCCCGGGGAGCTTGCCGGCAAGGGGCCTTTGCCGCGAGCGCTGAGCGCTGGACTCTGAGCAGCCTGCTGGCCAAGGTCTCACCGGCAAGCAACCTTGCCGCGGCTAGTCGCGACGCACTCAGCTTGTTGAGTGAACTCGAAAACGAACCAAGGGCGCGACACTTGTCGCAGCTCACTTGAGTCGTTGAGCGTACTCGAAAACAAGGTAAGGGTGCGGCTAGCTACGGGTAGGTTCCTCCGCGCACAGGTTTTCCATACAAAGTGTGATTGTTCAAGGAAGACAGCTAAAAATAAAAAATTTGAACTGCTCAAATTCTAATAACTTAGCTTTCATATCTTGCTTGCTTCTTGGTAAGGCTTCTCTTTCTTGAACAGCACTTGGTTCCTCTTCCATCTCCTTCCCCCCCGGCAAACTTGTGCGCGAGGAACATTCCTTCTGCTTAAGAGGTAGGGAAAAAGAAAAGGGAAACAAGTATATGGCCTTTCGGCGTGCTAATGCTTACCGGATATGTATGTTGCACAAGATGCCAAATAACACATGCAAATAACAGAGAAAAGCATGTAAAAGGCAAATAGCGCAAAACACGAAAACTTTACTGATGCACGGGGTCTGCGCCCGGCTTTGTACAAAGGGTTACATGCAACAGCGGCAAAGCTTGTACAAAAGGTGGTTGCCGGAGCGGATCACGGCAACCGCGCCTTATGGGTGAAACTTGCGAAGATGCTCTATGTTCCAGGAGTTGCTCACCGGTAAGCCTTCTTCGGTCTCAAGGCGGACTGCGCCGGGCCTCGTGACTTGTCTCACCCGATAAGGGCCTTCCCACTTCGGCGTCAACTTGTTGGAATTCTTGGCGGACTGAACACGCCGAAGAACAAGGTCGCCTTCCTCGAGACTCCTGGCCTTGACCTTGCGGCTATGATAGCGGCGCAAGGCTTGCTGGTATCGAGCAGCTCGTACAGCAGCCTGGAGACGTTCCTCCTCGAGGAGCAATGCGTCATCTTGCCGCAGTTGCTCTTGCTCGAGCTCATCATAAGCGAGCACTCGAGGAGATCCGTATACGAGTTCCGTGGGGAGAACTGCCTCTGCTCCATAGACTAGAGCAAAGGGTGTCTGTCCGGTGGCTCGACTTGGTGTCGTTCTGATCGACCAAAGAGCCGCCGGTAGCTCCTCTATCCAGTTTTTTCCGCACTTACGCAGCCTGTCAAAGGTCCTCGTCTTGAGTCTGCGCAGCACTTCAGCATTTGCCCTCTCCGCTTGGACGTTGCTCCTCGGGTGAGCAACAGAAGCGAAACAGACCTTGGCGCCAAGGTCTTGGACGTACTGCATGAAGGTGCGACTAGTAAATTGCGTACCGTTATCGGTGATGATCCTGTTAGGGATTCCGAAACGGCAAACAATCGACCTGAAGAACCTGACCGCTGACTGTGCTGTCACCTTTCTCACTGGTTCCACTTCTGGCCACTTTGTGAACTTGTCGATTGCAACGTACAAGTACTCAAAGCCCCCGACGGCCCGGGGGAAGGGGCCGAGGATATCGAGCCCCCAGACCGAGAAGGGCCAGGACAAAGGAATTGTTTGGAGAGCTTGAGCTGGCTGATGAATCTGCTTTGCATGGAACTGGCACGCTTCACACTTGGTTACTAGTGCAGTTGCATCTTGGAGGGCTTCTTGCCAGAAGAACCCTTGCCGGAAAGCTTTCCAGGCAAGCGCCCTTGCGCCAATGTGGTGGCCGCATATGCCTCCGTGTATTTCTGCCAACAGCTTCTGTCCATCTTCCCTGGAGATGCACTTCAACCTGACACCATTGAGCCTTCTTCTGTACAGCTCGTTATCCACGAACTGGTACATACTTGACTGCCTGGTTATCTTCTCTATTTCTTCTGGGTCGTCGGGAAGTTCTCCAGTTTGCAGAAAACGGACGATCTGCTGCGCCCATGCCGGAGCTTGAGGCTCAACGGCAAGGACTAAAGGCATGAGGGCCGCTGCGGGGACCTCGGCTTCTACGGCAAGAACCTCTGGTTCCGCCGGAGCTGATGGTCCCCCGCCAAGCTCGCCGGGGCGAGGCTTGTCGGGAACACTTGCTTCAACTGCACAGATCCTCGGATCTGCAGGAGCAGACTGTTCCTCAGCGTTCTGGTCGTTGATCTTGGGGACCTTGGCGGCGGTTTCAGGAAGATCCGCCGGTAAGTAGTCGTCGGAGACCAACTTTCTCTTCTTGGACTGCCCAATTGATGGTGTAACGGATGGTTGAGTCAGCTTGAGCAAGAAGGTCCCTGGTTCCACAGGTAACTTCATCGAAGCACACTTTGAAAGGCCATCTGCAATGTCGTTCTGAGCTCTCGGGACGTGCTCCATTTGCAGACCTTCAAAGTGCTCCTCAAGCTTCCTCACTTCATCTACATAAGCTTCCATCAAAGGGCTCTGGTAACTCTTGTTAACTTGTCGGACCACCAACTGAGAATCTCCCCGCACAATCAGCTTCCTGATCCCAAGTTCGGCCGCAATCCTGAGGCCGGCAAGCAAGCCTTCATACTCAGCACTGTTGTTTGTCGCTTGCTCCCTGGGAAAGTGCATTTGGATAACATACTTGAGGTGCTCTCCGGTGGGCGCGATGAGTACCACGCCGACACCGGCGCCTTGCAGCGAGAAGGCACCATCAAAATACATTACCCATTCACTTGTCGCTTCTTGTACGGGTGCACTTGTTTCCGGAATTTCCTCATCGGGCGTTGGGGTCCACTCAGCTATGAATTCTGCCAAAGCTCGGCTCTGTATGGTTGAAGTACTTCCAAACTTGAGTCCAAAGCTCGACAGCTCCAGTGCCCACTCGACGATCCTGCCTGTTGCTTCAGGATTGTGCAATATCCTCTTCAGCGGAAAGCGAGTGACCACTGTTATCTCATGTGCCTGGAAGTAATGGCGCAGCTTTCTCGAGGCCATGAGGAGGCCGAAAAGCAACTTTTGCACACCAGAGTATCTTGATCTAGCCCGCTGGAGAAGGGAACTTACAAAATACACCGGGCGCTGCACCATCTTCTTCCGCACTTCTTCCTGTTCCTGCGCAGAGTTGTCCTTGTCGGGGCCAGAGCTTGTCGGAGCAGCCCCCTGCTTGTCGCTGGATTCGCTTGCCGGTGGTGCAGACTCCTCGTCGGCCTCCCTCTCCGCTACTAACGCAGCACTAACCACCTGGTTGGTTGCCGCTAGGTATAGCAACAACTTTTCCTGTGGTCTAGGTGCGACAAGTATTGGAGTGGAGGATAGGTACCGTTTCAAATCTTGCAGCGCTGCCTCCGCTTCCGGAGTCCACTTCATGGGACCTGCCTTCTTCAAGATTTTGAAGAAAGGTAGGGCGCGTTCTGCAGACTTCGAAATGAACCTACTGAGGGCAGCCACACAACCTGCAAGCCTTCTGACATCCTTGACGCGCTTCGGGGCCTCGATCTGCTCGATGGCTTTAATCTTGTCGGGGTTAGCTTCAATCCCCCTCTGTGACACAAAGAACCCGAGAAGCTTGCCGGAGGGGACTCCAAAGACGCACTTCTCGGGGTTCAACTTGAGCTGTATCTTGCGCAGGTTCTGAAATGTCTCTTCCAAATCTTGGACCAAGGTATCCTTGCTCTTGCTCTTCACCACGATGTCATCCATGTAAGCCTCTACATTTCTGTGGATCTGTGGCTCGAAAGCAGTGTGCACTACCCTTGCAAATGTTGATCCTGCATTCTTCAGTCCAAATGGCATGCGTATGAAGCAATAAGTGCCACATGGAGTGATAAATGCGGTCTTCTCTTCATCTTCCTTGGCCATGAAAATCTGATGGTAGCCTGAATATGCATCAAGAAAAGAGAGTAGCTCACATCCGGCAGTGGAGTCAACGATCAGGTCAATGCGCGGCAAGGGAAATGGATCCTTGGGACATGCTTTATTCACATCAGTGAAGTCTATACACAGTCTCCACTTCTCGTTGGCCTTGCGCACGACGACTGGGTTTGCCAACCACGTCGGATGGATCACACCTCTAACTAGGCCTGCTGCTTCTAGCTTCTTGATCTCTTCGTTGATGAATTCTTTGCGCTCCACGGCTTGCTTCCTTACCTTCTGCTTGACGGGCCGCGCATGAGGACAAACAGCAAGCTTGTGCTCAATTACCTTCCTGGGAACACCGGGGATGTCGGATGGTTGCCAGGCAAACACATCGACATTCGCCCGCAGGAAGGCAACGAGCGCGCTTTCCTATTTGCTGTCAAGCGTGGCACTGATGGTGAAGGTACCACCAGTGCCGTCCTCCTTGGCGGACACCTTCTTGGTTGCCGGAGGAGCGGCCATCCCCTTCTTACACTTGCCGGTGGAGCTCGATGGAACGTCCTCGACGGCAGCGCAGCACTCCGAAGAGGTGCGGTTGCCGGAGTGGGCCCCAGAGCACTTGCCGGACTTGGTCTTCGTCTTCTTCCCCCTGGGAGCTTCAGCGGCAAGTGTGTCCTTCTCTGCTGCAGCTGCTGCATCCCGGTAGATCTTGTCGGCGCAGACAAGCGCATCTTTCTTGTCACCATGGACAGTGATGACGCTTATCGGCCCCGGCATCTTGAGTACGTTGTAGGCATGGTGGGAAGCTACCATGAACTTGGCGAGGGCGGGACGGCCGAGTATTCCATTATACGGCAATGGAATATCGGCGACGTCGAATGTTATGCGCTCAGTCCCGAAGTTGAGCTCCCCGCCAAAGGTCACCGGCAGAGTTATCTTCCCCTTGGGCTTGCTCCTCCCCGGGTTGATTCCTTGGAAAGAACCGGTCTCTTCGAGCTCGCCATCTGGGATTTGGAGTTTCTTGATCACAGCAGAGGAGATCAAGTTAAGCCCGGCCACACCGTCAACCAACATTTTGGTGACCTTGAGGTTGCGGATGGTGGGGGAGACCAGCATCGGCAAGCACCCGACCGCAGTGGTGCGGTCAGGGTGATCCTCAAGATCAAAAATGATGGGCGTGTTGGACCATTTGAGGAGCCTGCGCGACTCCACGGGCGGCTCTGCTGCATTCACCTCGCGCACCCACTGCTTGAGCTGGCGGTGGGAGGTGTGCAGAGAGGCGCCACCGTCAACGCACAGGACCTCCGTGGCCTTCTGGAACTCCTGCTCGCTGTTATCCTCATCCTCCATGTCTTCGTCGCCGTCTTCCTCATCCTTGTCGCGGCCCCGGGGAGGTCGGTCACCTTGCCGCTGCTTTGCCTTGCCGCGGCGTCCTCCCCGGCCATTGAACGGCCGCTTCTTGCTTGGTTCTCCTCCGCCACCTTGGGCCTTCTCCTTGTCGCGCCTCTCGTACTCAGCCTTCTGCTGCTCGACGAGGTACTCGACGCGTTTGCAGTTGGAGAGGTCGTGGCCCTTGGTGCGGTGGATTTTGCAGTATTGCTTGTCGGAGCCGTCCTGCTTGTCGGCTGCCGCGACAGGGGCAGGCTCCTTGCCGGAGCCGCCAGCCTGTGTTTGCTTGGCGGGAGCCTCCTTGCCGGACTTCTCAACGGCAAGCACCTCCTTCTTGTTCTTCCTTCTGTTATTCCGCCGCCGGCTCTTCTTTGCCGGGGCGGCGTCGTCGCTGTCGCTTCCTCCTACGCCAGCATCCTCTCCGGGGAGTCTCCTCCCCTCCTCTGCGCGCGCGCACTTATCAGCTAGAGCGTAGAGCTCGCTGACATCCCGTATCTTGGTCATGGCCATCTCCTCACGCATGCGGCGGTTATGCACGTTCTGGTGGAACGCGCTGATAACCGCGGCAGGGTGGACGTCGGGGATGTTGTGCTGTACACGGCTGAAGCGTTGGATGTACTTGCGCAGGGATTCTCCTTCCTTCTGGGCCAGAATGTGGAGATCGCTCTCCTGGCCGTGGGGTTTGTGGCCGCCCGTGAAGGCGCCAACAAACTGGTGGCAAAGGTCTGCCCAAGAAGAAATGGAGCCTTCCGGCAAGTGCATAAGCCACGAACGGACGTTCGGCTTAAGCACGAGCGGGAAGTAGTTTGCCAAAATCTTCTCGTCACGCCCCCCGGCAGCCTGCACCCCGATGGTGTAAATGCTGAGGAATTCCGAGGGGTGCGTCTTGCCGTCGTACTTCTCCGGTACGTCGGGCTTGAAGTTCTTCATGCTGGGCCACTGGACGCGCCGCAGCTCACGGGTAAACGCAGGGCAACCTGCCGCGTACGGCAAGTCGCCTGGTTCACCGTGCCCGCGCGCGTCGACAGCGTTCCCAGCCCTCTGGTCTGATTGTCGCCGAGCTTCTCGGCGGCGCTCGATCGTCGTTCGAGCGTCTTCTTGTCGCCGGTCGTCAAGGACTTGGCGCTGGTCCCGACGAGCCCGCGGGTCCGACGACGCCGTGGAGCCGTCGTCGGCGTTGTTCCGGCGGGGCGGCGTCTTCTGCTTCTGCGGCGGAGAGTGCACGGTGGTTGCACCCCCGGCGGTCTTGTCGTCGTCGGCCTTCGTCTTCTCAACTTGCCGCGGCCGCGAGGTCGCCGGCTACTGCGGCGTATCGTTGTTGGCGAAGGCGATCAGGCTCTGGATGGTGGCCCTCCAGTCTTCGGCCTTGTCTGCCGCTGGAGGGAAGTCGAGGAGCAGTTGCGCCCTTGCGAGCGCTTCTGCTGGAGTGGAGGGGAGCGGGGGCGAGCGGTGCGAGGAGCGGGACATGCTCGGACTCCTAACAGCGTTAGAAGGAGCAGGGTCCCGCCCCGGCGTCCGCGCTTTGCTCGTGCCAGGACGATGGCCCGGAGCGTCCCGCGAGCCTCCGGTTTGCCCTTGGCCCAGCAAGCGGATGCCACCTCCTGTGGCATGGCGCTGCTGGGTTGTCGTTTGCTGAGACGGACGTGGCGCGTCCACGGAGACCGAAGCTCGGTCGTCCGTTCTGTCCTTGGATTTGGTGGCGCCGCGCGTGTCCTCGCCGGCGACCACCCTTCCGACGGCGTCTCCCCCGCCCACCGTTGGCTCCGGTGGCGGCGGATGAGACGCAGATGGGCCTGCGAGCTCCGAAACCTTCTTCTTCGGGGCCATAGCGCAGTTGCTGATGAAGTTGCTGATGAAACTGGAGAGGTTGATGAAGAGTGCGCCCGCGTGAACGCCGGATCAGGTTCGCACAACCTCGACGCCCCCTACCTGGCGCGCCAAAGATGTCGGGGGAAACTGTCCACCACGAGCACCTATGGGACCGGAGCCCCTTGCTTGTGCGGTAAGAGGGCGGAGGGAGCACGAAGAGCAGATCGTGGAGATCACGCAGGCAGTTTACCCAGGTTCGGGCCGCGGTGGACGCGTAAAACCCTACTCCTGCTTAGATTGTATTGAGTTGGAGAGCTCGGGAGCTTGAAGAACTAGCTACCCCGAGCGTATGAGCGATCTAGGTTCCGAACCCCCTCTACGTTGTGCATGGGACTCCTTTTATAGTGCAAGGTGTCACCGACAGGTGTCAACGTAGGAGAAAGGGTAAAAACGTAAAAGAGGTGGTAGTTGTAACAGTGCGGGAATAGTGGAGCTACAGTGCGTGAACAGTGGTCGCTACCTACTTTGACAGTGGGGGACAAGAGCATTCAATGCCCGTCGCCGTCGACCCCAAAAGCGCCCGCCCTTGTGTCTCCGTTTGCCACGGCGATGGCTTCACCACCGTGGAGTGCCACCATGTCCCCCAGGCTGCACAGCCATCCGCCACGCGTCCCTGGAGTGGCCCCAGGGCGATGCGTGGTTCGATGAGCTGGAGCGCGGGCACACAACACAACTCTCCCCGGCAAGCACCTTGCCGGGGTCTTGACCTTGTCGGGCCCGGGAGCTTGCCGGGCTCTGAAGCTTGTCGCTCCCCGGGCCCTGCCGGGGCGCACGTTGCGCCGAGGTATGCCTCCTGTGATGTAGTCTTCTGGTCTTCCTGGCAGGCTCCTTCTGCCAGGGTCTTGTGCTAACGAGGTAATCTTGAGCCTGGGACGGCCTTCCCGGCAAGCTCCACTCGCCGGGGTCTCGATCTTCTGTCTTGTATACTTTGTTTTTGAATGGTTTTATATGGAGCAGGAATGTCTCCGGCGAGCACGTGGTAGACCCTGCCGCGGGAAGCTGCTACTGCCCGTGCACAAGTTGGGGTACTGAGGTACCCCTACCTTAGTGCCCCGACATTCTTGTTATCATTTACCTACTCGAGGACGAGCAGGAATTAAGCTTGGGGATGTTGATACGTCCAAAACGTATCTATAATTTCTGCTTGCTCCATGCCACTTTTGGGTGATATTGCTATGATATTTATACACTTCCATACACTTTTGATCATATTTGGACTAACCTACTAATCCAGTGCACCCCGGTGCCAGTTTCTGTTTTCGGCTGTTTTTGTATTTCAGGTTTTCACGTTACGAGAACTGCCAGGAAAAATCCGGAAAAATTATATAAAAAATCAGCGTTCCAGAACCTACCTTGCGCCCGAAGAACAGCCGGGGGGAGGGGGGTCACCAGGGCTCCAGGCGCCCTGGCGGCGCCACCCCCTGGGCCGCGCCGGGGGGGCGCCTGGGCCCTCCGAGCCCCGTCTGGTGACCCCCTTTGGCATATATTTAAGGTCCGTCGAGAAAACCTTGATTCCAGAACCCTTTTCTCCAGACGCGATTCCGATCTCCGCCGCCATCGCCATCAAGCTTCGGGGGACCAGAATTCGTGCGCCGGCACCCTGCCGGGACGGGGAAGTGCCCCCGGATTCATCTCCATCGACGTTGCTTCCTCCCTCCAGGATGCGGGAGTAGTTCCTCCTCGGGGCTGAGGTTCTTACCAGTAGCTATGTGGTCAATTCTCTCTCCCATGATGTGATCTTCGTTGTGATCATAGGCTATGTTAATCTAAGATATTTCCCCTTCCTCTATGTATTGGATTGATGTACTCACTTGTCTTTATCTAGTATAATCCCTGAGACCAAGGTGACAGCGGTCTATTGGACATGGATTAGAACAATATTTTCATGAGTGATTTCCTCTCTTGTGTGTTGATTGAAGATTGAGACTCTCTTGGTGCTTGTCTTTGACTATCCTTTAGATATGTTATGGTGATTGTGGGACTCTCTTTGGATGGCCGCGGTGACATTGGGAAATCCTTAGATTGAGAACTACGAACTTTGAGGTGTGCTTTTGTAGCCCTACATAATTCTCGTCCTCTCTTGACCACGAAGGAATGACCTCCGAGTGTGTCCCCTTTGCATGTTTTATGGGAAATATCATGTGATTCGATTATGTTAATGTTGTTGGGAGTTGCCACTAGTGAAAGTATGAACCCTAGGCCTCGTTTCCACCATTGCAATACCATTTGTGCTCACGTTTACCACTTGTTTGCTTGCTGCACTTTTTATTACAGATTTATATTACTTTGTTTTGCCATCCATATCACTTGCCATTTAACATCTCTTCGCTGAACTAGTGCACCTATACATCTGACAAGTATATTAGGTGTGTTGGGGACACAAGAGACTTCTTGTATCTTAGTTGCAGGGTTGCTTGAGAGAGACCATCTTCAACCTCTACTTCCCTGAGTTCGATAAACCTTAGGTCATCCACTTGAGGGAAATTGCTGCTGTCCTACAAACCTCTGCGCTTGGAGGCCCAACATAGTCTACAGAGTAGAAGCGTGTGTATACATCAGCGTGGCGTACCGCAGAACGGAGGAAACGGCCTTTTGTTCGACCGAACACGTTCGAAACGGGATCCTGTTCATGGGGAGGGGTCTGGCGTACTGCAAAACAAAGGAAATGGATCTCCTACGGTCGAAACGGGGGTCCTGTTGATCGGGAGGGGTGTGGCGTACCGCAAAACGGAGGAAACGGACTTGTGTTGCAGCGCTACGGTCGAAACGGGGGTCCTGTTCATCGGGAGGGGTGTGGCGTACCGCAAAACGGGACTCCACGGTATACTGTTCATCACCACCGTCGACCCCCTCTAGCCTCCACGGGCTACTGTTCATCCACCGTTGACCTCCTCCAGCCTCCACCTGCGACTGTTCAGCCTCCACCGCGCGCTACTCCACCGGCTACTGTTCAACCAACCCTCTCCACGGGCTCCTGTTCAACCACCCCTCCACGGGCTACTGTTCACCCAACCCTCCATCGTCCACTGTTCATGCAGCCCTCCACGGGGTGGTCCTGTTCATGCTACCCTCCACGGGGTCTTGTTCATGCAGCCCCAACCGGCTCGATCGAACGGGGTCCTGTTCATTCAGAGGCAACACCACAGGGTCCTGTTCAGCCACCCCCACCAGGAACTGTTCATCCCACCCCCCCAACAATGCTCACTGTTCATGCAGAGGCAACATCAATCGACTTCAGTTAGCAGCAGTAGCGAAGGAATCACTCGATCGGGTTCAGTTAACAGCCATCGATCGATCGCTCGGGTTCAGTAACGCGTAGCCTGCAGTGCAATCGCTCGGGTCCAGTTAGAGCCCAATGCCTCGCTCGGGTTCAGTTAGAGCCCAATGCCTCACACCCATGCGCGTGCGTGTACAAGAGAAACGTGCATCACTCGGCCCCGACCACCCACCGTAACCGGGAACACCCCGATATTTTCCTCGCCCTCGCTTCTACCATGGTTTTTTTCCGTAATGGACGGCCCAAAGAATGTCATGCAGTTGCGTATCCAGCCCGCCCAGGACTAAAAGCCCATTTTCTGTCATGATTTTTTGCCATAGAAGTAGGACCCCATCACATCCATGATGATACCATGTTTTGTCACAATTATTTTCATAGAAGTGTCATAAGTATGACAGAAAAAAGTTTTGTTCGGACCAAAATGTCACGGAGGTGTCTTTTTTTGTAGTGCCATAAGTGGCTCTCATAATAGACTCATAAGGTAATTTGATTTTCTTTCTAGGAAAGTGTTCCATGCGTTTCCTTAACAGAAATTGGTATCTAATATTTCCTTCCTTCATGTCAATAATTGCACTAATCGTTCTAAGGAAAGGTCTACCAAGAATAATAGGACATGAAGAATTACAATCTATATCAAGAACAATGAAATCTACGGGCACATAATTCCTATTGGCAACAATAAGAACATCATTAATCCTTCCCATAGGTTTCTTAATGGTAGAATCCGCAAGATGCAAATTCAAAGAACAATCATCAAGCTCATGGAAACCTAACAAATCACACAAAGTTTTTGGGATAGTAGAAACACTTGCACCCACTCACACAAGGCAAAGTATTCATGATATTTAATTTTAATTTTAATAGTAGGTTCCCACTCATCATAAAGCTTTCTAGGGATAGAAACTTCTAACTCAAGTTTTTCTTCATAAGGTTGCATCAAAGCATCAACTATGTGTTTGGTAAAAGCCTTATTTTGACTATAAGCATGTGGAGAATTTAGTACGGATTGTAACAAGGAAATACAATCTATCAAAGAGCAATTACCAGAATTGAACCCCTTTAAATCCAAAATAGTGGGTTCATCACTATGCAAAGTTTTAATCTCTTCAATCCCACTTTTAACAATTTTAGTATCAAGATCTAAAAACTCCGAATCATTGGGATGCCTTTTAACTAAAGTAGACTCATCTCCAGTTCCATCTTTATCAAGATTCATACTAGAAAACAACGATCTAATAGGAGACACATCAATAACTTTCAGATCTGCATCTTTATTTTCATGATAACTAGAAGAACACGCTTTCATAAAGCACTCCTTTTTAGCATGCATCCTAGCGGTTCTTTCTTTCCATTCATCAATGGAAATTCTCATGGCTTTGAGAGACTCATTGATATCATTCTTGGGTGGAATAGACCTAAGTTTCAAAGAGTCAACATCAGGAGTAATTCTATCCATGTTTCTAGCCAACTCATCAATCTTAAGAAAGTTTTCTTCAAGCAAAGCATTGAAATTATTTTGCGAAATCATAAAAGTCCTTAACACTAGTTTCAAATTCAGAAGGCACCTTACCAAAATTTCCATAAGAGTTATTGTAGGAATTACCTTAATTATTAGAGGAATTACTAGGAAAAGGCCTAGGATTAAAGTTTCCTCTATAACCATTGTTACCAAAATTATTACTACCAACAAAATTCACATTCAAAGATTCATTATAATTTTTAATCAATGTGGATAAAGGAATATCATTAGGATCAGAAGAAGCACTCTTAGTAGCAAATAATTTCATAAGTTCATCCATCTTTCCACTCAAAACACTAATCTTTTCAATAGCATGCACTTTTTTACTAGTAGATCTTTCGGTGTGCCATTGAGAGTAGTTAACCATAATATTATCTCGGAGTTTGGTAGCTTCTCCTAAGATAGTTTCCATGAAAGTGCCTACTGCGACTAAATCTAAAAGATTTCTAGAAGCAAAATTCAAGCCAGCATAAAAGTTTTGTATAATCATCCATAAGTTCAAACCATGTGTAGGACAATTACGTATCATTAATTTCATTCTCTCCCAAAATTGTGCAACATGCTCATGATCTAGTTGCTTAAAATTCATAATATCGTTCCTAAGAGAGATAATCTTAGCGGGAGGAAAATACGTAGAGATAAAAGCATCTTTGCACTTATTCCATGAATCAATACTATTTCTAGGCAAAGCGGAAAACCAAGTTTTAGCACGATCTCTAAGTGAAAATGGAAATAGCTTCAATTTAACAATGTCATTATCCGTATCCCTCTTCTTTTGCATATCACACAAATCAACAAAGTTGTTCAGATGGGTAGCGGCATCTTCACTAGGAAGGCCAGAAAATTGATCTTTCATGACAAGATTCAACAGAGCAGCATTGATCTGACAAGGTTCAGCATCGGTAATAGGAGCCATCGGAGTGCTAATAAAATCATTATTATTGGTATTGGAAAAGTCACACAATTTGGTATTGTTCTGAGCCATAGTGACAAGTAAGCAATCCAACACATAAGCAAACAAGAAGCAAGCGAATGGTAAACACACGGCAAAAAGAAGGGCAAATAAAACGGCAAAGGTGAAGTAGGGGAGAGGAAACGAGAGGAAAATAAATGTAATGCGAAGGATAAGGATTTGTGATAGGTACTTGGTATATGACTTTTGCGTAGATCTCCCCGGTAACGGCACCTAGATATTCTTCTTACTAGTGGCTTCCCTCATGATAGCAGAATTCTACGGTGGGTGAACAAATTACTGTCGAGCAATTGATAGAAAAGCGCATAGTTATGAGAATATCTAGGCATGATCATTATATATAGGCATCACATCCGTGACAAGTAGACCGAAACGATTGTACATCTACTACTATTAGTCCACACATCGACCGCTATCAAACATGCATCTAGAGTATTAAGTTCATAAGAACAGAGTAATGCTTTAAGCAAGATGACATGATGTAGATGGATAAATTCAAGCAATATGATATAAACCCCATCTTTTTATCCTCGATGGCAACAGTACAATACATGCCTTGCTGCCCCTACTGTCACGGGGAAAGGACACCGCAAGATTGAACCCAAAGCCAAGCACTTCTACCATTGGAAGAAATATAGATCTAGTAGGACAAACCAAACCAATAATACGAAGAGACTTGCAATGATATTATAATCATACATAAAAGATTTCAGAAAAGAATCAAATATTTCTCATAGACAATCTTGATCATAAACCCACAATTCATCGGATCTCGACAAACACACCGCAAAAAGATTACATCGAATAGATCTCCTCGAAGATCGAGGAGAACTTTGTATTGAGATCCAAAAAGAGAGAAGAAGCCATCTAGCTAATAACTATGGACCCGAATGTCTGTGGTAAACTACTCACCACTCATGGGTGAGGCTATGGTGTAGATGTAGAAGCACTCTGTGGTAGATCCCCCCTCTGGCGAAGCTCCGGAATAGGCCCCAAGATGGGATCTCACGGCAACAGAAGGTTGCAACGGTGCAATTAGGGTTTTCTCTGCTGTCTCGATGTTTTTAGGGTACATGGATATATATAGGAGGAAGGAGGGCATCAGGGGAGCCAGAGGGGGCCCACGAGGGTAAGGGGCGTGCCCAGGGGGAGGGGCGCACCCTGGACCCTCGTGGCCGCCTCTCTCGTTCCCTTGCATGTACTTCAAGTCTTCTGGGTAGATACGGTTCCAAAAATAACTCTCCCGAAGGTTTCATTCTGTTTGGACTCCGTTTGATATTCTTTTTTTGCAAAACCCTGAAATAGGCAAAAAAACAACAATCTGCACTGGGCCTTGGGTTAGTAGGTTTGTCCCAAAAATAATATAAAAGTGTATAATAAAGCCCATTAAACATCCAAAACAGAATATATAATAGCATGGAATAATAAAAAATTATATATACGTTGAAGACGTATCAATGATATGCACAATGATAAATGGGAATCTACAGGATGATTTCATGCGCATAAGATATAGATTCAACCACAAAATTAGAACAATAGAAAATGTAGTAGACGTCCCATCTGGACTTACGTGTTACAACTCAAAAACCAATAGTTCAAGAACGAGAGTTGCAAGACTTAACAAATTTATAGCACCCGCGCCATATGGACCCGCTTGAAGACTATCAACCCTTATGCTTCTCCCCCTTTTGTCATCGAATGACCAATTTTTTTTTTGAAGACATGTGTTGGTGAAGATGTTGGGGCAGCTGGGTCGACATTGGAGTTGGGCGGTGCAGTAGGGTCTGATGCAGCGTCCTGGTGCAGTGATGCCATAACTAGTGAAGTGGCGTCATCCTCCTCATCAGTGACGTGCGCAACAACGGTTGGAGCGGAGGATGAGTAGTCAGAATCTTCAATGGAAGGTGTAGGACGCCACTTAGCTGATGCAGGAGGCTTGGAATCAAACTTGAAGCTTTCGGTGAAGCCACCTGGGTGTAGATCATTTTTAGAGCAGAGCTGAGTGAGGCTTTTCGAAGTGCACCTATAGGCTTCATGAGCAACAAATGAATTCTTGGTGGAGAGGTTGCAAATGCGAATATGATTGAGATCCACAAGAAGACTTTCCTTTTGATGCTTCATCCGCTCATGATGCATGTCATGCTTTTGATGAAGAGAAACAAGAAGTTCTCTATCCTTCAATACACGAGCACGCTTCTAAGGCCTTTGAGCAACTAAGCTTGTTGTCGCATCAGTGTTAGCATGATGCGCTAGACGAAGCCAACCGAAAAGTGGACCACCAGCAGCAGTAGGATTTGGCACATGTGTGGCTTCAAGAGGTGCAGAGAAGCTTTGGAAGGCAGCATTGTCTTCACAGATGGGTTCCTTGGCAGGTTCAGGATAGATGGCTTCATGATATATATCCACATCTGGTATGAAGATAACATGATTGTGCGCTGAAGCTTGACAGGTGATAGTAGAGCGAAGCTTAATCAGCTGCATTATCCATGGTGCATATAATTTGAGGCCAAATAGATCAATGCCTGACACTGCCAGTTTCCTGATGAAGAAATCATGAGTATTGAATCAAATGCCATCGAAAATGTAGAAGGCCAATGTCTTCATGGTGCCTTCAAGCTGTGCAGAGGGGGAGTGCCCTTTGATTGGCCACAGGCTATGCCTCACAATGTGGTAGATGGTGCGAGGCAAGTACTCGAGGTCTTTAATGAAAAAGTAGGTGGGGTACTCAGCATCTGCAGGCAATGGCTTCATCAGGGTCAGCATTTGGCTCATGTTCGGCTCTGGCTTCTAGAAGATTCTTTCATGTTCCTTCTCATACAACTTACAACCTGGCTTCTGGAAGATGCTTTCAAGTTCCTTATCATACAACTGACAACCTCGCTCATAAAGATCACGAGGAGTGGGCAAGGAAGTAAGCTCGATGAAATCTTGAGCTTTGGCTTCATGGTGAACATCTCCTGTCATCCACTCAAAGACCCATGTATTCGGATCCCTGTTGTAGCCTGATATGTGCAGAGTGGCATAAAATTGGAGCAGAAGCTCTTCATTCCAGTGCTCCTTGTCGACGACAAAAGGGAGCAAGCCAACATCTCTGAAGTAATCAAGGGCTTCTTCTAGGCATGGTAGTCCAGCCATGGCATCACAATAGAGGCGCTTGTGCAGGAAAATACAGTCCTGGTTGTATAAGATGCACGAGTAATATCTTCTTTGAAGATGACTCCAGGATCGGTCAGAAGAAATCTTGGGCTTCTGGTAGGGTTCTTGGTGCTGTCAAAGAATGTGTTGTGCTATCAGAAGCTTAACACACCGAAGGAGCATTCAGTGGTTGTAGCACTTGGAATCCTTGGCATTCTGGGCTTGGGCTTCTGCGTCTGAGGCCTATGCTCGATATGATAATCATATTGGGGCCCAGGAGCTTCGGTAGGAGTGAGAATTGGCCACCTGACACTAATCAGCTGACCTTCACCATTGAAAACCCGTGATGTCTACTACACAACTTGTTCTTGTAGACTCGTGTTGGGCCTCCAAGCGCAGAGTTTTGTAGGACAGTAGCAAATTTCCCTCAAGTGGATGACCTAAGGTTTATCAATCCGTGAGAGGTGTAGGATGAAGATGGTCTCTCTCAAACAACCCTGCAACCAAGTAACAAAATTCTCTTGTGTCCCCAACACACCAAATACAATGGGAAATTTTATATGTGCACTAGTTCGGCGAAGAGATGGTGATACAAGTGTAATATGGATAGTAGATATTGATTTTTGTAATAGTAACAACAACAAAATAGTAAGGTAACAAGTGATAAAATGGAGCACAAACGGTATTGCAATGCTTAGAAACAAGGCCTAGGGTCCGTACTTTCGCTAGTGCAATCTCTCAACAATACTAATATAATTGGATCATATAACCATCCCACAAAGTGCGATGAAGAATCACCCCAAAGTTCCTATGTAGCAAAGAACATAAGAAGGAATAGTTTGTAGCTATTCTGTCGGATTTCGGGTTCCGCAAACCCTCGAGAGGTTCGAACTCTGGGGTGCACACAAAGTACACTCTCTCCCCAACGCACTCGCCTTACGATTCCATGGCCAAGCTCGACAAACTCAAAGAACAAGGGACACAGAGGATTATACTGGTTCGAGTCACCTTGTGGTGTAATACCCTACTCCAGTGTGTGTGGTGGATTGCCTCGTGGGGTTGAGAATGAACTAGTACAATGGATGAACAACCTCCGGAGGAGAGGTGTTCTAGGGCTCGGATGGGCTTGTGGTGTGTGTGTAAGGTGGAGTGGATCCGATCCCCAAATTAGATGCCCCTCTATGGTGGTGGCTAGGTCCTATTTATAGTGGCCTTGGTTCTCTTCCCAAATATCGGTGGGAAGGGATCCCACAATGGCCAAATCTGAAGGGGAACAACTAGTACACGCTATCCTAACAAAAGTGGTCTTCACGTGCCAAAGGCTCTGGTGATGACACCGCGTCGGGCTCCACGATGACCTCCATTTTGTCGTCCTGACGGTCCTTGGTCTTGTTGCACCAATATTGAAACCTTTGCTTGATTCCTAGGGACTCCGCGCCTATGCTTGCCCCCTTAGCACCAAAGGGGAAACTGGTACACTGCAATCGCTGGCGCCCGCCGGGCCTTGGTTGTCATGGCTCACGTCACATGAACCTCGCGAGGTGCACCTTGCATAGATATCTCTGCTCCTCGGGAGCCAGCCTAGAGAGGTTTCCCCCAGGGAGGTCTTGGCGTCGTCCGCCTCGCGAGGCTTGGCCCCTCGGGAGGGTCTTGAGCTGCGGTTGCTGAAGCCAGGCCGTACCAGGCCAACAATGGAACCACGTCACGGGCCGCAGGTATGCATGTCTAGGTACCCCCATTCCCAGGATGCCAACAGTAGCCCCTGGGCCCAAGGCATGCTCGAATTTGGCTTCGAGGCGAAGCCAAGGGGCAAGTGTGGAGCGCCGCGGGCCCCAATCGCCTGAGGCCTTGGTCGACGTATGGTGACTGATTGGACGTGCGCGTCTCTACTTCCCCAGGCTTCCTCGGCAACTGCCCGACTTGATCGGGCCCTACTGCATGCATAGAACAAACCATCATTACGCGTGATCGTGGAGGCTGGTGGTTGGCCTCCACCTGGCTATAAATGAGGAGAGGGTGAAGCCTCCATTGCTCATCTCCTTCTTCTCGCCGCCTGCCCTTTCTTCCTCCTCCTTGCCACGCCGGCTTGTCGTGACGCTCATGGCGCCGATAAGGAGATTCTCCACTGCTGAGAAGGGAAAAACCCCCTGCGAGGAGCAGCAACCACACCCACCGAAGAAGAGGTTTAGCCACCCCCGTTGCACCAGCGAGAAGCTGGAGGTAACGAGGCCTTGGTGCGAGCGGCGTCCTCCCGGCTATCCGTTGCCCTTGTATGCTCAAGTTCAAAGCTCCAGAAGAGGGGGTTGCGCCCCGCGCCGCTCGCATCGTGGCCGAGGTGACCAAGCTGGGGTAGCATTAGCCGCTGATACGTCTCCAACGTATCTATATTTTTTGATTGTTCCATGCTATTATATATTCTGTTTTGGATGTTTAATGGGCTTTATAATACACTTCTATATTATTTTTCGGACTAACCTACTAACCCAAGGCCCAGTGCAAATTGCTGTTTTTTTGTCCTATTTCATTGTTTCACAAAAAAGTAATATCAAACGGAGTCCAAACGAAATGAAACCTTTGGGAGAGTTATTTTTGGAACGATATCAACACAGAAGACTTGGAGTACACGCCAGGAAGCGAGAGAGGCGGGCACAAGGGAAGGGGGCGCGCCCCCACCCTCGTGGGCCCCCTATTGCTCCCCTGATGTCCCTCTTCGCCTATATATACCTACGTACCCTAAAACTATCGAGGAGCACCACAAAACCCTAATTCCACCGCCGCAACCTTCTGTACCTGTGAGATCCCATATTGGGGCCTGTTCCGGAGCTCCACCGGAGGGGGCATCGATCACGGAGGGCTTCTACGTCAACACCATAGCCTCTTCGATGAGTTGTGAGTAGTTTACCACAGACCTTCGGGTCCATAGTTATTAGCTAGATGGCTTCTTCTCTCTCTTTGGATCTCAATACAAAGTTCTCCTCGATCTTCGAGGAGATCTATTTGATGTAATTCCTTTTGCGGTGTGTTTGTCGAGATCCGATGAATTGTGGGTTTATGATCAAGATTATCTCTGAACAATATTGGATTCTTTTCTGAAATCTTTTATGCATGATTTAAATATCCTTGCAAGTCTCTTTGAATTATCGGTTTGGTTTGGCCTACTAGATCTATAGTTCTTGCAGTAGGAGAAGTGCTTGACTTTGGATTCAATCTTGCAGTGTCCTTTCCCAGTGACAGCAGGGGCAGCAAGGGATGTATTGTATTGTTGCCATCGAGGATAAAAAGATGGGGTTTATATCATATTGCTTGAGTTTATCCGTATACATCATGTCTTCTTGCTTAAAGTGTTACTCTGTTCTTAGGAACTTAATACTCTAGATGCATGCTGGATAGCGGTCAATGTGTGGAGTAATAGTAGTAGATGCAGAATCGTTTCGGTCTACTTGTCACAGACCTGATGCCTATATACAATGATCATGCCTAGATATTCTCATAACTATGCGCTTTTCTATCAATTGCTCGATAGTAATTCGTTCACCCATCGTAGAAATCTGCTATCATAAGAGAAGCCACTAGTGAAACCTATGGCCCCTGGGTCTATCTTCATCATATTAGTTTCCCATCAACTATTTATCTTTGCTTTACTTTGCTTTATTTACTTTTTCTCTATACCAAAAATACCGAAAATATTATCTTATCATATCTATCAGATCTCACTTTTGTAAGTGACCGAGAAGGGATTGACAACTCCTTTTATCGCGTTGGCTGCAAGGTTCTTATTTGTTTGTGCAGGTACGAGGGACTTGCGCGTGGTCTCCTACTGGATTGATACCTTTGTTCTCAAAAACTGATGGAAATACTTATGCTACTTTGCCGCATCACCCTTTCCTCTTCGAGGAAATACAACGCAAGCTCGAGAAGTAGCAAGAAGAATTTCTGGTGTTGTTACCCGGGAGATCTACGCAAAAGTCATATACCAAGTACCTATCACAAACTCTTATCCCTCGCATTACATTATTTGCCATTTCCCTCTCATTTTCCTCTCCCCCACTTCACCTTTACCTTTTTTCCGTTCGCCTTTTTGTTTGCTTGTTTTGCCATGTGCCTTCTATTTGCTTGCATCTTTGTTTGTTAAAAATATATTGATATGGATCCACTTAAAGTGTTCTACTTGGATCATCTTCGATCCATATGCGCTCGTGCTGAAACCCCAACTAGCCTAGTTGATGGGAAATTTTTCGATGAGCATGCTCATTTTGTGCGTCACTGTTTGTCTGAAAAAGGGAGACTCTTATGTGATCAAATAAACAGATTGCTGTGTTATGCTTGGAATCTTTATGAAATTTGTGATTTTACTTGTTGCTCTAAGAACCCTAAAATACACCTCCCCTACCTATGTGAGTTTAATGATAATGAATTCTTATCTTCTTATGCAAAGGGGGTATATAGTTACTACGATATTGAACAAATTGAAGAATTTTTTGCTTTTAAGGGTGCTTATGAAGTTGCTTCTTTCATTGAAAAGTATGATATTACTCTCTACGAATCTAAATTTTTTCACATACTTAAATATTGCTTTGAAAACTATGCTCATAATATCTATGTCAAAGAATTTATTGAAAGAATGACCGCTGCATTGGAAGAAAATAATGATATGCATGAATCTATAGATAATTTTAATTCCGATGATTTGATTGCAATATCCCTTGATGAACATGATGCTTGCTATTCTTGTGGCCATGATGCCAATATTTATGAAGATGTATTTGCTATAGTTCCTTTTGTTGAACATGAGATCATTGCTATTGCACCCATACTTGATAGATCTTTCGATGAAAAGCATGATTGCAATGATGCTGTTATAAATTCTCTTAATGTCAATTGTGTTAATGATATGCAAGACCTCAAGCTTGGGGATGCTTGTTTTTCTATGACTACTATTTGTTGCAATGATCATGATTGGGGTGATTCTTCTTACGATCTTGAAAATTTATTTAACATCCGTGATAAATATTAGATTGATAATAATATTTACAATAATATTGAAAGTGGGTTTGGAAGAGTGTCAGCTTTAGATCCCACATATTTGGGGAATGTTCAATCTTATGAATTTTTTAAAAGTGGGTTTGGAGAGGTCATAACTTTAGTTAATGTTGCTCCCACTATTTTGGAAGAGTGTCAACTTCGTATGCATGTGGATCATGTTGAGAATATGATATGTGATAGCTATATTGTTGAATTTTCTTATGATCCTACATGCAAATATTATGAGAGAGGAAAATATGGTTGTAGGAATTTACATGTTACTAAATTACCTCTCATTATGTTGAGATTGCTATTGTTTCTTTCTTCTTCCTTGCATATGCTATCTTGCTTTTCTTGCTAATTTGTTTTTCTATAAAATGCCTATGCATAGGAATTATGTTAGACTCTGATGTGATTTTCACATGTTATATGTTGCTCTCTTTGTGCTTCAATTCTTATCTTTCATGTGAGCATCATTGAATTCTCAAGCCTATCTTAATGGCTATAACAATAGCGCTTATTGGGAGGCAACCTAATTTTATTTTCTTTGTTTTTGCTTCTATTTAGCAATAAATATTGCATCTAGCTTCTGTTTAGATGTGGTTTTGTGTTTTAATTAGTGTTTGTGCCAAGTAGAACCTTTGGGAAGACTTGTGTGAAGTTTATGCGATCATGCTGTAAAAAACAGAAACTTTAGCGCTCACGAGATTAGCTACCACTTTTGACTAAGTGTGATTTTTAGTTGATTCTTTTTGCACATGATTAATAGACAAATTCCTCACGTCCACCAATTTATTTCAGAATTTTTAGGGTTACATAAGTATTCGAAAATTACAGATTGCTACATATTGTTCTGTTTTTGACAGATTCTGTTTCTCATGTGTTGTTTGCTTATTTTGATTAATCTATGAGTAGTATCGGGGGGTATGAATCATAGAGAAGTTGGAATGTAGTAGGTTTGACACCGATATAAACGAAGAATGAGTTCATTACAGTAACTTTGAGTGGTGGTTTGTTTTCCTATACTAACGGAGCTCACGAGATTTTTGGCTAAGTTTTGTGTTGTGAAGTTTTCAAGTTTTCGTAAGGATTTGATGGACTATGGAACAAAGAGTGGCAAGAGCCTAGGCTTGGAGATGCCCAAGGAACCCCAAGGTAAAATTCAAGGACAACCAAGAACCTAAGCTTGGGGATGCCCCGGGAAGGCATCCCCTCTTTCATCTTCGTCTATCGGTAACTTTACTTGTGACTATATTTTTATTCACCACATGATATGTGTTTTGCTTGGAGCGTCATGCATGATTTGAGTCTTTGCTTTTTAGTTTACCACAATCATCATTTCTGGACACACCTTTTGAGAGAGATACAAATGAATTGGAATTTATTAGAATACTCTATGTGCTTCACTTATATAATTTGAGCAAGATAGTTTTGCTCTAGTGCTTCACTTATATCTTTTAGAGAACGGTGGTGGTTTTATTTTCAAGAAATTATTGATCTCTCATGCTTCACTTATATTATTTTGAGAGTCTCTTAGAACAGCATGGTAATGTGCTTTGGTTTTAAAATTAGTCCTAATATGATAAGTATCCAAGATGGGGATAGTAAAAACTTTCACATAAAGTGCATTGAATATGATGAGAAGTTTGATACTTGATGATTGTTTTGAGATATGTGGATGGTGATATTATAGTCATGCTATTAGAGTAATTGTGAATTTGGGAAACACTTGTGTTAAAGTTTGTGATTCCCATAGCATGCACGTATGGTGAACCGTTATGTGATGAATTTGGAGCATGATTTATTTACTGATTGTCATCCTTTGTGTGGAGATCGGGCTCGCGAGATGGTTAACTCCTACAAACCCTTACCCTAGGAGCATGCATTGAATACTTTGTTTTGATAACTCGTATATTCTTGCAATAATTATATGAGTTCTTTATGACCAACGTTGAGTCCATGGATTATACACACTCTCACCCTTCCACCATTGCTAGCCTCTCTTGTATCGCGCAATTTTCGCTGGTACCATACACCCACCATATACCTTCCTCAAAACAGCGACCATACCTACCTATTATGGAATTTGCATAGCCATTCCGAGATATATTGCCATGCAACTTTCCACCGTTCCGTTCATATGACACGCTTCATCATTGTCATATTGCCATCCATGATCACGTAGTTGACATCGTATTTGTGGCTAAGCCACCGTTCATAATTTTCATACATGTCTCTCTTGATTCATTGCACATCTCGGTACACCACCGGAGGCATTCACATAGAGTCATATTTTGTTCTGGATTCAAGTTATAAGTAAATAAAAGTGTGATGATCTTCATTACTAGAGCATTGTCCCAGTGAGGAAAGGATGATGGAGACTATGATTCCCCCACAAGTCGTGATGAGATTACGGACGAAAGAAAAGAAAAAAGAAAAAAAAGGCCATAAAAAAAGAGAAAAGGCCCAAAGAAAAAAAGAGAAAAATTAAAAAAATGAGCGAAAAAGAGAGAAGGGACAATGTTACTATCTTTTTCACACTTGTGCTTCAAAGTAGCACCATGATCTTCATGATAAAGAGTCTCTAGTCTTGTCACTTTCATATACTAGTGGAGTTTTCTTTATAGAACTTGGCTTGTATATTCCAATTATGGGCTTCCTCAAAATGCCCTAGGTCTTCGTGAGCAAACGAGTTGGATGCACACCCACTTAGTTTCTTTTGTTGAGCTTTCATACACTTATAGCTCTAGTGCATCCGTTGCATGGCAATCCCTACTCACTCACATTGATATCTATTCATGGGCATCTCCATAACCCATTGATACGCCTAGTTGATGTGAGACTATCTTCCTCTTTTTGTCTTCTACACAACCACCACTCCATTCCACCTATAGTGCTATATCCATGGCTCACGCTCATGTATTGCGTGAAAGTTGAAAAGTTTGGAAAAATTAAAGTATGAAATAATTGCTTGGCTGAAACCGGGGTTGTGCATGATTTAGAATATTTTGTGTGACAAAGATAGAGCATAGCCAGCCTATTTGATTTTGTAGGGATAACTTTCTTTGGCCATGTTATTTTGAGAAGACATGATTGCTTTGTTAGTTTGCTTGAAGTATTATTAATTTTTTGTCAATATTAAACTTTTGTCTTGAATCTTTCGAATCTGAACATTCATGCCACAATAAAGAAAATTACATTGAGAATTATGTTGGTTAGCATTCCACATAAAAAAATATGTTTTTAACATTTACCTACTCGAGGACGATCAGGAATTAAACTTGGGGATGCTTGATACGTCTCCAACATATCTATAATTTTTTATTGTTCCATGCTATTATATATTCTGTTTTGGATGTTTAGTGGGCTTTATTATATACATATATATTATTTTTTGGACTAACCTACTATCCCAAGGCCCCGTCCAAATTGCTGTTTTTTTTGCCTATTTCAGTGTTTCCCAGAAAAGGAATATCAAACGGAGTCCAAATGGAATAGAACCTTCGGGACAGTTATTTTCGGAATGATATCAACCTAGAAGACTTAGAGTACACACCAGGAAGCGAGAGAGGCGGTCACGACGGTAGGGGGCACGTCTAG
>LR738710.1:528958166-528993806 GCA_902687465.1 Secale cereale | reverse complement strand
ATTTCTCCCCCGACATCCCTCTTCCTCCTATATATACCTACGTACCATGAAACTACCGAGGACCACCATGAAACCTTAATTCCACCATCGCAACCTTCTGTACCCATGAGATCCCATCTTGGGGCCTGTACCGGAGCTCCACCGGAGGGGGCATCGATCACGGATGGCTTCTACATCAACACCATAGCCTCTCCGATGAGTTGTGAGTAGTTTACCACAGACCTTCGGGTCCATAGTTATTAGCTAGATGGCTTCTTCTCTCTCTTTGGATCTCAATACAAAGTTCTCCTTGATCTTCGAGGAGATATATTCAATGTAATTCCTTTTGCGATGTGTTTGTCGAGATCCGGTGAATTGTGGGTTTATGATCAAGATTATCTATGAACAATATTGGATTCTTTTCTGAAATCTTTTATGCATGATTTAAATATCCTTATAAGTCTCTTCGAATTATCGGTTTGGTTTGTCCTACTAGATCTGTAGTTCTTGCAATGGGAGAATTGCTTGTCTTTGGGTTCAATCTTGTGATGTCCTTTCCCAGTGACAGCAGGGGCATGAAGGGACGTATTTTATTGTTGCCGTCGAGGATAAAAAGATGGGGTTTATATCATATTACTTGAGTTTATCCCTGTATATCATGTCATCTTGCTTAAAGCGTTACTCTGTTCTTATGAACTTAATACTCTAGATGCATGCTGGATAGCGGTCAATGTGTGGAGTAATAGTAGTAGATGCAGAATCGTTTCGGTCTACTTGTCACAGACGTGATGCCTATATACAATGATCATGCCTAGATATTCTCATAACTATGCGCTTTTCTATCAATTGCTCGACAATAATTCGTTCACCCACCGTAGAAATGTGCTATCATGAGAGAAGCCACTAGTGAAACCTATGGCCCCTGAGTCTATCTTCATCATATTAGTTTCCCTTCAACTATTTATCTTTGATTTACATTGCTTTATTTACTTTTTCTCTATAACAAAAATACCAAAAATATTATCTTATCATATCCATCAGATCTCACTTTTGTAAGTGACCGAGAAGGGATTGACAACCCCTTTATCGCATTGGCTGCAAGGTTCTTATTTGTTTGTGCAGGTACGAGGGACTTGTGTGTGGTCTCCTACTGTATTGATACGTTGGTTCTCAAAAACTGATGGAAATACTTATGCTACTATGCTGCATCACCCTTTCCTCTTCGAGGGAATACAACGCAAGCTCGAGAAGTAGCAAGAAGAATTTCTGGTGCCATTGCCGGGGAGATCTACGCAAAAGTCATATACGAAGTACCTATCACAAACTCTTATTTCTCCCATTACATTATTTGCCATTTGCCTCTCAGTTTCCTCTCCCCCCACTTCACCTTTGCCTTTTTTCCGTTCGCCTTTTTGTTTGCTTGTGTTGCCATGTGCCTTCTATATGTTTAAATATTTGCTTGTTAAAAATCTATTGATATGGATCCACTTAAAGTGTTCTACTTGGATCATCTTTGATCCTTATGCGCTCCCGCTGAAACCCCAACTACCCTAGTTGATGGGAAATCTTTAGATGAGCATGCTCATTTTGTGCGTCATCGTTTGTTTGAAAAAGGGAGACTCTTACGGGATCAAATAAACAGATTGCTGTGCTATGCTTGGAATCTTTGTGAAATTTGTGATTTTACTTGTTGCTCTAAGAACCCTAAAATACACCTCCCCTACCAATGTGAGTTTAATGATAATGAATTCCTATCTTCTTATGCAAAGGGGGTTTATAGTTACTACGATATCGAACAAATTGAAGAATTTGTTGCTTTTAAGGGTGCTTATGAAGTTGCTTCTTTCATTGAAAAGTATGATATTACTCTCTACGAATCTAAATTTTCTGACATACTTAAATATTGCTTTGAAAACTATGCTCATAATATCAATGTCAAAGAATTTATTGAAAGAATGACCGCTGCATTGGAAGAAAGTAATGATATGCAAGAATCTATAGATAATTATGATTCCGATGATTTGATTGCAATATCCCTTGATGAACATGATGCTTGCTATTCTTGTGGCCATGATGCCAATATTTATGAAGATGTATTTGTTGTAGTTCCTTATGTTGAACATGAGTTCGTTGCTATTGCACCCATACTTGATTGATCCTTCGATGAAAAGCATGATTGCAATGATGTTGTTATGAATTCTCTTAATGTCAATTGTGTTAATGATATGCAAGATCTCAAGCTTGGGGATGCTTGTTTTGCTATGACTACTATTTGTTGCAATGATCATGATTGGGGTGATTCTTCTTACGATCTTTAAAATTTATTTAAACTCGGTGATAAATATGAGATTGATAATAATATTTACAATAATATTGAAAGTGGGTTTGGAAGAGTGTCAACTTTAGATCCCACATATTTGGAGATTGTTCAATCTTATGAAATTTCTAAAACTGGGTTTGGAGAGGTCATGACTTTAGTTAATGTTGCTCCCTCTATTTTGGAAGAGTGTCAACTTCGTATGCATGTGGATCATGTTGAGAATATGTTATGTGATAGCTATATTGTTGAATTTGCTTATGATCCTACATGCAAATATTATGAGAGAGGAAAATATGGTTGTAGGAATTTTCGTGTTACTAAATTACCTCAAATTATGTTGAGATTGCTATTGTTTCTTTCTTCTTCCTTGCATATGTTAGATCTTGCTTTTCTTGCTAATTTGTTTTTCTATAAAATGCCTATGCATAGGAATTATGGTAGACTTTTATTTGATTCTCACATGTTATATGTTGCTCTCTTTGTGCTTCAATTCTTATCTTTCATGTGAGCATCATTGAATTCTCAAGCCTATCTTAATGGATATAACGATAGTGCTTATTGGGAGGCAACCTAATTTTATTTTCTTTGTTTTTTTCTTCTGTTTTGGAATAAATATTGCATCTAGCTTCTGTTTAGATGTGGTTTTGTGTTTTAATTAGTGTTTGTGCCAAGTAGAACCTTTGGGAAGACTTGTGTGAAGTTTATGCGATCATGCTGTAAAAAATAGAAACTTTAGCGCTCAAGAGATTAGCTACCACTTTTTACTAGAGGGTGATTTTTAGTTGATTATTTTAGCAGATGATTAATAGACAAATTTCTCATGTCCACCATTTTATTTCAGAATTTTTAGTGTTACATAAGTATTCGAAAGTTACAGTTTGCTACAGACTGTTCTGTTTTTGACAGATTCTGTTTCTCATGTGTTGTTTGCTTATTTTTATGAATCTATGAGTAGTATCGGGGGGTATGAATCATAGAGAGGTTGGAATACAGTAGGTTTAACACCGATATAAACAAAGAGTGAGTTCATTACAATACCTTTGAGTGGTGGTTTGTTTTCCTATACTAACAGAGCTCACGAGATTTTTGGCTAAGTTTTGTGTTGTGAAGTTTTCAAGTTTTGGGTAAGGGTTTGATGGACTATGGAACATACAGTGGCAAGAGCCTAAGCTTGGGGATTCCCAAGGCACCCCAAGGTAAAATTCAAGGACAACCAAGAACCTGACCTTGGGGATGCCCCGTGAAGGCGTCCCCTCTTTCATCTTTGTCTATCGGTAACTTTACTTGAGACTTTATTTTTATTCACCACATGATATGTGTTTAGCTTGGAGCGTCATGTATGATTTGAGTCTTTGCTTTTTAGTTTACCACAATCATAATTTTTGGACTCACCTTTTGAGAGAGATACAAATGAATTGGAATTTATTAGAATACTCTATGTGCTTCACTTATATCTTTTGAGCTATATAGTTTTGCTCTAGTGCTTCACTTATATATTTTAGAGCACGTGGTGGTTTTATTTTGAAGAAATTATTGATCTCTCAAGCTTCACTTATATTATTTTGAGAGTCTCTTAGAACATCATGGTAATGTGCTTTGGTTATAAAATTAGTCCTAATATGATAGGTATCCAAAGGGTATAGTAAAACCTTTCACATAAAGTGCATTGAATATGATGAGAAGTTTGATACTTGATGATTGTTTTGAGATATGAGGATGGTGATATTATAGTCATGCTACTGGAGTAATTGTGAATTTGAGAAACACTTGTGTTAAAGTTTGTGATTCCTGTACCATGCAGGTATGGTGAACCATTATGTGATGAAGTTGGAGCATGATTTATTTACTGATTGTCATCCTTTGTGTGGAGATCGGGATCGCGTGATGGTTAACTCCAACAAACCCTTCCCCTAGGAGCATGCGTTGAATACTTTGTTTTGATAACTTGTAGATTTTTGCAATAATTATATGAGTTCTTTATGACCAACGTTGAGTCCATGGATTATACACACTCTCACCCTTCCACCACTGCTAGCCTCTCTTGTATCGCACAATTTTCGCCGGTACCATACACCCACCATATAACTTCCTCAAAACAGCCACCATACCTACCTATTATGGAATTTCGATAGCCATTCCGAGATATATTGCCATGCAACTTTCCACCGTTCCGTTCATATGACACGCTTCATCATTGTGATATTACCATCCATGATCATGTAGTTGACATCGTATTTGTGGCTAAGCCACCGTTCATAATTTTCATACATGTCGCTCTTGATTCATTGCACATCTCGGTACACCACCGGAGGCATTCACATAGAGTCATATTTTGTTCTAGCTTCGAGTTCTAAGTAAATAAAAGTGTGATGATCTTCATTACTAGAGCATTGTCCCAGTGAGGAAAGGATGATGGAGACTATGATTCCCCCACAAGTCGTGATGAGACTACGGATGAAAGAAAAAAAAAGAAAAAAAAGAGGCCATAAAAAAAGAGAAAAGGCCCAAAGAAAAAAAAGAGAAAAATGAAAAAAAATATGAGAGAAAAAGAGAGAAGGGACAATGTTACTATCTTTTTTCACATTTGTGCTTCAAAGTAGCACCATGATCTTCATGATAAAGAGTCTCTAGTCTTGTCACTTTCATGTACTAGTGGGAATTTTCATCACAGAACTTGGCTTGTATATTCCAATGATGGGCTTCCTCAAAATACCCTAGGTCTTCGTGAGCAAACGAGTTGGATGCACACCCACTTAGTTTCTTTTGTTGAGCTTTCATACACTTATAGCTCTAGTGCATCCATTGCATGGCAATCCCTACTCACTCACATTGATATCTATTCATGGGCATCTCCATAACCCATTGATACGCCTAGTTGATGTGAGACTATCTTCCTCTTTTTGTCTTCTACACAACCACCACTCCATTCCACCTATAGTGCTATATCCATGGCTCACGCTCATGTATTGCATGATAGTTGAAAAGTTTGAAAAAATTGAAGTATGAAGTAATTGCTTGGCTGAAACCGGGGTTGTGCATGATTTAAAATATTTTGTGTGACGAAGATAGAGCATAGCCAGACTATATGATTTTGTAGGGATAACTTTCTTCGGCCATGTTATTTTGAGAAGACATGATTGCTTTGTTAGTATGCTTGAAGTATTATTATTATTTTGTCAATATTAAACTTTTGTCTTGAATCTTTCGAATCTGAACATTCATGCCACAATTAAGAAAATTACATTGATAATTATGTTGGTTAGCATTTCACATAAAAAATTCGGTTTTTATCATTTATCTACTCGAGGACGAGCAAGAATTAAGCTTGGGGATGCTTGATACGTCTCCAACATATCTATAATTTTTTATTGTTCCATGCTATTATATATTTTGTTTTGGATGTTTAATGGGATTTATTATACACTTTTATATTATTTTTGGGACTAACCTACTAACCCAAGGCCCCGTGCAAATTGCTGTTTTTTTTGCCAATTTCAGTGTTTCGCAGAAAAGGAATATCAAATGGAGTCCAAACGGAATGGAACCTTTGGGAGAGTTATTTTTGGAATGATATCAACCTAGAAGACTTGGAGTACACGCCAGGAAGCGAGAGAGGCGGCCAGGAGGGTAGGGGCGCCCAGGGGGGTAGGCGCGCCCCCACCCTCGTGGGCCCCCTATTTCTCCCCTGACATCCCTCTTCCTCCCATATATACCTACGCACCCTGAAACTATCGAGGAGCACCACGAAACCCTAATTCCACCACCACAACCTTCTATACCCGTGAGATCCCATCTTGGGGCCTGTACTGGAGCTCCACCGGAGGGGGCATCGATCACGGAGGGCTTCTACATCAACACCATAGCCTCTCCGATGAGTTGTGAGTAGTTTACCGCAGAACTTCGGGTCCATAGTTATTAGCTAGATGGATTCGTCTCTCTATTTGGATCTCAATAAAAACTTCTCCTCGATCTTCGAGGAGATCTATTTGGCGTAATTGCTTTTGCGGTGTGTTTGTCGAGATCCGATGAATTGTGGGTTTATGATCAAGATTATCTATGAACAATATTGGATTCTTTTATGAAATCTTTTATGCATGATTTAAATAACCTTGCAAGTCTCTTCGAATTATCAGTTTGGTTTGGCCTACTAGATCTATCGTTCTTGCAATGGGAGAAGTGCTTGGCTTTGGGTTCAATCTTGCGGTGTCCTTTCCCAGTGACAGTAGGGGCATGAAGGCACGTATTGTATTGTTGCCATCGAGGATAAAAAGATGGGGTTTATATCATATTGCTTGAGTTTATCCCTGTACATCATGTCATCTTGCTTAAAGCGTTACTCTGCTCTTATGAACTTAATACTCTAGCTGCATGCTGGATTGCGGTTGATGTGTGGAGTAATAGTAGTAGATACAGAATTGTTTCGGTCTACTTGTCACGGACGTGATGCCTATATACAATGATCATGCCTAGATATTATCATAACTATGCACTTTTCTATCAATTGCTCGATAGTAATTCGTTCACCCACTGTAGAAATCTGGTATCATGAGATAAGCCACCAGTGAAACCTATGGCCCCCGGGTCTATCTTCATCATATTAGTATCCCGTCAACTATTTATCTTTGCTTTATTTTTCTTTATTTACTTTTTCTCTATACCTAAAATACCAAAAATATTATATTATCAAATCTATCAGATCTCACTTTTGTAAGTGACCGAGAAGGGATTGACAACCCCTTTTATCGCGTTGGTGCAAGGTTCTTATTTGTTTGTGCAGGTACGAGGGACTTGCGCGTGGTGTCCTACTGGATTGATACCTTGGTTATCAAAAACTGAGGGAAATACTTACGCTACTGTACTGCATCACACTTTCCTCTTCGAGGGAATACAATGCAAGCTCGAGAAGTAGCAGCTTCCGGCCACCGTAACCACGCCGAGAACTCCTCGCGTCAGTTCGTGGTGTGGGCAGTGATGCCGCCGCCTTCTTTGATCCGGCTCCCGAGGTTCTTCGCATAGCTAATGCCGGAGAGGGGTCTTGCTGATCTGTGGTTGCAGCACGCCTGGTGTTGCAGCCAGGCTTCTGAGGCGGAGGTCGAGGTAGTCCCCCCAGCCGGTGTCTTCATGACTGGAGGATGGGGCGAAAACACCCGCGTGTGCCGTCCTGATGGAGCCTCCGTCATCCACTTTGAGTTCGACGGTGCCTCCATGTTGTTCTTCAAGGTATTTGAAAAGGAAGGCTGCCACCTGGAGTGCTGCCCTGGGGGGAGCCGCCACGGTGGCGCTGCAGCAAATGTTGTGCCTGCCCTCGGCCCTACTGATAGCTCCCTCAGCAGCAGCGACGACCCCTGGGAATCCACCAGCTCTGCCGAGCCTGACGAGTCTCCGAACACAAGCGACGATAGTTATGCGCCACCGAGCTCACGCCGCGCCCGGAGAACGACAAAGGCATCAGCCCATCATCGTCGCTGACCCGTTTGGCTCCGGCCTCTCGTGGCCCTATGTTGATGATGGCGTTCGGCGGTAGCCGCAGTTAGGGTCCCTTGAGATCTCCTCCTTTTGTTCCCTGCGAGGAATCAAAATGAACCCCGTGGGGGTGTGTAAAGAACCTGTAATGCTTTTGCTCCGATGTTTATTATTCTCGTTATGAAACCATGGATGCACGTTTTGCTTCGGCACTGTCCCCCTTTTCATCCTTACAGTAGCTTTGCACTCTACGTCAGCGGGTCCCAGTCCTAAGGCAAGCTTCAACAGTCGCTGGTATGCTAGGTCGCGATGCCGTGGTCAAGGCCAGGAGGTGAGCGGCCCGAGGTCCGGTAAGAGCCCCTGAGGCGTGATGATCAAGAGGTACCCCTTGGCGTGCAAGGAGCTTCTCGAAGGCTAAAAAGGAAGGCGGCATTGCCGAAGCAAGACAGTGGAAATCGAAAACTTGTCGGATTGTGGCGTCGTGCTAATTTGAATTCGTGACTTATCTTGATGGGCCTGAGGTGATTCTCCGCGCGGTGCGCCTGGTATGTTCTTCAGTAGCAGTGTGGCTAGGATTTCATGATTTTCTTCCTGCTTGCTTTAGTGTTCTGTGTTGGCAGAGCCCGACCCCGCGCATACCTCAGCCGCTGCTGGCTCATCCGGATAGCCAGGACGAGGCCAGGGGTGAGGGTCTACGTGACCAGTTAGGCTCCTCAGTCGCGAGGCTCAGGAGTCCCCCTTGATGTATGAACAACCCTCGGGAAAGAAACGTGAAACCAGGCCTTAGCGTTCCACGCCTGCCTCCCCCTTTCTTTCTCTTCTAGATGCTCTGTGTCCTCGAGTCCTGACCCTCGAGCGGAGCTCAGCCGCTGCGGGTATGCCTGGTAGCGTTGTCGTTGTCAAGGCTAGGGGGTGAGGGCTGGAGAGTCAGTAGGTGTTCCTGAGACGCGATGCTCAGGAGCCCCCCCTTTAACGCGCAAGCGAATCACGTGATAAGGGAATACCCGGCAGGGCTGCCTTTTGCTAGGTGTCAGGACCGGTTTTCCAATAAAATATTTACTGAGAAACCCACCTTTTATCGGACCAGTGTAGAAGAATCCTTCTTACTGGTAGACAAATCCTTGATACAGAATTCCAGAGTACTAAATATTATACAAGGTTGAGCTGAGGCTGCTCAACAATTTATTACAAGCACGCCGATATTATACATAAAGGCGGATATTACACTAGGGTATGGTGGCATAACTACTGACTCATAATAAAAGTGGTGGTGGATATGTCACAGTGTAGTGGGTGACACGACTCCAATATCTTACAGCTCATCGAGCGTCGGAGTGAGACTCAATGAATTTATTTGGGTAGCAGAAGTGTATATAATACAAGTGACCAACTCCAGGATCGCAAGAGACTGTCTGGGACTCCTCTAGGCATTGGACTCGCTATCTGTCTAGCCCAAGATGCGATTCTATCCCGATCACGTGACACTTACGTGATTGGGGCACAACCGCATTTCGGGCGCTTAGCAAGATGGATATCATTACATCGTACCATTACATACATACATGGGGATACAACAATACATACAAGTCACATGAATACAACAACATCAATACAAAGTATCCGACTAAGGATACAAACAAGAAAAACACAAGACATCCATCTGCTATCCCAGGCTGCCGACCCGGAACCTAACCCAAGACTGAAGAAGAAGAAGAAGAAAGAACTCCAACACAATGATCAACGCTCTCACGTCAAGACATCGGAAACCTGCACCTGCAACTGTTGTTGTAGTATCTGTGAGCCACGAGGACTCAGCAATCCCATAACCATGGGTAACAAGACAATCAAAGCTTAATGGGTAGGAAGAGGTAAAGTGGTGAGGTTGCAGCAGCGGCTAAGCAATATATATGGTGGCTAACTTACGAGTACCAGAATAAGAAGAGCATCTACGCAAACGGTCGCAACTATTAGTGATCGCTAAAGATCCTGAACTACTTACGAGTCAAACATAACCCCACCGTGTTCTCTTCTCAAAGTGAAAAGAGACAGTCACGGTTACTCACACAGTTGTGTGTTTTACTTCGGATCCTCTGTCAAGTTTTCTACAACCGGACATTAACACATTCCAATCTTCCACATAACCGCGGGCACGGCTTTCGAAAGATCATAACCCTGCAGGGGTGTCCCAACTTAGCCCATCACAAGCTCTCATGATTAGCTGAAGTGATAAATATAATATCATCACCCCTTATCTTAGGGAAAATGCGACCAGGCTCGGCATCCCGGTGCACAAGACATTTCGACAATGGTAAAACAAGTCCAGCAAGACCTCCCGGCGTGTCGACACCCTGATAGTAGCCGCGCGTATCTCGTCTCAGGCCACGACCGGATGAGCACAGCGTACAGCAGCCAAACCCCAAGTTTCCAAGGGGGGGCGCCGCACACGACTCTATTTGGGACCAACACCATCGGCACTGGCCCCCCTGCTATGTAGAAAGAATCCTCGGGTAGCGCTATCTCCCTATGCAATTTAATTAATAAATTAAGTTGTTATTATGAGCAAATTAAAACCAAAGTTGGGAATTGCTGGAGGAGTTTTATTCAAAGACGAACTGTCAAGGGGTCCCCATATACCCATCGTGTAAGGAACGCAAAATCAAGGAACATAATGCCGGTTTATCGGCACCTAAGGTTAGAGGTTTCATGGCAAGAAGGAGAGGCTGGCAATAATGATGGGTAGCGCG
Organism: Secale cereale; assembly: GCA_902687465.1. Classification (NCBI taxonomy): domain Eukaryota; kingdom Viridiplantae; phylum Streptophyta; class Magnoliopsida; order Poales; family Poaceae; genus Secale; species Secale cereale. Next base: position 528,983,300 of record LR738710.1, on the reverse strand, counting down.
ACATATAACGATAGCATCGAGACAACTAAGCATGGCAATGGTAGTAAAGGTATCCAAGGGTATGGTCATCTTGCCTGAGATCCCGCAAGGAAGAAGAACGGATCCATGAAGAAGACGAAGAAGAAGCCTTGAAGAAGAACCACGGGTAGACGAACGAATCCTCACAAACGCAACGGAACAAGCACCAACGAGAAGAAGCAAGCAACACGGTAAACAAACCACTCAAGAAAATAGCAATATGCACTACCAAGTAGAATGCACGACAGGTCTACACATGATGCACAACAAGTCTATACAGGAAGCAAAACATGGCAAGGTAGGAAGCACAGCAAAACAACACAAGTCTATATAATGCAATACATGGCAAGGTATGATGCATGACAAAACTATACAGGAAGCAATACATGGCAAGGTAGGAAGCACAGAAAAACAACACAGGAAAAATGACAATGTGCTTAAGCAAGTATGATGCAAACAAGTCTATATAGGAAGCACAACAAGTCTATACAGGAAGCATTACATGGCAAGGTAGGAAGCACATAAAGCAACAAGTTTATATGATGAAATACATGGGAAGGTATGATGCATGACAAATCTATACAGGAAACACAGCAAGTCTATACAGGAAGCATAACATGGCAAGGTAGGAAGCACAGCATGACAAGGTAGGAAGCACAACATGGCAACGGTGCAAGATGCACCCAAACATCAACCAAACTCACTCCAAACATGTTAACAAGATGATATTAAGATTCTACATGCAAAATCACACAAGTTTCATATAAGGAACACTCCAAACGGAGCAACTGGCTAAAAGATACACATGAAACAAGATGTAACAACAAGCTGAAATTAACAGCCACATAGCAACTTTGGAGCAAGAAATATATACTCTACAACACTCAAACATGGTGACAAGAAGCATGGACATGAAGTAGACATATCCTACAGCAAACAACTCCATTGGAGCAACTCCATAGGAGGCATGGATGAATAGCAACAAGCTACAACATTTTGATCATGACAATAAAAACCTGACAACAATATTTTATAGCAACTTGGGAGCAAGAATTAAATAAGCTACAACAAGCCAAATGAGCAAGTGAGGGCATGAATGGATAGAAAACAACATATACAACAAGGAATGATCAATGGCCACCCCAAACTAACATGGATTTGCCTAGGACATCAAGCAAACATAGCATCAGGATATTACATATTCCAGACTTAGTGAAATTTCACTAAGTGTTAAAACAACAATAACAACATGGCTTGTTTGCAAGCATGTTTAAGTCAACACAAGGCATATCATGGAAAGTTAAATGCACCACATCAAGAAACACATCATGGAGAATCTAAAACATCTAGGCATGTGACAAGGGAACAAACACAACAATAGCAACGAGCTCCTCAACTAGGCATCTCGTAACAAGTTACAAAACCTAACAGCCAATTGCACTTTTGCAACATAGATTAACATGGCAATATGAACTCAAACAAGCATGCTATAGCAACCAGCATGTGGAGCATCTCATGATGAACATTTTGACATATCATTTGCATCATTTGGATAAACATGCACCAAGTTATCATATCTCAAACATAGCAACAAAATAACAAGTAGCAGCAGTTTATAACAAGTAGCACTCTTGCAACAGAGATTAGAGCATCTAGATGAACTCAAAAGAGCATGGCACGATGGAACAATGTGTAGAGCATATCACCACGATCATTTTGACATATCATTCACTCAATTTGGACATACACACATCAAGTTATCACTATTCAAACATGCAACAAAATGTTGATAGGATAAAAGACTTAGTGAAAAAAATAGACCACCGGAGGAGGCGGACACGTCCGTGTCAGATCGGACACGTCCGGGGCTGAGGGTCCACCTAGCAGAGAGAAGGGGGCGGACATGTCCGTCGCCACCCGGACATGTCCGTCGGTGGCCCTGGCGCGGCCCACATGGCAGCGGCTCGGAGGGAGGCCGGTCAACGCGGCGGCTGGCCGCGACACGGTCGACGCCGGCAAGGCTGGGACATCACTTTCGGCGACGGGAAGTCGAAAAAAGGCAGAGAAGGCCGGCAGAAGGCGTAGATCGGCGGCGGGGTCCTGGATCCGGCGGTTCCCAGGGCCGGCGAAGCTTCATGCCGCGGCGAGCCGGTCTCCGTCGGCCGAGCTGCATCGGGAGAGAGAGAGAGGTGAGGCCGGGAGGAGAGGGGAAGGGAGAGAGGCGGCACGACGGGGCTTGCCTAGGCCAGCGGCGGCGGATCCGGTCAGCAGCGGTGCTCGCCGGCGCGAAGGAGCAGCACGAGGCGGCGCACGGGGAAGGATGCGAGGATTCCGGCGACGGGGCGGGCGAGGGCTGCGGGGCGCGGTTGGCCCAGATCGCCCCGGGGCGGGCCTAGAGCGGGCTCCGCGGGCCGCGCTGGAGCTGGGAGCGGGAGCTGGCAAGGGGGAGCCACGACTCGGCTGCGGGAGCCGGCTGGCTGGGCTCCTGGCCTTCTGATCTGGCCGCGGACGGCCCAGATCCTGGCTCTGGAGCCGATCGAAATGCTCAGGGGAGCCGACGGTGCAGATGGCGAAGGCTGCGGCGCTGGAGGGAGTTGCCTGGCGCGGATTTCGAGGGTAGGAAGAAGAAGGCCAAATTTGGCAAGGGGAGGAGGTTATATAGGGAAAAGCTAGGGTTAGGGGGGGTTTGCTCCGATTCGGACCGTTGGATCCGATCGGACGGCTCCGAAGCGGAGGGGGGTTTGTAGGTGTGCTAATGGGCTGTGCCAAGAGGCCAAGAGCTGATAGGAGAGGGGAGAAGAGAGGCCCGCGGGGGTTTTCGGAGACCGAAAACGTCCGACGAATTAACCGGCGACTAGTGCCGCTATATAAATCCGTTGGGCTATCAAACGAGCTCCGAATGCGATGAAATTTGGTAGTCGGCCTGTCTACACTATAATAAGACAACATGCCAAGTTTCAACCCATTCCGAGAACTTTTTCCGGCCACTCACAAAATAAATATTCGGAGGCACCGCAGGCACGTGCAAGTGTGTCTGGGCTCAGAACGGACAACGGAGAGGACGAGGGGACTCGGACGGATGCAAGTTTTGAAAACATGCTGATGCAAGCACACATTATGACATGGCAAGATGCAACACGCAAGCAGATGACATGGCACTGATAACGAATAACTGACTGACACCTGGCGCACCGGTCTCGGGGTGTCACACTATCGAACTCTTCATCCATGAGATCGCCTTCGTCAACATCTGGCCAAATCAACAAGCCAGGTGAGTAATTTGAATGTACTCGCAAGACAGTTTGGACATAAGATATAACAAATGCAAACATGATGCATATGAGCAGACTAGTAATGCGCATTCAGATAATAAACTTGCATATGCTGAATAAAAAGGAAGTCAGGCGGTAATCCTCCCAAAATCCCAAAGAAATAACTGAAGACCGATTGGGTGTCTGAAGCAACGCCTTGAAAGGGAAAATGAATAAACATGCCATAGTCGGGCGTCTGGGCGACACCACATAAAGGGCTTTTATTGAAAAGTAAAAGACAATACGTGCCACAGTCGGACGTCTGAGCGACATCACATAAAGGGCTTATATCAAAAGTAAATAGTAATAATGCCATAGTCGGACGTTTGAGCGACATCACATAAAGGTCTTATATCAAAAGTAAATAACAATAATGCCACAGTCGGACGTCTGAGCGACATCACATAAAGGGCTTATATCAAAAGTAAATAACAATAATGCCACAGTCGAACGTCTGAGCGACATCAAATAAAGGGCTTATATCAAAAGTAAATAACAATAATGCCACAGTCGGACGTCTAAGCGACATCACATAAAGGGCTTATATCGAAAGTAAATAACAATAATGCCACAGTCGGACGTGTGAGTGACATCACATAAAGGGCTTAAATAATCATTCGAAACCAAGTAGCTCGTGAAAGTAAATCATCTCAAGGAAATACTCAATACAGAATAAACTGGTTAGTCCATCCACTGGAATAACATTTGGCCGGGTTGACCACTCCTAGCACTATGCTTAATCATGAGAGACTGTCACTGAGACTGACACCGAGACTGATGGACGCTGAGACTGACGGTAATACTGACATTGTTATGACGATCAAAAATTTTGACCTTAGACATGGCTACTCGAATGGTTTTAACTCTGCAGAGTTTGTACTCTTTAACCTCAGCCAACGGATTTTAGTAGTCGCAAGGGACTAGTTCCGTTTACGGTATTTTAGCAGAAACACAACTAACCAGTACACACCCATTCCACATCCCGCTGCCAGGAATCACCCTAGGCAACGTTCACTAGAACCTTTAAGACGGGGAGGCTACAACCTCGAATAGCATGGGATCAAATTTATATCGCGCGCTCTAAGGGGTGCCCCCCTCTCGGTCCCAACCAGAAACACCCATGCTCCCTTACCGGATGACGGGCTTTAATCCAGGGCCATGGAACCCTCATCCCGGCCCCTCTATTTGGTGTGTACAAGGAAAAGAGGTTTGCAACTGAGCAGACCGTATTCTTTGCAGAAGACATGTGGCAGCAGAACAAAAAGGGGATGAACGGGAACATGACATGATCCACGTTAACACTGGAGTTAAACGGTTGACTGGCATGCTTCAACAATACCAGCTTACAACCTATCATGTCACCACATGATCAGGTTGGCTTACCATCAACTTTCGAAGCTCACACGTAGCTTGTCTTGCATGTAATATAACACCCACAAAATGCTTATATAAACATTCCATGAGAAAACTACTCAAGCAAACATGCAAAGCACTCATCATATCAAATGTTCAAACATGCTTGCCTCGTTCGGAGTAGTCAAAGTCTAGCTCGGTGAAGTTTGCGGCTGCGTCACTTACTTCGGTATCTACGTATGAAATAAATCGGATACTAACGTAAATACTGTGCATGCATAAAAATTGTTCCAAATTTTTTTCAAATAAATATGATAAACAACTAGACAGAAAAATAAAGATGACAGAAAAAGAATCAACTCAAAATCATCTTCTGTTCAAAAGTTATTAAGGTTTTAGCCCAGGGACTTTTCTGTAATGAAACAGAAAGTTTCTAGGGGTTTGTTTATAAAAACAGAAAACGTTTCAATAAGAAATACGCCAACCCAAAGGGAAAGCGTACTTGCCCGAAGGCGTTTTCCAGGAAAACGGTTCGAATAGAAAAGAGAGGCTGACGAGGGGGTCCCACCCGTCTGGTTTGAATATTCGAAGAGGAAAACAGAGTACGCCGAAGCCCAAGGACCGCGGTGGTCGCCGACGCTGATCCACGGTGAGGTAGGGGGAGGGGATGGTACCTACGGACTCTCGGTGCTCTTTCGCGTTTATGGGTGGTGGAGTTGGACATCGGCGAGCACCACGTCGACGTTGGCCTTCACTCCGGCGGACGGTGGTTCGGGCGGTGGTGGATCTCGCCGGGGAGGGCTGCAGAGGCCAAATTGAAGCACGGGTTAGGTGTTTAGGTGCACTAGGAGGCTACTAGCACGAATAGGGAGGCGGAGGTGCTCTCACCAGAGAGAGACTTGCCGGAGCCCGAAGCGGATCGGGGCGGCCAGAACTGGGGAAGAAGGACTCCTCGAGGTCCTTCTAGTGGCTGGGCTTGGTCTGGTGAGGTGGAGGAGAGGCGCAGGGTCGAAGGCGAGCTCGGGGTCGCTATTTATAGCCGGCTCGAGGCGGTTGCCGCAACGGGATAACTCCGGCGAGTGATTACGGCGAGGCCGTGGCCGAACAGGTGGTTTAGGTGACTGGGCATCAACGTGTTGGTCTACTGGTTCCATCCAGAGGCTAAACTTGGCGTGATTTGGCTGATACTCCACGTTCTCTATGGAACGGCTGCACGGGCACGTCGGCGGCAGAGAGCGCGCTCTACGCCTCTCAGGCCACGGCGACGGTGCTGCAGCGTGCACAGGGGAGGGGACGGCCACGCGGAGGCCTCTGGTGGTTTGGGAGGTACCGAACGGCGCCATTCTGTAGGGCTGGCCCCTGTTGGCCGCCACGGGTGGCTCTGCCACCACTGAAGACGCCGGAGCTGGCGAGCCACGTCGCCATCGACGCTCGCAACCGGCCAAGCAACCGTGCGGCGCTCTGGATAAGGAGGGGGAGCAGTGAGCAAGGCGCCAACGCGTGCACTGGCGAGATTGACGCTGCTGTCTGATGGAAACGACACTGACGGCAGAAACCAAACACTGAAATCTGAATTTGTTTGAATTCGAACAGCAACAGTGCACACCAACTATTCGATGAAATGATTCAGGCACTTGGAAAATTTTTCTGGAGCTGGGACTTGGTGGAGTGATCTCTTGATGCATCTAGAGGCTGACTGAATTTTCGCAGATTTTTAGGAAGACAAAAAGAATGACTTTCACCAAAAATGGCAAATCTGGTCCAAACTTGCAGCAAGCAAATTTTCAACTGTGGACCAGCAGATCTTGATGGATCTAGGTTGAGGGTACTAAGGACTAGTCAGGGGGGTTTATTTGTAATCAAAACTCAAAGTAATTCTAGTAGTTCCTTTGTAAATCACTAAGGTCCAAATTAAAAGACAGAAATGTTTTGAGGGTAAAATAATTAGAAATAAAATCTAAAGGAGGTTGAAACCTGCTGGAATTTGATGTTAGACTTGACCCAAAGTAGGGAGGTGGGGTTTGGAAGAATTCTTTCAACATAGGTCATGGCAAAAGAGAAGTTTTTGAAAGGGAAAGGATAAGCCCATAATTTTATAGGAACGCTTTTTAGTAAAAAAATAAATTTGTCAAAACCTGTCAAAATTATTTGTGTTGAGCCAACACAAGGTGAAAACTCTCAAGACCAAAGATCAAGGTTGAGAAGGACACAAAAGAAATATTTGTCATCAAAGATTTGAGAAGGAGAGGTTTTTAAGAAAATTTAAATAACCTCTTCCCAAGTAAATAAGAATTTGATGAAAACCAAATCCAATTTTTTTGGAGTGTTACACTAGGCTCTGGAGATTCATGCGGGTTAGTTTGATGAAACAACACAATTGACAATCGCATCTACCGCCATGCCACTAATCTTTCCATAGGTGGACGAAGGCACTGAGGATCTGGTGAGGTGACGTGCGCGAGGCGTGCCGCAAGTGAGAGCTCGATCTCTCATATTTGTCAGCATTGCAGGGACGGACCCGAGCACAAGTGCCGTGGCAACGTATGTAGCCCCCATTGCGGGATGAGCAGGAGTCCGTTTAGCAGCGCGGGAGGACGCAAACGGTGGTGTATGAGTAGGTGATGATCATAAGGTAATCAATAGGAGGAAATGAGCTAATTCAGGTAATGTGAATGCGACACATGCCACAGGGACGGACCCATGCAGCCTGGGGATTATCCAGCCCAAGGGGCGCCCCCAACAGAGTAAGCTAAAGATGCAAAATGATACATGTTGTAGGCACAAGCCCGTGCAACTTTGGGATGATGCAGCCCGATGGGCGCCCCCAACTAAACAAACTGAAACAGACTCACCTGGCACCGATGCTCGAGAGATGATGATATAGCTGAAGACGCTGGTTGCAGATGTCGCTCCTCATGAGCCGCCTAACTCCAGGACCTCGCGAGGCTCCTGAGGTTATGAGAGCTCATGAAGAACCGACACCACCTCCGCCAGGATCTCCTAATGGCTGGCCTCGCGAGCCGCCAGGACATCGAGCATGTGGCGCTAAGTCACAGCCTGATTCTTGGCCCTTTCTTTTTCTTTTGTTTTTCTGAGGTTTTTGCTTGAGTTTTCTTTTTCCATGGCTTTGTGGTCTGGAAATTGAAGAAGATGCCCTCTTCTTTCTTTCCAGAGTGGCTTGTCATACCCAAATCCTTCCCAAGACCTTGCCATTTTCATCCTAGCCCAAATCCCAATATTCTTTATTGGGAATATTCCATTTTCTATTAAAGGAATAACCATGTCTGCCTTAGGTTGTGAAGAAATCTATATTTACATCACTCCTAAAATTCCCAAATAATTCTAATAAATTGTTTGGGTAATAACTTTATCAAATATGGCAATACTTTTCCTTGCCATGTTAAAAAATAATCCCCCAATATTCATTTTCCTATTCTGCACTAAATAGCACTTTGTGAAGCAAGTGTTATTTTCCTTTGCCCAATTACCCTAAAACTTCTTGGACATCTTTTCCTGTCCAAAGCTTTGCCACACGCCTGTTGGGGAACGAAGTATTTTAAAACTTTCCTACGAGCATGCAAGATCTATCTACCAGATGCATAGCAACGAGAGGGAAGAGTGTGTCTACGTACCCTCGTAGACCGGAAGCGGAAGCGTCAAGTGACGCGGTTGATGTAGTCGAACTTCTTCGCGATTCAACCGATCAAGTACCGAACGTACGACACCTCCGTGTTCAGCACACGTTCAGGTTGATGACGTCCCACGAGCTCTTGATCCAGTTGAGCTTCACGGGAGAGTTTCGTCAGCACGACGGCGTGGTGACGGATATGATGTATCTACCGGCGCAGGGCTTCTCCTAAGTACTGCGATGGTATGACCGAGGTCTGTTTCTTTGGAGGGGGCACCGCACACGGCTGGAACAATTCAACTTGTGTGTCTTTGGGTGCCCCCCTGCCCCCATATATAAAGGAGCTAGAGGGGAGGGCCGGCTGGCCTCCTATGGTGCGGCTAGGGCAATCCTACTAGGAATAGGATTGCAATCCTATTCCTAGTAGGAGTCCATCAAGAAGGAAGAGAGGGAAAGGAAAAGAGGGAGAGGTGGCGCCCCCCCAATCCTAGTCCAACTAGGATCCCTAGGTGGGGCGCCGGCCAGCCTCTATGGGCTGCCTCTCTCCTTTCCTCAAGGCCCACTATGGACCATCCCCCCTCGTAGGGGGTTTCGGTAACCCCCTCCGGCAATCCAGTTAAATCCGAAACTTTTCCGGAACACTTTCGGTGTCCGAATATAGTCGTCCAATATATCAATCTTTATGTCTCGGACATTCCGAGACTCCTCGTCATGTCCGTGATCTCATCCGGGACTCCGAACTACCTTCGGTACATCAAAACTCATAAACTCATAATACCGATCGTCATCAAACGTTAAGCGTGCGGACCCTACGGGTTCGAGAACTATGTAGACATGACCGAGACTCATCTCCGGTCAATAACCAATAGCGGAACCTGGAAGTTCATATTGGCTCCTACATATTCTACGAAGATCTTTTATCAGTCAAACCGCATAACAACATATGTTGTTCCTTTTGTCATCGGTATGTTACTTGCCCGAGATTCGATCGTCCGTATCTCTATACCTAGTTCAATCTCGTTACCGGCAAGTCTCTTTACTCGTTCCGTAACACATCATCTCGTGACTAACTCATTATTCTTTTTTTGCTTGCAAGGCTTGTTGTGATGTGTGTTACCGAGAGGGCCCAGAGATACCTCTCCGACACTCGGAGTGACAAATCCTAATCTTGATCTATGCCAGCACCAAAAATACTTTCGGAGACACCTGTAGAGCATCTTTATGATCACCCAGTTATGTTGTGACGTTTGATAGCACACAAGGTGTTCCTACGGTATTCGGGAGTTGCATAATCTCATAGTCATAGGAACATGTATAAGTCATGAAGAAAGCAATAGCAGTAAAACTAAACGATCATAGTGCTATGCTAACGGATGGGTCTTGTCCATCACATCATTCTCCTAATGATGTGATCTCGTTGATCAAATGACAACTCATGTCTATGGCTAGGAAACATAACCATCTTTGATCAATGAGCTAGTCTAGTAGAGGCATACTAGGGACATACTGTTTTGTCTATGTATCCACACATGTACTAAGTTTCCGGTTAATACAATTCTAGCATGAATAAAAGACATTTATCATGATATAAGGAAATACAAATAACATCTTTATTATTGCCTCTAGGGCATATTTCCTTCAGTCTCCCACTTGAACTAGAGTCAATAATCTAGATTACAAAGTGATGATCCTCACACCCATGGAGTCCTCTTGCTGATCATGTTTTGCCCGTGGAAGAGGTTTAGTCAACGGGTCTGCAACATTCAGATCCGTATGTATTTTGCAAATATCTATGTCTCCCTCCTTGACTAGATCGCGGATGGAATTGAAGCGTCTTTTGATGTGCTTTGTTCTCTTGTGAAACCTGGATTCCTTCGCCAAGGCTATTGCTCAAGTGTTGTCACAAAAGATTTTCATTGGACCCGATGCACTAGGTATAACACCTAGATCGGATATGAACTCCTTCATCCAGACTCCTTGATTTGCTGCTTCTGAAGCAGCTATGTATTCCGCTTCACATGTAGATCCCGCCACGACGCTCTGCTTTGGAACTGCACCAACTGACAGCTCCACCGTTCAATAAAAATACATATCCGGTTTGTGACTTAGAGTCATCCGGATCAGTGTCAAATCTAGAATCGACGTAACCGTTTACGACGAGCTCTTTGTCACCTCCATACACGAGAAACATATCCTTAGTCCTGTTCAGGTATTTCAGGATGTTCTTGACCGTTGCCTAGTGATCCACTCCTGGATTACTTTGGTACCTCCCCGCTAAACTTATAGCAAGGCACACATCAGGTCTGGTACACAGCATTGCATACATGATAGATCCTATGGCTGAGGCATAGGGAATGACTTTCATTTTCTCTCTATCTTCTACAGTGGTCGGGCATTGAGTCTTACTCAACTTCATACCTTGTAATACAGGCAAGAACCCTTTCTTTGACTGATCCGTTTTGAACTTCTTCAAAATCTTATCAAGGTATGTGCTTTGTGAAAGTCCAATTAAGCGTCTTGATCTATCTCTATAGATCTTAATGCCTAATATATAAGCAGCTTCACCGAGGTCTTTCATTGAAAAACTCTTATTCAAATATCCTTTTATGCTATCCAGAAATTCTATATCATTTCCAATCAGCAATATGGCATCCACATATAATATTAGAAATGCTACAGATCTCCAACTCACTTTCTTGTAAATACAGGCTTCTCCAAAAGTCTGTATAAAACCATAAGCTTTGATCACCTCACCAAAGCGTATATTCCAACTCCGAGATGCTTGCACCAGTCCATAGATGGATCGCTGGAGCTTGCACACTTTGTTAGCACCTTTCAGATCGACAAAACCTTCTGGTTGCATCATATACAACTCTTCTTTGAGATATCCATTCAGGAATGTAGTTTTGACATCCATTTGCCAGATCTCATAATCATAAAATGCGGCAATTGCTAACATGATTCGGACAGACTTAAGCATCGCTACAGGTGAGAAAGTCTCATCGTAGTCAACTCCTTGAACTTGTCGAAACCCTTTCGCAACAAGTCGAGCTTTGTAAACAGTAACATTACCGTCTGCGTCGGTCTTCCTCTTGAAGATCCATTTATTTTCGATGGCCTGCCGATCATCGGGCAAGTCAACCAAAGTCCATACTTTGTTCTCATACATGGATCCCATCTCAGATTTCATGGCCTCAAGCCACTTTGCGGAATCTGGGCTCATCATCGCTTCTTCATAGTTCGTAGTTTCATCATGGTCTAGTAACATGATTTCCAGAACTGGGTTGCCGTACCACTCTGGTGCGGAACGTACTCTGGTTGATCTACGACGTTCAGCATAAACTTGATCTGAAGTTTCATGATCATCATCATTAACTTCCTCACTGATTGGTGTAGGAATCACTGGAACAATTTTCTGTGATGTACTACTTTCCAATTCAGGAGAAGGTACAATTACCTCATCAAGTTCTACTTTCCTCCCACTCACTTTTTTCGAGAGAAACTCCTTCTCTAGAAAGGATCCATTCTTAGCAACGAATATCTTGCCATCGGATCTGTGATAGAAGGTGTACCCAACAGCCTCTTTTGGGTATCCTATGAAGACACATTTCTCCGACTTGGGTTCGAGCTTATCAGGTTGAAGCTTTTTCACATAAGCATCACAGCCCCAAACTTTGAGAAACGACAACTTTGGTTTCTTGCCAAACCATAGTTCATAAGGTGTCGTATCAACGGATTTAGATGGTGCCCTATTTAACGTGAATGCAGCTGTCTCTAAAGCATAACCCCAAAACGATAGTGGTAAATCGGTAAGAGACATCATAGATCGCACCATATCCAATAAAGTACGGTTACAATGTTCGGACACACCATTACGCTGTGGTGTTCCGGGTGGCGTGAGTTGTGAAACTATTCCACATTGTTTCAAATGAAGACCAAACTCGTAACTCAAATATTCTCCTCCACGATCAGATCGTAGAAACTTTATTTTCTTGTTACGATGATTCTCTACTTCACTCTGAAATTCTTTGAACTTTTCAAATGTTTCAGACTTGTGCTTCATTAAGTAGATATACCCATATCTGCTCAAATCATCAGTGAAGGTCAAAAAATAACGATACCCGCCGCGAGCTTCAACACTCATTGGCCCACATACATCAGTATGTATGATTTCCAATAAATCTGTTGCTCGCTCCATAGTTCCGGAGAACGGAGTTTTTGGTCATCTTGCCCATGAGGCATGGTTCGCAAGCACCAAGTGATTCATAATCAAGTGATTCTAAAAGTCCATCACTATGGAGTTTCTTCATGCGTTTTACACCAATATGACCTAAACAGCAGTGCCACAAATAAGTTGCACTATCATTATTAACCTTGCATCTTTTGGTTTCAATATTATGAATATGTGTATCACTACAATCGAGATCCAATAAGAATAGACCACTCTTCAAGGGTGCATGACCCTAAAAGATATTATTCATAAAAATAGAACAACCATTATTCTCTGATTTAAATGAATAACCGTCTCGCAACAAACAAGATCCAGATATAATGTTCATGCTCAACTCTGGCACTAAATAACAATTATTTAGGTCTAAAACTAATCCCGAAGATAGATGTAGAGGTAGAGTGCTGACGGCGATCACATCGACTTTGGAACCATTTCCCACACGCATCGTCACCTCGTCCTTAGCCAATCTTCGTTTAATCCGTAGTCCCTGTTTCGAGTTACAAATATTAGCAACCAAACCGGTATCAAATACCCAGGTACTACTACGAGCATTAATACGGTACACATCAATAACATGTATATCACATATACCTTTGTTCACCTTGCCATCCTTCTTATCCGCCAAATACTTGGGGCAGTTCCGCTTCCAGTGTCCAGTCCCCTTGCAGTAGAAGCACTCAGTTTCAGGCTTGGCTCCAGACTTGGGTTTCTTCGTGGGAGTAGCAACTGTTTTGCTATTCTTCTTGAAGTTACCCTTCTTTCCCTTGCCCTTTTTCTTGAAACTAGTGGTCTTGTTAACCATCAACACTTGATGCTCCTTTTTGATTTCTACCTGCGTAGCCTTAAGCATAGCGAAGAGCTCAGGAATTGTCTTTTGCATCCCTTGCATATTATAGTTCATCACGAAGCTTTTATAGCTTGGTGGCAGTGATTGAAGAACTCTATCAATAACACTATCCTCGTCAACTTTGCAACCAAGTTGAGTCATATGATTGTAGTACCCAGACATTCTGAGTAAGTGTTCACTGATAGAACTATTCTCCTCCATCTTGCAGCTGTAGAACTTATTGGAAATCTCATATTTCTCAATCCGGGCATTTGCTTGAAATATTAACTTCAACTCCTGGAACATCTCATATGGTCCATGACGTTCAAAACGTCGTTGAAGTCCCGGTTCTAAGCCGTAAAGCATGGCACACTGAACTATCGTGTAGTCATCAGACCGCGACTGCCAGACGTTCAAAGCGTCTACATTAGCGGGAGGGGGATTATCACCTAGCGGTGCTTCAAGGACATAATTCTTCTGTGCAGCAATGAGGATAATCCTCAAGTTACAGACCCAGTCCGTGTAATTGATACCATCATCTTTCAACTTAGCTTTCTCTAGGAATGCATTAAAATTCAAAGGAATGGTAGCACGGGCCATTGATCTACAACAACATAGATATGCAAAAACTATCAGGACTAAGTTCATGATAAGTTAAAGTTCAATCTAATCATATTAATTAAAGAACTCCCACTTAGATAGACATCCCTCCGGTCATCCAAATGATCACGTGATCCAAATCAACTAAACCATGTCCGATCATCACGTGAGATGGAGTAGTTTCAATGGTGAATATCTTATGTTGATCATATCTACTATATGATTCACGCTCGACCTTTCGGTCTGCAGTGTTCCGAGGCCATATCTGCATATGCCAGGCTCGTCAAGTTTAACCCGAGTATTCTGCGTGTGCAAAACTGGCTTACACCCGTTGTATTTGAACGTAGAGCTTATCACACCCGATCATCACGTGGTGTCTCGGCACGACGAACTTTCGCAACAGTGCATACTCAGGGAGAACACTTATACCTTGAAATTTAGTAAGGGATCATCTTATAATGCTACCATCGTACTAAGCAAAATAAGAAGCATAATAGGATAAACATCACATGCAATCAAAATATGTGACATGATATGGCCATCATCTTGTGCTTTTGATCTCCATCTCCAATGCACCGTCATGATCACCTTCGTCACCGGCGCGACACCTTGATCTCCATCGTAGTATCGTTGTCGTCTCGCCAACTATTGCTTCTACGACTATCGCTACCGCTTAGTGATAAAGTAAAGCAATTACATGCCGATTGCATTTCATACAATAAAGCGACAACCATATGTCTCCTGCCAGTTGCCGATAACATTACAAAACATGATCATCTCATACAAAACCGTATAACTCATCATGTCTTGACCATATCACATCACAACATGCGCTGCAAAAACAAGTTAGACGTCCTCTACTTTGTTGTTGCAAGTTTTACGTGGCTGCTACGGGCTTAGCAAGAACCGTTCTTACCTACGCATACAAAACCACAACGATGTTTCGTCAAGTATGTGCTGTTTTAACCTTCACAAGGACCGGGCGTAGCCACACTTGTTTCAGCTAAAGTGAGAGAGACAGAAACCCGCTAGTCACCTTTAAGCAAGGAGTGCTCCTAACGGTGAAACCAGTCTCGCGTAAGCGTATGCGTAATGTCGGTCCGGGCCGCTTCATCTCACAATACCGCCGAAGCAAAATATGACATGCTGGTAAGCAGTATGACTAGTATCGCCCACAACTCATTGTGTTCTACTCGTGCATATCATCTACGCATAGACCTGGCTCATGATGCCACTGTTGGGGAACGAAGTATTTTAAAATTTTCCTACGATCACGCAAGATCTATCTACCAGATGCATAGCAACAAGAGGGAAGAGTGTGTCTACGTACCCTCGTAGACCGGAAGCGGAAGCGTTAAGTGACGCGGTTGATGTAGTCGAACTTCTTCGCGATTCAACCGATCAAGTACCGAACGTACGGCACCTCCGTGTTCAGCACACGTTCAGCTTGATGACGTCCCACGAGCTCTTGATCTAGTTGAGCTTCACGGGAGAGTTTCGTCAGCACGACGGCGTGGTGATGGATATGATGTATCTACCGGCGCAGGGCTTCTCCTAAGTACTGTGATGGTATGACCGAGGTGTGTTTCTGTGGAGGGGGGCACCGCACACGGCTGGAACAATTCAACTTGTGTGTCTTTGGGTGCCCCCCTGCCCCCGTATATAAAGGAGCAAGAGGGGAGGGCCGGCTGGCCTCCTATGGTGCGGCTAGGGCAATCCTACTAGGAATAGGATTGCAATCCTATTCCTAGTAGGAGTCCATCAAGAAGGAAGAGAGGGAAAGGAAAAGAGGGAGCGGTGGCGCCCCCCCAATCCTAGTCCAACTAGGATCCCTAGGTGGGGCGCCGGCCAGCCTCTATGGGCTGCCTCTCCTTTCCTCAAGGCCCACTATGGACCATCCCCCCTCGTAGGGGGTTCCGGTAACCCCCTCCGGCAATCTAGTTAAATCCGAAACTTTTCCGGAACACTTCCGGTGTCCGAATATAGTCGTCCAATATATGAATCTTTATGTCTCGGACATTCCGAGACTCCTCGTCATGTCCCCGATCTCATCCGGGACTCCGAACTACCTTCGGTACATCAAAACTCATAAACTCATAATACCGATCGTCATCAAACGTTAAGCGTGCGGACCCTACGGGTTCGAGAACTATGTAGACATGACCGAGACTCATCTCCGGTCAATAACCAATAGCGGAACCTGGATGTTCATATTGGCTCCTACATATTCTACGAAGATCTTTTATCGGTCAAACCGCATAACAACATATGTTGTTCCTTTTGTCATCGGTATGTTACTTGCCCGAGATTCGATCGTCGGTATCTCTATACCTAGTTCAATCTCGTTACCGGCAAGTCTCTTTACTCGTTCCGTAACACATCATCTCGTGACAAACTCATTAGTATTTTTTTTGCTTGCAAGGCTTGTTGTGATGTGTGTTACCGAGAGGGCCCAAAGATACCTCTCCGACACTCGGAGTGACAAATCCTAATCTTGATCTATGCCAGCACCACGAATACTTTCGGAGACACCTGTAGAGCATCTTTATGATCACCCAGTTACATTGTGACGTTTGATAGCACACAAGGTGTTCCTACGGTATTCGGGAGTTGCATAATCTCATAGTCATAGGAACATGTATAAGTCATGAAGAAAGCAATAGCAGTAAAACTAAACGATCATAGTGCTATGCTAACGGATGGGTCTTGTCCATCACATCATTCTCCTAATGATGTGATCCCGTTGATCAAATGACAACTCATGTCTATGGCTAGTAAACATAACCATATTTGATCAATGAGCTAGTCTAGTAGAGGCATACTAGGGACATACTGTTTTGTCTATGTATCCATACATGTACTAAGTTTCCGGTTAATACAATTCTAGCATGAATAAAAGACATTTATCATGATATAAGGAAATATAAATAACATCTTTATTATGCCTCTAGGGCATATTTCCTTCAACGCCAAAATTCAACCTCATTTACCTAGTAGTTATTTAATTATTATTTTCCAAAGTTTCTGCCCCGAAAGAAACTTTGTGAAGGAGGTACAAGCTAGGCATATACAAATGAGTTGCAATTTTGCATGGTCCTCAATATCAACATATCTTAGCCCTCCACCAAAGTTGAGCTCATGTAATGCCTCCGTGTGAGCTCATCCTCAATTCTTTGATTCTGTCAAAAAATTCAGTTTGTGAAGCAAGTATATTTTATCTTGCTCCATTAAGGCTGAAAATTTTCCTAGGCCTTCTCCTATCCATATAATCTAGCTCCACCAAATTTGGGCTCATTTCATCTAGCCATTTTCCCTCAGGAATTTTTGCAAGTATCTGGTCAGTGGAAATGCTTGTGAAGCAAGTACCATTTTGGTTTATCCAATTGGTATGAAACCTTTTGCAGCATCTTCATATGACCAAATAACTCAGCACCACCCAAGTGGAGCTTAAGTTGACACCCCATTAGAGAGCATCATCCTGATCTTGATTCTGGACCCTTTTAGTCAGTTGCAAAGCACCTATATTAAGCTTTGATCTATTGGCCTCCAAAACCCCTAGGACTCTTGTCTTTCTTTAGTCTAGCACCCCAGACAACTCATTTGGCTCCAAGATCTTCGCTGTTGAATGCTATAACATGATTCAGTCTGATTCAGCAAACTTCATAGGAATAATCCCATCGATCCAGAGCCTGCATTGTTGATCCATCACCTCCCCAGCCTCAGTGATGCATGGACTTGTCACCAAACATCTCCAGGCAGACACTCTTGTCCTCTTGATGCCAGTCTGCGCGGTGACAACCGAATTGGTATGCAGTGCACATGCTCTGGACGTCGTTTTTGCTTTGGACGTGCCTCCTCTCGTCGTCTTCGCGCCAGTGAGCGTGCCAGCGTGTTCCCCGCATCGTCGCCATCCTTCTGGACCGCTAGCCCCCTCTATCTTCTTCCCCGGCGACCCGTCTCCGTCGTGAATAGAGTGCGTCCACGGACACGCTGTAGCTTGGTTGTATTCCTCCTTTGTTTGCTTCTTTCCTGTGCCCCTCGTCATCTCCTGCCCGTGAGCCTGCTCCCTGCTCCCCTCCGTCGTCTTCCTTTGAGCTCCCAAGCGCGCACACATGTCCGCGTCGCCGGACAAGCATCCGCGGTGGCACCCGAGCTAGAACCCCCTTCCCACGGCTATATAAGCCCACCCCAAGGCCTCCCGACCGCACCAGCAACTCCCCCTCACTCCCAAACCCCTCCCTAGCTAGCCTCCCGAGCTCTAGGAGCTCTCTTCTCGTCGGTTGGCTGCCATGTCCGTTGATCCCCTCTGCCTAAATTGGCACAAAGCCGGCCTCTTCTCCCCACTCCACCGTCACCAGGCGCACTCCTGAACCCCGTTGAATTATTCAAAAGCCTTGCCTCTCCCTTTCCTCCACTGTAGCCCCAACTCCAACACCGCCCGAGGCTGCCGTCCGCCGCGGTCGCAGTCCCGCCTGCTCCAGGGCTCCTCGGGTCCTTTCCTCCTCTTCTACGGATGCGGACCGCCGCCCCAACCACGCCGGTGTCCTCGACACCTCGAACAGTGGTCGGCGCCGCTGGCCATCGTCGCCGCAGCGCGCCACTCCTCCCCTGCATCGAGCGGGGGGAGGTTGAAGATCGACCTCGGGCCAGGTGGGCCCCACCCCCTCGCGCCCCCCCGTCAGTCGCACCTGCGTAGACCCTGGTCAGCCGACGTGGATAAGTGATGGGCCCCACCCCGTGGGACCCACACGTCAGCAACCCCATGCCCGGCCCCGCTCCTTGCTGACGTGGATAAGTGGAAACGTACTTCTGTTGTGTATGTTTTCCCTTATCGAAAGCGTACTTCGCTTCTTCTTCGGGCTAGAATGCGCTTTCCGCTCTGGAAAGTGTATTTATGAGAAAGGCGCGTTCCGTTTAAACTACGAGGGACCTGTTTGTAGAAGTTATTTTTGCAGATTAGTCCCTGGGCTTTAAACGATCGTATCTTTTTGCTCGTAACTCCGAACGAGGTGAATCCAACGCTCACGTCTTCGTCTCGTCGAACTCGTTCTATTCCCATAATTTTCACTATGTTTGAAAATTCTGAAAATGACCATTTTGCCCTTGCCCTAGTCAGCCCCCTTCGAGAGAGTAACCTTTCCGGCGATTCTTTCCGTGATCATTCCACTCTTCTTCCCGGAGCCTTTTTCCTCCCCAGGCAAGCCACAACACCCACTTGCATGATAGCCATGCAGTAGCCATGGTTCTCAACTTGAATATTTAGTAAAAATTTGTTGTTATCTATCTCCTTGATTGCTACTGCTATCGTTGTTTTGGTTATGCTCGTGGATTCATGTTCACTTTCATGCTATGTTCCGATGCTTCCTGTTAGTGTGTACTACTCGCTTGTATCTTGTTCACATATTATGCTTGGTAGTAGAAGTACATGCTAGTAGTAGTAATGCTCGTCTGTTGCATGTTTGTTGTCTGCTATCCAGTATCGTGGTTGTGCCTGTTATGTTGCAACTAGCTGGTTACATGCTTACTTGGCAGTATTCTCGTTATGTTCTTGCATGGTATTTATTGTTGATGCTAGCATGTTCTTGCATGGTATTTATTTATGATGCTAGTAGTCAAGTATGCCATGAGTAGTATTATACTTGTGATATTCATGCTCGTCAGTATGCCAAGCTAATTTGGACATATGCTTCATTGTGGTTATGCTCGATGATTATGTTGCACCTCCATGATTATGTTGATATCATGTTCATGCATTGTAGCCGCATCATGTTATTTTATGATGACTCGGCATTTTTGCATTCATGTTTAACTGGATAATAATAAACTTGAACAACTGTTGGCTGAGTCATGGTGCCACCAAATCGAGCTTTTTCAAGTGCAACCACGCTTACCTTATGGGGAGGTCTTAACTCGGTCCTTTGTTGTGTCTCTTACCGGTGCCTCCCGCGAGGGAAGGTTATGGGCGTGCATACCCTGGCCCGGTAAGCAGACACAACCTTGTGTGCTCGTTTTGTTTGTTTTATGGATCCTTGTCCCCGTTTGGGACCGTTTTGCCACGACGGTGGCCGTTGGTGTCTTTGGTAGACACGGGGCCACCCAAGACCTAGCCCTGAGAGGGAGATGACTGGAGTGGCCAAAAGAGTGCCATGACAAAGGGAGGGTTTCGTCGGAACCTTTTGTTCCGCATGTATGGAAGTGCGAGGCCAGGGTTGCGTAGTGTGGGTAAAGTGCGCTACCTCTGCAGAGTGTGTGTGTTAAATCTACCGATAACCGCGCCCGCAGATATGGGCCCAATGCGTGTCAGTCACACTGTGGGTCAACAGTAATAATAATAATGTGCTTAATGACAACCCTGGTTCGATGATGAAAGAAGTTGGTTGATACTTATGTGATCATGAGAGGATCACGGTGGTATCATGAGTACCGACTTGTTGTATATTAGGGATGTTATGCGAGAGTCAATGGTAAAGGTCAAGCTCC
The DNA here is from genome assembly GCA_902687465.1 of Secale cereale. Classification (NCBI taxonomy): domain Eukaryota; kingdom Viridiplantae; phylum Streptophyta; class Magnoliopsida; order Poales; family Poaceae; genus Secale; species Secale cereale. The sequence goes on along the minus strand of LR738710.1, from coordinate 528,962,853 downwards.
TTGTGGTCATAAATGGTTACTACAGTATTGTTAATACCAAGCTTGATTGGATCCTGAGATGATCGTGCGATGTCCATGATGGTAAGTGATGCATGTGATCGTTACGAGGTAACCCGAGCAGAGTAAGTTGGTGCATGATAATTTCATCATGTTTAATGCTAGTTTTATCATGTTCATATGTTCATGTCATGCTCGTATTGTTCTAGCTGTATTATCTTGTTCATGCTATGATTGATCTGATCGTATCATGTTAATCCTTGTTAACTTGTAATTGCCATGTTATTGTTTGTCTTGATTGCTTTGGTTGCTGTGAGCTTGCAAGTACATTCAATGTACTGACCTAGCATGTCATGCCAGTTTGCAGGTAATGCCGGATATGATTGATTCTTTGCCGTGGAGTCCTTGTTTGCGAGCTAGGATAAGCGTTCCAGCCAGAGTCTCTGCGGAGTGGAGTTCACCACCGCGTCGCTGTTCCGCTGCCAGTAGTGATTCCGCCGCTTCGTGTTGTTCTACTGCTTGCATGGAGCAAACGTGGCACGCGTAGTTTCACCGTGCCGATGTAACCCCTTGTACCCACATAGAGTGTAATAAAGAGCTGATTTGTTCTATGCTAAGCAGTGCCGTATTCCAGAAGACTTCTCCTCGATCTATGGGCTGGAATATGGGGCGTTCCGGTTTCTCTGAGCTGGGGGTGCCACAAGCTTGGTATCAGAGCAGGTTTGGCTGTAGGATGCCCTAGCCCGCACGAACGTTAGAATGCGGTAGAATAGAGTCTGGTTGGATTGTTGCACTAGATTGATGCATTTGTTTGTTGCATAGCATGCATATAGATTATTATCTTATTGCTAACGGTTAATCTTGTGAGTTCCTGCCGTCCCAACGTCCTCCACCTCGGCGTCCTCCACGGCCGTAGCCGCGGTTGTCGTGCTCAGGACGCTGCCCGACGCGCCCGCCGCACATCGCCCTGAGCTCCTGGCAGTTGTTAGTGTTGTGGTTGTGGACATTGAGGAAGACACAGTATGGTCAGTTGTCTCTGGGGAGGTCGTCGTAGCCGTAGCCACGCTTCACTTCCGGCTCCGCAGCTAGCACAGCGGGTCCCTTGCGCTTTGCATCTTTGGCCTTGGCCTTCTTGTCGTCCACCTCCGCCTCAGGCAGCTCCTGGATGGAGAGGCGTCCTTCCTCCGCCCTGGCGCACTTTTGCCGCGAGCTTGAACATATCGAGGGCTGTACACAGGTCCTCGTGAATGGCGAGCTCCTCCCTCATCCTAACATTGCGGACGCCGTCGAAGAACGCCGAGATGATGGCCTCGTTCGAGACCCTAGGGATCCAGAGGCGCATGGTTTTGAAGCGTTGTATGTACTTTTGCAGGGTCTCTCCCGTCTGCTGCCTCACGCGGCGTAGATCCGCAGCTGTCGGGGCTCGGTCGCGGGTGCCTTGGAAGTTGGCGATGAAACGCTCACGAAGCTCTTCCCAGGAGGAGATGGATCCCACGGGGAGGTTCAAGAGCCAGGAGCGTGCGCCATCTTTGAGAGCCATGGGGAACCAGTTCACCATGACCTGCTCAGTGCCGTTGGACGCCTCGATGCTCAACTCGTAGAGTTGGAGCAACTCCGTGGGGTCGGTGGTGCCGTCGTAGCACGGAGGCAGGTCCGGCTTGAACTTGCCGGGCCAGACGAGGCGTCGTTGCTCAGGAGCTAAGGCACGACATCCAGCCACGCTCATGATCACAGGCGCCCCCTGTGCCTACGGTGCTGGTTCTTAGGGCGCTGGCACCACCACCTCCTGTGGCGCGTGGTCCTGGCGCTGCGGGCCAGGGGGCCTGCGAGCCCCTGCCTGGGGATGCGGAATCACCTGGCAGCTCTCCTCGTGACGTGCATGGGCTCTGCGAGGCGGCTCACGCCACGGAGTCTCGTGCCGGACCTCCTGGCCTGCACCGTAGAGTGGAGGCAGAGCCGGGACTCCATCACCTTCGTTCCCCGCCGAGGGCGACGGGGGACGGGAGGGGTGCATTGGTGAAGGTGCTGCTCCAGCGGCGTTGACGCGCTTGGTGATGCGGTGGAACCACTCGTCATAGAGGTCATCTGTCGGGCGATAGTGCAAGAGCTCCCGCGCCATCAGCAGCGCAGTCTGCTGGTAGATCGGCCCGCGACGACCCAGCGAGGACGACGCCGTGGCTGGTGAGGGTGAAGCCGTCACCGTGCGGCCATCGCGCCGCATGAACGGCAGCAGGGACGAGTCCCGCTGCTCGTGGATGGCCGGGTCGGTGGCGGCGTTGGCGACCGGTGAGTTGGGGCGGAGCGGCACGCCGTTGCCCGCGGGCACTGTCTGAGCAACGTTCGCGGCGCGGCGGGCGTTGCAAGTTCGGCGTGTGTCCACCATGGCTGTGGAGCGAAGTCGACAACGAGAGTGGGACGATGTCGTCGGAGAGGTGAGATCTCGACACGCCCCCTACCTGGCGCGCCAAATATCGGATTTCAGACTCCACAAAACCCAAGAAGTTTGAACACAGGGGCGTGAACGAAGATCTCTCCCACTCACGTCTACCTAGCGTCTCGCCTTCGCCTAGTGAAGAGATTCAAGCAAACAACAAATGAAGCCCGCAAGAGTTTACCCAGGTTCGGCCCACCTTGTGGTGTAAAACCCTACTTCCTGCTTTGGTGGATTGGCCTGAGGAGGGTTGGAATACGAACTAGTACAGCGATTCCTGAGCTCAGGAGGCGAGCTCAGGAGGGTCAGGAGGCAAATGTTCTTGCTCCTTTGCGTGGTGGCAGAGTTTATGGGTCTGCTCCACTTGACTGGGCTTGGTCTAAGTTGTTCTCCGGTGATGAGGATTCTAGCTACTTATATAGGCGGCTAGGGTCCTCTTCCCCTGAAATGTTCAGGCGGGAAGGGATCCCACAATGGCCATTTTTGAGCGGGAACACAAGGACGCCCCTACCATGACAAAAGCAGTCTTCGCCTGCAAAAGGATCAGGCAGTGACGCGGTGGTGGGCTCGGCCGTGACATCCTCCTTGTCGTCCTTGCGGTCTTCGGTCTTGTTGCACCAAAGGGGAAACCTTTGTCCCGCTCCTCGGGAACTAGCGTCCGCGCTTCCTCCTTTGCATCGAAACGACAACTGCGTTGCTGGCGGGCACTGGCACCCGCTGGCGCGGTGCATCACTGCTTACGTCACTGCCTCCTCCTGAGGCAGGCTTGGCCGTGGATTCTCTGCCCCTCCAGAGCACCTTGCCGAGGCCGTCCCGAGGGGGTCTTGACGTTGTTATCCTCGCGAGGGTCTTGTACAGTTGGTCGATCAGTTGGCCGTACCAGGCCGTGGTAGGAGCGCGTCACGGCCCGCAGACATGCAAAGTCTGGGTACCCTGGTTCCCAGGACGCCGACAGTGAGTACCGACTTGTTGTATATTTGGGATGTTATGCGAGAGTCAATGGTAAAGGTCAAGCTCCTTGTGGTCATAAATGATTACTATGGTATTGTTAATACCAATGTTGATTAGATCCTGAGATGATCGTGCGATTTCCATGATGGTAAGTGATGCATGTGATGGTTACGAGGTAACCTGAGTAGAGTAAGGTGGTGCATGATAATTTCATCATGTTGAATGCTAGTTTTATCATGTTCACATGTTCATGCCATGCTCGTATTGTTCTAGCTGTATTATCTTGTTCATGCTATGATTGATCTAATCGTATCATGTTAATCCTTGTTAACCTGTAATTGCCATGCTATTGTTTGTCTTGATTGCTTTGGTTGCTGTGAGCTTTCATGTACATTCAATGTACTGACCTGGCATGTCATGCCAGTTTGCAGGTCATGTCGGATATGATTGCTTGTTTGCCGTGGATTCCTTGTTTGCGAACTAGGATAAGCGTTCCAGCCAGAGTACCTACGGAGTGGATTTCAACACCGTCGACGCTGTTCCGCTGCCAATAGTAATTCCGCTGCTTCGTGTTGTTCTGCTGCTTGCGTGGAGCAAACATGGCACGCGTAGTTTCACTGTGCCGATGTAACCCCTTGTACCCACATAGAATGTAATAAAAAGTTGATTTGTTCTATGCTAAGTAGTGCCGTATTCCAGAAGACTTCTCCTCGATCCCTGGGCTGGAATACGGGGCATTCCGGTTTCTCTGAGCCGGGGTGCCACACGCTAGTACAGGGCCGCCTGGTTCGGCAAGATGAAGGGCATGCAGACGTAGCTGTGAGGAGGGCCCTCGCACCGGCCCACCTAAGACGGCTAGTTGATCTCCAAAGACACGACTCTGTTGAGTCCTGGGATGTTGACGCAGACGCATAGTCCGTCGCCCGAGCCTAGGATGACAGCTGCACTTGGCGGTGCGGGGCGGCGCTCGCCACACATTACCCTTGGTAGCTGCAAGTCTTCGACGGTCTGGTCGATGAACTCATGAGCACTTGGCGCTTCGCACCTTGAGCTCTCGTGAGGGAAACATGCGGTGAAGCACGCCTCCAAATGGTACCTGAGCACCTCCCTCGTGACATTGGCTAGGTCAGAGGCCCTCCAGAGGAGAGCCCCCCAGACCAACCTGAGAGGGGCGCTGGGCGCGTCTCCCTATGCAAGGGAAGGAGGTGCCCCATCCACGGGCGCGAATCCTGAGGCGCGGACTTCTGGTGCTGCTTCTTCATGAGGCTCCAGGGCGAGCAGCTGCTTCTTCTTCTTCGGGATGTACGC
>LR738710.1:528894419-528958024 GCA_902687465.1 Secale cereale | reverse complement strand
GGTAGATGATGCCTTCGTTGTCCGGGTCCTCGACTGCCGCAGCCTGGTATGCATGCTCAAGGGAGCACAGAGCGTCCTTTTCCTCGCACGCGATGGTGATGATGTCGCGGCTTCCTGGCATCTTGAGGACGTTGTAGCCATGATGAGTCACTGCCTTGAACTTGGCCATGTCCAGATACCCAAGAATAGTGTTGTATGGGAGACAGATGTGAGCGACGTCGAAGTCGATGAGCTCGCTATGGTAGTTGTCGCGGGTGTCGGAGGTGATGGGGAGCTGGATCTGCCCTATTTGGGTGGTGGAGCCATCGGTCACCCCGAGAAGGGCTTGGTAGGGTGAAGCTGGTCATATGGCACTTGGAGACGGTCAAACGTGTCAACCAAGAGAACATTGAGTCCCGCACCGCCATCGATGAGGGTCTTGGTAACCTGGACATTGCTGAAGATGAGTGAGCAGAGCATTGGGAGAGCGCCGGCTGTTGCCGCGCACTTGAGCTGGTCAGCTGAGCTGAGGTGATGGTGCACTTGGACCACTTGAGCGGCTGCATGGCCTCTATCCTGGGAAGAGTTGCGTTCACTTCTCGAGCGAACTACTTGAAGATGCGCTGAGAGGCTAGAGCCTGCGCACCGCCCAAAATGCTAGCGATGGCGCGAGGCTCCAGAAAGCCCCCAGCCCCTTCGTCCTGATCGTCGTTCCTCCTTGGCAGTGGTGGCAGCGGAGGGAGGCCGTCCTTGCCCTGAGGGCAGTCCTGATGAGGTTGGTACCTCCAGGCTCCCTCGCGAGGCTGGTCATGCCAGCGGTCCTCACGAGGCTGATTGGACCACTCGTGAAGGGGGCCGCGGTCGTCCCATCACCCTCCAGTTTGGCTTCCTCCATGGTCGTAGCCTTGGTCGTTGCACTCGAGGCGTTGGCCGAAGCGCCCGTCGCGAATGGCCCTGAGCTCCTGACAGTCATTGGTGTTGTGGTTGTGCACATTGTGGAAGGTGCTGAATGGATGGCTGGTCTTGGACGACTCTGGGTGGTCGCAGCCACGCTTCATCTTCGGCTCTGCCACGAGCATGGCCACCCCCTTGTGCTTCATGTCTTTAGCCTTGGCATTCTTGTCTTCTAGGTCAACAGCGGGGAGCTCGACGAGGGAAAGGCGCCCTTCCTCAGCTCTCGCGCACTTGGTCGCTATGTTGAACAGCTCCAGGGCTGTGCACACATCCTGATGGATGGTGAGCTCCTCCTTCATCTTGACATCGCGGACGCCATTAGAGAATGCTGAGATGATGGCCTTGTCCGTCACCTTGGGAATCTTGAGGCAGGCGCTGTTGAAGCGCTGGATGTACTTCTGCAGGGTCTCCCTCGGTTGCTGCTTGATGCGCCGTAGGTCACCCGCGGTTGGCGGGCGGTCACGAGTGCCCTGGAAATTGGCGATGAAACGCTAGCGCATCTCACCCCAGGAGGAGATCGATCTCGCGGGCAGGTTCAGGAGCCACGAGCATGCCCCGTCCTTGAGAGCCATAGGGAACCAATTCGTCATAATCTTCTCGTCGCTGTTGGCCACCTAGATGCTCAGCTCGTAAAGCTGCAGGAACTCAACAGGGTCGGGGGTGCTGCTGTAGCATGGAGGCAGGTCAGGCTTGAACCTCCCTGGCCAGATGACACTGCGCAGCTCAGGGGTGAAGCCTCGACAGCCTGCGGTTGCCACCGAAGCCCATCGTGGAGGCGGAGCTTGGTCTTGGTTCTCATGCGCCTCCATTGCAGGGGGCGCACGGTCTTGACGTGGTGGTGGTGGTGGGAGTGCAGGAGCTCCTCCTTGCGGCCGCTGGACCTCTTGACAGCTTCCTTCTTCATGCGTGGGAGCCCTGTGTGGTAGGTCGCGTTGTGGGACCGCATGCCTTGGAGCGTGGGCGACGTCTTGACGTGGAGGTGGCGGAGGCACTTCATGGCCCATGTCGCTGGCAAAGGGAGGCGGACAAGTTCGGTGATGCGGTCTAGCCAGTCATCGTAGAAGTCGTCGATGGGGCAGTAGTGCAGGAGCTCTCGCGCCATGACCAGCGCAGCCTGCGCGTCCGCGGGTCCGCGACGACCATGGGACAACGAGCCAGCTGGGGTCAGCGATGGGGTAGCGGTGCGTCCATCCCACCGCAACGAGGGGTGCAACAACTAAGCTTGCTACTCGTGTCTCGCTGGGCCAGTGGCTGCGTTGGCAGCAGGCGATGGAGAATGGGGGGGGTCCACGGCGGGAGCTGTCTGCGCGATGCGGGCGGCAAGGGCGGCCCATCGCTCAGCTTGGGCTCGACGAGCGTCAGCCATGGAAGCGGTGGAGCGGTGATGCGTCGACCGACGGAAGAGAGGTTTCGGCGCACCCCTACATGGCGCGCCAAATGTCGGATTTCGGGTCCCGCAAACCATTGAGAGGTTCGAACTCTAGGGTGCGCACGAAGTACACTCTCTGCATAGCACGCTCGCCCTACGATTCCATGGCCAAGCCCTTGCGGTGTCATACCCTACTCCGGTGTGTGTGGTGGATTGCCTCGTGTGGCTGAGGATGAACTAGTACAATGGATGAACAGCCTCCGGAGGAGAGGTGTTGTAGGGTTTGGATGAGCTTGTGGTGTGTGTGTAAGGTGGAGTGGATCTGATCCCCAAATCAGAAGCCCCTCTATGGTGGTGGCTAGGTCCTATTTATAGTGGCCTTGGTCCTCTTCCCAAATATCGACAGGAAGGGATCCCACAACGGCCAAATTTGAAGGGGAACAGCTAGTACAAGCTATCCTGACAAAAGTGGTCTTCGCCTGCCGAAGGCTCTCGTGGTGACGTCGTGATGGGCTCCACGATGACCTCCATTATTCCGTCCTGACGGTCCTTGGTCTTGTTGCACCGATATGGAAACCTTTGCTTGATTCCTCGGGACTCCGCGCCTGCGCTTGCCCCATTAGCAACAAAGGGGAAACTGGTACACTGTGCCCGCTGGCGGCCGTCTGGCATTGGTCGTCATGCCTCACGTTACGTGAACCTCATGAGGTGCACCTTGCATAGATATCTCCGCTCTTCGGGAGCCAGCCTCGAGAGGCTGCCCCTAGGGAGGTCTTGCCGTCGTCCGCCTCATGAGGCTTGGCCCCTCGCGAAGGTCTTGAGCTGCAGTTGCTGTAGCTGGGCGGTACCAGGCCGCCGATGGAGCCATGTCATGGGCCACAGGCATGCAAGTCTGGGTACCCCCATTCCCAAGACGCCGACATATTCTTTCCGATCGATCTATCCAAGAGTTCGTAATAAAATAACACCAAGTTATGCCTTCCAATTGATCTATCAAGAGTTCGTACAAAAATAACACAAGTTATTCTTTCTGATAGATCTATCAAGAGTTCGTACTAAAATAACACCCAAAATAAATTCATATTCATAATACTCAGTACAACACAAAGAACTTCAAAGAGTGCCCCAAGATTTCTATCGGACAAACAAAGACAAGAACATGCATCAACCCCTATGCATAGATAACCCCACTGTCACCTCAGGAATCCGCAAGTTGAGTGCCAAAACATATATCAAGTGAATCAATAAGATACCCCATTGTCACCACGAGTATTCAATTGCATGACATATATCAAGTGTTCTCAAATCCATAAAATTATTCAATCCAATAACAACGAAATCTCAAAGGGAAAAACTCAATTCATCACAGCAAGATAGAGAGGGGAAAACACCATATGATCCGACTATATTAACAAAGCCAGCGATACATCAAGATTGTGACATCTCAAGAACACAAGAGAGAGAGAGAGAGAGAGATTAAACACATAGCTACTGGTACAAACGCTCAGCCCTGAGGGCCGCCGGGATGATGGAGATGGCCTCCGGTGATGGTTTCCCGCTCTGGCGGAGCACCATAAAGGGCTCTAGATTGGATCTCGTCGACTATAGAGCCTTGCGGCGGCAGAACTTCTGATCTAGGTTCAGCCCGAGGGTTTTCAGAATATATGGGAATTTATAGGGTAAAGAGGGTGTTCGGGAGGCCACCAAGGTGGGCATACCCCACCTGGGCGCACCTGGGGGCCCAGGCGCGCCCTAGTGGGTTGTGCCCCCCTCGAGGCACCCCTAGGTGCTGCTCTGGCCCATCCTGGGTGTTTTGGTCCATAAAAAATCCACAAAAAGTTTCGCGGTGTTTGGACTCCGTGTGATATTGATTTCCTGCGATGTAAAAAACAAGCAAAAAAACAATAACTGGCATTGGGCACTGGGTAAATAGGTTAGTCCCAGAAAATGATATGAAGTTGTTATAAAATGATGGTAAAACATCCAAGAATGATAACAAAACAACATGCATACTTCATAAATTATAGATACGTTGGAGACGTATCAGCCCGCGCCATGGTATGCGGAACTGGTGGAGTAGCAGCAATATTCGAGGTGGATGGCTGATTATCTTCGATGGTGACATCAGCTTCAACCTGAGGAGTGGCTTCAGGCTGCCTAGTGGCTTCAACCATGCTAACATCATTGGCTTCACTATGTGTGGCAGCAGCAACAACATCAGAGCCTTCTTGCACTAGGGGGTCAGGCAGAATCACTTCTGGAATCACACTTGGTGCAACACAGTAGCGTAAGTATTTCCCTCAGTTTTTGAGAATCAAGGTATCAATCCAGTAGGAGACCACGTGCGAGTCCCTCGTACCTGCACAAACAAATTAGAACCTTGCAACCAACGAGATAAAAGGGGTTGTCAATCCCTTCTCGGTCACTTACAAAAGTGAGATCTGATAGAGGTGATAAGATAATATTTTTGGTATTTTTGGTATAGAGAAAAAGTAAATAACGCAAAGTAAATCAAAGATAAATAGTTGATGGAAGGTTAATATGACGAAGATAGACCCGGGGGCCATAGGTTTCACTAGTGGCATCTCTCATGATAGCAGATTTCTACGGTGGGTGAACGAATTACTGTTGAGCAATTAATAGAAAAGCGCATAGTTATGAGAATACGTCGGCATGACCATTGTGTATAGGCATCACGTCCGTGACAAGTAGACAAAAATGATTCTGAATCTACTACTATTACTCCACACATCGACTGCTATCCAGCATGCATCTAGAGTATTAAGTTCATAAGAACAGAGTAACACCTTAAGCAAGATGACATGATGTAGAGGGATAAAATCAATAAATATGATGTAAACCCCATCTTTTTATCCTCGATGGCAACAATTCAATAAGTTCCTTGCTGCCCCTACTGTCATTGGGAAAGGACACCGCAAAATTGAACCCAAAGCCAAGCACTTCTCCCATTGCAATAATTATAGATCTAGTAGGCCAAACCAAACCGATAATTCGAAGAGACTTGCAAGGATATTTAAATCATGCATAAAAAGATTTCAGAAAAGAATCCAATATTGTTCATAAATAATCTTGATCATAGACCCACAATTCATCGGATCTCAAAAAACACACCGCAAAAGGAATTACATCAAATTGATCTCCTCGAAGATCGAGGAGAACTTTGTATTGAGATCCAAAGAGAGAGAAGAAGCCATATAGCTAATAACTATGGACCCGAAGGTCTGTGGTAAACTACTCACAACTCATCGGAGAGGCTATGGTGTTGATGTAGAAGCCCTCCGTCATCGATGCCCCCTCCGGTGGAGCTCCGAAACAGGCCCCAAGATGGGATCTCACGGGTACAGAAGGTTGCGGCGGTGGAATTAGGGTTTCATGGTCGTCCTCGATAGTTTTAGGGTACGTAGGTATATATAGGAGGAAGAGGGACGTCTGGGGAGCAACAGGGGGCCAACGAGGGTGGGGGCGTGCCTCCGCCCTTGTGGCCGCTTCTCTCGCCACCTGGCGTGTACTCCCAGTCTTCTGTGTTGATATCGTTCCAAAAATAACTCTTCTGAAAGTTTCATTCCGTTTGGACTCCGTTTGATATTCCTTTTCTGCGAAACACGAAAATAGGCAAAAAACAGCAATTTGCACCGGGCCTTGGGTTAGTAGGTTAGTCCCAAAAATCTATACCTAATAATAAAGAAAATTGGGTTTCTGGTCGTCCGTCGTTTAAATTGCCTTAAATTACCCAATATGCCATCCATAAGTAAAATGATTCGGTTTTCTTTTAAAATCGCCGTCGGATTCGTTTCTTTTATAGTGATACACTAATGTAACACAAGTACACAGACAGCCCAATGGCTAGGACGTCGGTCTACCACGCGGGCGACCAGGGTTCGATCCCTGGTTCCCACCCCTTCGCCCCCTTTTCTGCCATTTTTTCTCTGTAGGAAGCGCGCCTCCTCCTCCCCGCACACGCTAATGTGACGAGCCATGTGCAGGTGATGGTGCCCCTTGTTTTCTTATTCGTTTTTTCCTTTTCAATATTCATTTTTATTTTCTATCTTTAAGTTAATTATGAATTTTTAGAAGAACCAAATTTTAAAAATTTGCGAGCTTTGAAAATATATTGAGAAATCATAAACTGCTTTTGAATTCAAAAAATATTTGAAAATCATAGAATGTTCATGATTTAAAAAAATTGTTCGCACATTATTGAAATATTCACAATCACAAATAGATGTTCATGAAGTAAACAAATGTTCATGATTTACAAAAAATAATCGAGTATTCAAAACATATTTTGGAAATAGGAAGAAATGTACACGGAATTTTAGAAATGGTCCCAAAAATTAAAACATATCCATAAATAATGAACAAAACAAACCGCTGCTTGCGTAGAAGCTTTATTAGGGTGTCTGTAGAGGTCATTTTATGATTTTATTTTGTCCGGCGCGTAGGGTTAAAAAATGGTTCCGTGTTGCGTACAACGTTGAGCCCCAAAAAATTGACACAGTTTCCTATAGGTTAGTTTTTGTAAGCTAGACAAAAATGATAAATGTCTATTTTGCCTTACACAAATATGTTTTTTCTGGTACCACGGTATTGCTTATGGTAAACACCGCTACGCTAGGTTAAGACGAGATAAATTATTCATTAGTCTAGCTCAGGCAGTGTCCATAAATTGCAGTTTGCTCAGCCATTTTTTTACGTTGTGGCGCCTTAGGAAGTCAAATCGTGATCAAACCATCACTTTTTTAGTTTATGAAATGACTTTTTAGAAGCCCCTTATTTCATCATGACATCACCTAGACTTAGTTTGTGAAATGATATTTTAAAAATCCTGATTTCATCCTGGAATTTCATTTAGTATTTTTTATATCTACCACACCTGCATAAACTTTCGTTACAACATACCAGCATCATGATATGCATGCACTGGGTGCATAACATTCAACCATATAACGGTACAAGAAAAATGATTAAACTTGAAAGAAAATCAACAATGCGATCTGATGTGCACGAGCATTCAAAAAGTATATGTTTCACGTAATTATTATTGAACTACTAGGATATATATGCCTCCGTTGCAACGCACGGGAATTTTTGCTAGTAATATAAAAGTGTATAATAAAGCCCATTAAACATCCAAAATAGAATATATAATAGCACGGAACAATAAAAATTTATAGATACGTTGGAGACGTATCAAGCATCCCCAAGCTTAATTCCTACTCATCCTCGAGTAGGTAAAAGATAAGAACGAAATTTTTGATGTGGAATGCTACCCAACATAATTCTCAATGTAATTTTTCTTATTGTGGCATGAATGTTCAGATACGAAAGATTCAAGACAAAAGTTTAATATTGACATAAGAATAATAATACTTCAAGCATACTAACAAAGCAATCATGTCTTCTCAAAATAACATGGCAAAAGAAAGTTATCCCTACAAAATCATATAGTCTGGCTATGCTCTATCTTCATCACGCAAAATATTCAAATCATGCACAACCCTGGTTTTTGCCAAGCAATTGTTTCACACTTCAATTTTTTCAAACTTTTCAACTTTCACGCAATATATGAGCCTGAACCATGGATATAGCACTATAGGTGGAAATGAGTAGTGGTTGTGGAGAAGACAAAAGAGAAGATAGTCTCACATCAACTAGGTGTATCAATGGGCTATGGAGATGCCCATCAATAGATATCAATGTGAGTGAGTAGGGATTTCCATTTAAAATATGCACTAGAGCTATAAGTGTGTCAAAGCTCAACAAGGGAAACTAAGTGGGTGTGCATCCAACTCGCTAGCTCACGAAGACCTAGGGCATTTGAGGAAGCACATCATTGGAATATACAAGCCAAGTTCTATAATGAAAATTCCCACTAGTATATGAAAGTGAAAAAACAAGAGACTCTCTAGCATGAAGATCATGGTGCTACTTTGAAGCACAAGTGTGGAAAAAGGATAGTAGCATTGTCCCTACTCTCTTTTTCTCTCAATTTTTTTCTCTTTTTTCTTTCTTTGGACCTTTTCTCTCTCTTTTTTCTTTTTTATGGCCTCTTTTTTCTTTTTCTTTTTTTATTTCGTCCGGAGTCTCATCCCGACTTGTGGGGGAATCATAGTATCCATCATCCTTTCCTCACTGGGACAATGCTCTAGTAATGAAGATCATCTCACTTTTATTTACTTACAACTCAAAGATTAAAACTCGAAGCTAGAACAAAATATGACTCTATGTGAATGCCTCCAGCGGTGTACCGGGATGTCCAATGAATCAAGAGTGACATGTATGCAATTTATGAAGGGTGGCTTAGCCACAAATACGATGTCAACTACATGATCATGCATGGCAATATGACAATGATGAAGCATGTCATAATAAACGGAACGGTGGAAAGTTGCATGGCAATATATCTCGGAATGGCTATGGAAATGCCATGATAGGTAGGTATGGTGGTTGGTTTGAGGAAGGTATATGGTGGGTGTATGGTACCGGTGAAAGTTGCGCGATACAAGAGAGGCTGCAATGGTGAAAGGGTGAGAGTACGTATAATCCATGGGCTCAACATTAGTCATAAAGAACTCATATACTTATTGCAAAAATCTACGATTGTCGGTGTATTTGGATCGACACCTATGGGATCACAAGAATCCCTACTACGGTTGCGGGGCGCGGGGTTGAGAGAAGAGCGGATCTAACGGTCAGGACAAGGTTCCTTTACCCAGGTTCGGGCCGCAAAGATGCGTAAAACCCTACTCCTGTTTGGTGGATTATATGTTGGTGTTCTTCAGCTAACGAGGACCTCCAAGAGAGTCGTGAGGAGTTCTAAAAAGCCGAATACTCCTCCTGGTTGCCTCAGGCCTCCTTTTATAGAGAAAAGGGGTTGCCACAGTGGCACACAGGAGGTGGAAAGGGTACAGTGATGCGAGGTTATCCCTCGCATTACAGGACAAGGTGCATTTAATGCGCCCAGCTTAGGTGTCCTTGCTTTATCGGGGACGAGGGGAGACGCCCGTCTTGTCCGTCGCCACCCCTCCTCGCGTTGACACGCGCCCTTGCCAGCGGTGCCTGAGGTGCCATGTAGGTAGACAGGTAGCTGAGGTGGCGTAATGGCGAGTCTGCAGGAGGATCTGTGGGTCGCCACGCAGGAGCCTGTCCAGCTGGTCGGGTCGGCAGCTGCGCGGGTCGGTGCAAACCCAGTTGGTGCGGGCCTGATGGTGGCCTCGTGGGTGTCCTCGGCAAGGGCCTTACCGGGGGCCCCGGCAAGGGTCTTGCCGTGGCGCCTGCTGTCATCCCCGGCAAGGTGCTTGATGGGGGCCTTCTAGTCTTCCTTGGTTGGGATCCCGCCAAGGGTCGTCGTCTTCTTAACTTGCATCTGATCTTGAATGTCTTCACAAAGATCTGCATGCCACCACGGGGATATCTCCCAAATCCTCGCCCCATGGGGGCGGTGGACTCAAGGGTGATTCGCTCCGTAGGCGTGGGGCGAGCTGCCGCGGCAAGGGTCTTGACGGGGCTGCCAGAGCTGGCCCTGGCAAGGATCTTGCCGGGGGAAGCCGCTTCGTCCCTTTGCTCTTTTTGGTCTTGTTCTTGGCGTCGCTCCAGTCTCCATTGAGCTTCAGTCTTGCACTGGCTCGCCACCCTTACCATGCTTGGTGTGGTGGCGCCATGGCTCAGACTGCCCGTGCACAGTCATAGGGGTACAAAAAGTGTACCCCTCTTTTTGTCCACCGACACGAGCCCCCGGGCCTGGGCCACACACAAGCGCGACACGTTGTTGGGCCAGGCCCAGAACGGTGCGCGGGCAGGCGGGGTGGTTTTCACCATGGTAAAATTTCCGCGCACTGCGCCTCCCACGACCCGCGCACGCGGCGCGGGGTGGAGGGGCGCGCATGACGTGGGCGGCATGCGTGGGGCGGTTTCCGCAGGCATGCGTCACGTCGCAGTAAATGCGAAAGGAGGCGGCCCGTGCCTTCACCATAAACGGGGGGAGGTGTGGGGGCCTGGCCCGCTGACTGGATGGGGCCGAGGCGCGGTGTGCTAGGCGTCCACTCCCCACGATCACGGGGTGGGGAGAGGTCGCCTCACCCGTCCCTTCGGTCCTGCGCGTTCACCACGTGCCTCCCATGCGTTCGAGGTGGCGAGTGGTGGAGGCGGGAAACCGAGCCGTCGCTGGTCGGGGCGGCGGGTCGGTCCCAGTCCCTCTCGCCTTCTGCGTCTTGATTGGCCGAGCAGGGCGGTCGAGCTCCAGCCCCGCCCCTTTATAAAGGGCGGAGGGAGGGGACAGCACTCCGCACTCCTCCATCTTCTTTCTCAATCAGCTTCTGCTCCTTTCTTCTGTCCGCCATGAAGAAGAAAACCCCGACTCCTCAACGGTGGCGGCGAGGGTCGCTGCTCGACAACACGTCCCCCCTTCTCCTGCACCCGCGGTGGCTGAACCGGCCACGAGGGGAAGAGGGAGGTGGCGGGGCCGTGGGCGAGGCCGGGGTGCTCGAGGAAGAGGAGGACGGAGCGGCTCGCCGGCCTCGCCCCCGCCAGCAGCTCCTCCTCCAGTGGAAGGTCATGTTGGAGATGACCCCTGTGAATTCTTCATTAGGGTGCGGGGGTCGCCGTGCCGTCGCCTTTGTCTCCCGACTCCGTTTGCGCGGGAGATGGAGGTGAACCTGCTGGAGTCGCTGCGGCTGCACATGAGGGGTTGTGGGATCAGTGGCACGCGGGCTCGCGTCGACTTCCCTGCCCCTCATGTGATGTATCTTCGCCAAGGATGGAAGAGGTTTGCTCGCATCCACAGCCTGACGGAGTGACTCACCCTCCACTTCAAGTTGATGGGGGATGGCCACCTCTCCGTCAAGGTCTTCGGGCACCTCGGGACTCGCACGAGGTGCTGCATGGAGAGCTCCTCTGATGACGAAGACTCCTCCTCGAACGAGGGTGACGAGGAGGACAACGACAACGACGACGAGGGCGGGGGACGGCAGGATGACGGGTCCGACTAGGTGTCGGGCGCCGCTCATGGTGGCACCGGCGACCCCATCATCCGCGTCGCCGGCTCCTTGAACTTCTCGGGGTCGTCTCCTTGGCGGCTGGCGTAGGGAGGCTGCGGAAGAGGAAGAGGAAGAAGGCGGGCCGCAAGGTCGTCATGTCGGAGTACGCGGGCACCGATGCCTTCGTCTCCTACTGACATCCTGCCACCTCGTCTTCGAGCTCAGCCTCCGGCGCCGTCATCACCGTCCAGCACTGGGGAGGCCGCCGAGATGCCTTCTCGGTGTCTTCTACCACCCGTAGCTCGCCTAGGCGTCCCTTTTTCCCTTCTCGCCTCCTTGACCTACCTCCTGAGGAGAGGGACAAGAAAGGCATTACGGGCATCTTATCTCTTTTTAGTCTGTAAGCCTTCGGGCATCTGTTAAGTTTAAAACTTGTTATCCCCTTATTCATGTTTTTCATTCCCTATGGACTGTACCTGAAAGGAATGTTTTTAATGAAAAAGGAATGTTTGCCGGGTCATTTGTCCGTAGGTAAAAACCCACAACAGGGAATAAATCCCTGGTATCCTTAAGATAAACATTTTCTCGCCCGGCAACAGGCCCTGCCGTTTCCCTACTTCACTCGACCTTTCTCACGCCCTTGGCGGAGGCAGGGATGAAGCGGGCTTAGGCTCCTCGTTTTATCCTTTTACTGCCGCGACTACGGCCAAACCTAGTCCTAGGGACGAGCGTTAGGGCATAGAGTTATGGGAGCGCGGTTGCTTAAGGAAAAGAACGAGGTTTCACATACCTCAGTCCATAACGGAATGTATGATAAGGGAAAGAGGACTTATCTGAAGCTGCAGCCCCCGTCAACCCTGGTCTGCCGTGGGCGTATTCTTGCCTTTGCAGCCCCCGGCAAAACTAGCTTGCCGGGGCCTAGGCAATGATCTATTCTTCTTTCCTTCCTCCAAGTGGCTTCGGCAAGGATGCCTGTGCGTCCTGTAAACCAAGGAAGACAGAGGAAAGACAAAGACTCGACCTCTAAGCTAGGGGTTAGCCGCTGCTAAGCACTATCAACCCTAACCAAGGACGAGACTCGACTCAGCTTGCATACTAAAACTTAGGGCGGCAGCGCTTCATTTATTTATGCTCAGGGTCTGCGCCTGGCTTTGTACAAAGGGTTACATGCCTTGCCGGCAAGGCTCGTACAAAAGGGTGGCTTGCTGGGGGGGCCGACAAGCCGTGCCTTATGGGTAAAACTTGCGAAGATGCTCGATGTTCCAGGAATTATTCACCGGAACGGCATCCTCGGTCTCCAGGCGGACAACGCCAGGCCTGGTGACTTGTATTAATCGATAATGGCCTTCCCACTTCGGCGTCAACTTGTTCGTATTCCTAGCCTATTGAACGCGCCGGAGAACAAGGTCGCCTTCCCCAAAGCTTCGGGCATGAACCTTGCGGCTGTGGTAGCGGCACAAGGCTTGCTGGTAGTGCGCTGCTCTCACAACCGCCCGAAGACGATCTTCCTCAAGGAGCATTGCGTCGTCTTGTCGCAATTGCTCTTGCTCAAGCTCTTCATAAGCGAGCACTCGAGGCGACCTGTATATGAGTTCCGTGGGGAGAACTGCTTCTGCCCCGTATACCAGGGCAAAGGGCATCTGGCCGGTGGCTCGATTTGGCGTCGTCCTGATCGACCAAAGAACCACCGGCAGTTCATCAATCCAGTGCCTCCCGCTCTTGTGCAGCCTGTCAAAGGTCTTTGTCCTTAATCCTCTCAGCACTTCAGCATTTGCCCTCTTAGCTTGACCATTGCTTCGGGGGTGAGCACCGGAAGCGAAACAAACCTTGTTGCCGAGGTCTTGGGTATATTGCATGAAGGCGCGGCTTGCAAACTGCGTGCCGTTGTCGGTGATAATCCTGTTGGGTACAACAAAACGGCACACTAGTCCCTTGAAGAACTTGACGGCTGACTGAGCTATGACCTTCTTCACTGCCTCCACTTCTGGACACTATGTGAACTTGTCGATTGCAACGTACAAGTACTCAAAGCCCCCGACAGCGCGGGTGAAAGGGCCCAGTATGTCGAGCCCCCAGACCGAGAAGGGCCAGGAGAGAGGAATGGTTTGAAGGGCTTGAGCTGGTTGATGAAGTTTCTTTGAATGGAATTGGCACGCTTCACACCTGGTGACCAGCGCCGCCGCATCCTGGAGGGCAGTGGGCCAGAAGAAGCCTTGCCGGAATGCCTTGCCGGCAAGGGCTCTTGACCCTATGTGGGATCCACATATGCCTCCATCTATCTCTACCAATAGCTCCAGTCCTTCCTCTCTAGGGATGCACTACAATTTCACACCGTTCGGTCTCCTCCTGTACAGGACATCATCGACGAACTGGTACATGGCGGACCGACGGGCTACTTTCTCCGCGTCTTCCTGCTCCTCAGGAAGTTCCCCAGTCTGAAGGAATCAGATGGTATGCTGCGCCCACGCTGGAGCCTTGGGCTCGACGGCGAGGACTAAAGGCATTTCCTCTACCAAGGGAGTGGCCATCTCGACGGCAAAAGCTTGACGCTCCGCTGGAGTTAGCCTTCCGGTGGCGAGCTCGGTGTCTCCGGCAACATCTTTGCCGGCAGCTCCGGGGAGCTCGGCGGGGAAGTACTTGCCAGGCCCTGACTTCCTCCTCTTATTCTGCTCTGTTGATGGATCAACGGATGGCTGAGAAAGCTGAAGCACAAAGGTACCTGGTTCCACAGGTAGCTTGAGGGCAGCACGCTTTGACAGGTAATCGGCGATGTTGTTCTCCGCTCGGGGAACGTGCTCTGCCCGTATACCGTCAAAGCGCTCTTCCAACTTTCTCACTTCATCGACGTAGGCCTTCATCAACGGGCTCTGGTAATCCTTGTTGACTTGTTTGACGACAAGCTGCAAGTCGCCCTTGACAATGAGCTTCTTGATTCCGAGGTCCGCCGGGAACCTAAGACCAACAAACAGCCCCTCGTACTCAGCAGTGTTGTTCGTTGATACCTCCCTAGGGAAGTGCATCTGGACCACGTAATTGATGTGCTCTCCAGTGGGCGCGACCAGCAATACGCCAGCCCCAGCGCCCTATAAGGAGAAAGCCCCATCAAAGTACATGATCCAGTTGCAACTCGCCTCTTAGCAAGGGAGAGAAGTTTCCTGGACCTCTTCATCAGGTGTTGCGGTCCATTCTGCAACGAACTCTGCCAGGACTCGGCTCTAAACTGTCGAGGTGCTTTCAAACTTGAGGCCAAAGCTGGACAGCTCCAGTGCCCACTCTACAATTCTTCCCGTTGCATCTAGGTTGTGCAATATCCGTTGCAGTGGGAGGCGAGTGACGATAGTGATCTCGTGTGCCTCGAAGTAGTGACGCAGCTTCCTCGAGGCCATAAGAAGGCCGAAGAGCAATTTCTGCACACCGGAGTACCTTGACCTAACCCCCTGCAAGAGGGAGCTAACAAAGTAGACCGGGTGCTGCATCATCTTCTTCTTTGGCTGCACTCCAATCGGCTGTGTCCCCTCTGCGCCAGTGGCACCAGGCTCTGTTGCTGCCATCACCTCATCGTCAATTTCTCTCTGCGCCACCAGTGCGGTGCTGACCACCTAGTTTGTTGCCGCTAAGTATAGCAGCAATGGTTCCTGTGGTCGGGGCGCAACCAGTATTGGCGTGGAGGAAAGATACTTCTTCAGGTCTTGTAATGCTGCTTCGGCTTACGGCGTCCACTCCATTGGGCTCGCCTTTTTCAAGATCTTGAAAAAGGGGAGGGCGCGCTCGGCAGACTTGGAAATAAATCTGCTCATGGCGGCAACGCAGCCAGCACGCCGACGCACGTCCTTGACCCGCTTGGGTGCTTCAATCTGCTCTATAGCTTTGATCTTGTCTGGATTGGCTTCTATTCCACGTTGTGACACAAAGAACCCGAGAAGCTTGCCAGAAGGAATGCCGAAGACGCACTTCTCAGGGTTCAGCTTGAGGTTGATCTTGTGCAGGTTCACAAATGTTTCTTGTAAATCCGGTACAAGGGTTGCCTTGTTCTTGGTTTGGACCACTATATCATCCAAATAATCCTCCATATTTCTATGGAGCTGGGGTTCAAAACCAATATGGACTGCCCTTGCAAACGTCGAGCCAGAACTCCTCAACCCGAAAGGCATTCGTACGAAACAGTACGTGCCACATGGGGTGATGAATGCCGTCTTCTCTTCGTCTTCTCTCGCCATGAAGATCTGGTGGTAGCCGGAGTAGGCATCGAGGAATGACGGCAGGTCACTGATACGTCTCAAACGTATCTACTTTTCCAAACACTTTTGATATTGTTTTGACCTCATTCTTGCATGATTTGGACTAAACAAACCCGGACTGACGCTGTTTTCAGCAGAGCTGCCTGTATGGTTTTTTTGTGTGCAGGAAAACGGATTTTTAAGCATCTTAGAAAAATCCACGAAAAATCACGAAAAATCCACGCACCCGAAGAAACAAAATGCCAAAAGTGGGGCCAGAGGGGGGCCAGGGGGTGCCCAGGCGCCCTGTGGGCGCGCCCCCCCTGGGCCGCGCCGGGGGGGCGCCTGGGTGGGCCCCACACCCCCTGGTGCTCTACTTTAGCCCGTATTTTTCCTCCCGACGGAAAAATCCCAGATCGGAAGTCCTTTCGCTGTTTTTCGTCGCGGAGCCGCCGCCACCCTCTGTTCTTCTTCGGGAGGGCTAATCTGGACGCTGATTTGGCCTCCGGAGAGGGAAGATCGTCGCCATCGTCATCATCATCACCACTCCATCATCCCTCCATGACTTCCCCCTTCATGTGTGAGTAATTCCCTTGCTGTAGGCGAAGGGGATGGTAGGGATTGGATGAGTTAGATCATGTAATAGTTCGTCAGATTGTTGGGGGCATGTTGCCTATCATCTAGTATGGTGTTTATCATCTTTGCTACAACTTGTTATTCTTAATGCTTGACACTTAGGGCCCGAGTGCCATGATTTCAGATCTGAACCATATGTGTTTGCATGAATATATTTGTGTTCTTGATCCTATCTATGAGTTGTATGCACCTGTTACGGTTCGGAACCTCCGATCCCAAAAGTGACAGCTTGGGACACCAAAGGGGATGGTCCGTAGTTTGAGGATTACATGTATCCATTGAGTTCATTGCTTTGTTCCGGTGCTCTTTGACAGGAGCACCTTAATATCCATTAGTTCCTTTTGGCCCCGTTCATAGCGGGATGGTAGTACAAAAGATGTTGTGCAAGTTCTTATTGCAAGCACATACAACTACATACGGGATACATGCCTAATGTTTGATATTTTCCTAGATGATCATTACTTTTCCGTGTGCCGTGCCCCAAGTTAGAATCTATCTCATCCATGCAGCACCCAACCATCCATCTCCCTAGCCTACAGTATTTTAAACCTTGCTTGTCACTAGTTGCTACTTTTGCCATTTACTACTGCTATTTACTTTTGTTGTTTACTTTTACTATTACTATCATCACTATCATATCACTGTTACCACTTATCTTTTGTTGCAAGTTAGTATATTTCAGGTGCGGTTGAATTGACAACTCAACTGTTAAAGCTTATAAATACTCTTTGGCTCCCCGTGTGTCGAATCAATAAATTGGGTTATTCTTACCCGCGAAGACTATCTCGATCCCTTACGGTTGAGGGTTATCAGTCACACCCTGCTGTGGAGTCAACAATCTGGTCTATGCTTGGCAACATGAAGGGGTCCTTGGGACAAGCTTTATTGATATCTGTGTAATCAATACACAGCCTCCATTTCCCATTTGCCTTGCACACTACCACTGGATTGGCCAACCACGTTGAGTGGAGCACCCCTCTCACCAAACCCGCAGCTTTCAGTTTCCGGATCTCCTCGGTGATGAATTCTTGCCGTTCCAAAGCTTGCTTCCTGACCTTCTGCTTGACGGTCCACGCATGAGGACAGACAGCAAGCTGGAGCTCAATCACCTCCCTGGGAACACTGGGGATGTCGGATGCTTGCCAGGAAAACACGTCGACATTCTCCTGCAGGAAGGTGACGAGCGCGTCTTCCTATTTGTTATCAAGGGCGGAGCTTATGGTAAAAACCCCTCCTGTGCTGTCCTCCTTGACATAAACCTTCTTGGTTCCTGGCGGCGTAGCCCTTGATCTCTTGTTTCTGCCGGTGGAGCTCTCTGGCACGTCCTCGACGGGAGCGCGACACTCCGAAGAGGTGCGCTTGCCGGAGTAGGTGTCTGAGGTCTCGCCGGTCTTCTTCTTTCCGGTGGAGCTCTGAGGCACGTCCTCGACGGGAGCACAACACTCCGAAGAGGTGCGCTTGCCGGAGTGGGCGCCCGAGGTCTCGCTGGTCTTCTTCTTCTTCCCTCCCGGGGCTCTAGTGGCAGGAGCAAGTGCCCTAGTAGCGGCAGTTGCTGCAACTGCTTGCTGGTACAATTGGTTGACGCAAATCAGCGCATCTTTCTTATCGGAGGGGGTGGTGATGATCGTCATGGGCCTGGCATCTTCAGGGTGTTGTAGGCATAGTGTGATGCTGCCATGAACTTGGCCAGTGCTGGGCGGCCAACGATCCCGTTGTAAGGCAGGTGGATCTTGGCGACATCGAACATGATCCTCTCTGTCCTGTAGTTCAGATCACTTCCAAAAGTCACGGGCAGTGTGACTTTCCCCTTCGGTTGACTCCTTCCTGGGCTGACCCCTTGAAACGTGCCCGTCTCCTCGAGGCCCCCATCAGGGACTTGCAGCTTCTCGATCATGGTGGGCAAGAGTAGGTTTAGGCCGGCCCCGTCACCGACTAGCATCTTCGTCACCTTGAGGTTGCGTATTGTTGGTGAAACCAACAACGGCAAGCACCCGACCGCAGTAGTGCGATCAGGGTGATCCTTGGCGTCAAAGATGATAGGTGTGCTAGACCATTTCAGCGGCTTCTGGGCACCGGATGATGGCTCTGCTGCAATAATCTCATGCGCCCACTGTTTAAGCTGGCGGTGAGAAGCGTGCAGCGAGGCGCCACCATCGATGCACATGGCGTCCGTAGCCTTCTGAAACTCTTGGCCACCGGACTCATCGTCCTCTTCGTGATCGTCGTCCTCAGATCTTTTGTCGCGGCCCCGGGCGGGCCTTTCCTGCTGTTTCTCTTTGCCGCGACGGCCTGCTTGGCCTTCACGTTTCCTGTTGGACCGTTCAGCGCTGTCTTGGCCCTTCTCCTTGTCCCGCCTCTCGTTTTCAGCCCTTTGCTTCTCAGCAAGGAGCTCGACCTGGTGGCAGTCCTGGAGATCATGGCCCTTGGTGCGATGGATATTGCAGTACCGCTTGCCGGAGTTTCCTGGCTTCTCGGCAGCCGCCAAGGCTCGTCAGGCAACACACCCGGCAATTTCTTTGCCAGGGTCACCCGCCTTGGTTTTCTTGGGGGGAGCCGGCGTCATTAGATCCCTCGACGGCAAGCATGGCCTTCCCCTTGCGCTTCCTATTATGGTTCCGGCCCTTCCTCGCCGGGGTGGCAGTATCTTCGTCTGAAGGGTCGGTTTCCGCGCCGGCGCCTTCGTCGGGGTACTTCCTTCCCTCTTCAGCCCGGGCACATCTGTCGGCAAGAACGTAGAGTTCTGCCACGTCCTTCACCTTGGTCATCGCCAGTTCTTCGCGCATCTTGCGGTTGCGCACGTTCTGGTGGAACACGCAGATGATGGCGGCAGGGTGAACATCGGGGATATTGTACTGTACCCGACTGAATCTCTGTATGTACTTGCACAGAGTCTTGCCTTCCTTCTGGGGTATGACATGCAGGTCACTCGCCTGGCCATGGGCTTGGTGGCCTTCGGTAAAGGCGCCAACAAACTCATGGCACATGTCAGACTAGGAGGAAATAGAGTCTACTGGCATGTGCATCAACCACGACATGGCATTAGGTTTCAGAGCCAACGGAAAGTAATTCGCAAGCACCTTATCGTCGCGAGCCCCGGCAGCTTGCATCGCGATGGTGTAGATGCTGAGGAACTCCGACGGGTGGGTCTTGCCGTTGTATTTCTCGCCAACGTCAGGTTTGAAGGTGCGGTGAGAGGGCCACTGGAACTGCCGCAGCTCACGGGTGAAAGCCGGACAGCCTACCTCGTAGGGTAGACCTCCAGGGCTTTCCGGTGCTGGGCGGTCTGTAGCAGGCCCTGCTCGCCTGTCTGACAGGTGGCGTGTTTCGCGCCGGCGCTCGATGGTGGTTCGAGCATCTTCATGAGCTCGCTCCTGAAGAACTTGACGCTGGTCACCACGGGTCCGTGGGTCGGACGACGCTATGGAGATGGGGTCGCCCGCGACATCTCGACGGGTCGACGCACGCGGGACCGGGCGAGGGGGAGGCGAATGCACCGTAGCCACGGCGCTGCCGGCTCTCCCGCCGTCGGTGCGTGAGGCCCCATCGCGGCATCGGCCTGGGAACTCCGCCGGATTTAGGTCATCCCTGTTGGTGACTGCGACAAGGCTTCGGATGGTGGCTCTCCATTTGTCGAGTTTCCAAATAACGGGAGGAAAGTCGAGGAGCAACTGCGCGCGCGCCAAAGCTTCGGTTGGTGTCAACGGTAGCGAAACCTGCACGGATCATGACACGCTTCGACCCCTCACAGTGTCAGGGGGAGCTCCATCACGATCCCATGGTCGCCTATCGTCTCCACCAGTGCTTCGGCGGGCGGGAAGGTCTTCTACGTCCCGGGAGCGGCGCTCGGGGCTCTTCCCATGGCGATGCCCGGGGTCTTCGGGACGACGACCCCGTTCGTCACGCGCTGCTTGAGAAGAGCGCGCTGTTGGCACCGGCGTGGGAGTTCCGGAGGGCCTCGCGTCGCCCTCAGGTGGTGCAGCCGCGACCTTGGAGGGCGCCGCGCCACCCGCGGAGGGCCGGGTTCCATCTCTAGAACTGGCGGTGTGCGGCCTGTTACCAGGCGCACAAGCATCGCCACCTCCCAAACTCCGGCTGTCGGTTGGCGTTGGTGTTCGCGAGCAGCGCCCCGAGTCCTTTCCGCGACTGGTCCACTACTCGCCCGCGTCGGGACAGGCTGTCCGGCTTCCGACTGGCCAACCGCCACCGTCGTCTTCTTCTTGGGCGCCATGACGATGCAGGAGCGTCGAACTAACCGCCAAAGCCGATTCTCACAACTGCGCCCCCTACCTGGCGTGCCAAAGATGTCGGTGTATTTGGATCGACACCTATGGGATCACAAGAATCCCTACTACGGTTGCGGGGCACGGGGTTGAGAGAAGAGCGGATCTAACGGTCAGGACACGGTTCCTTTACCCAGGTTCGGGCCGCAAAGATGCGTAAAACCCTACTCCTGCTTTGGTGGATTATATGTTGGTGTTCTTCAGCTAACGAGGAGCTCCAAGAGAGTCGTGAGGAGTTCTAAAAAGCGGAATCCTCCTCGTGGTCGCCTCGGGCCTCCTTTTATAGAGAAAAGGGGTTGCCACAGTGGCACACAGAATGTGGAAAGGGTACAGTGACGCGAGGTTATCCCTCGCATTACAGGACAAGGTGCATTTAATGCGCACAGCTTAGGTGTCCTTGCTTTATCGGGGACGAGGGGAGACGCCCGTCTTGTCCGTCGCCGCCCCTCCTCGCATTGACACGCGCCCTGGCCAGTGGTGCCTGAGGTGCCATGCAGGTCGACAGGCAGCTGAGGTGGCGTAATGGCGAGTCTCCACGAGGATCTGTGGGTCGCCACGCAGGAGCCTGTCGAGCTGGTCGGGTCGGTAGCAGCGCGGGTCGATGGAAACCCAGTTGGTGCGGGCCTGATGGTGGCCCCGTGGGTGTCCTCGGCAAGGGCCTTGCCGGGGGCCCCGGCAAGGGTCTTGCTGTGGCGCCTGCTGTCATCCCCGGCAAGGTGCTTGCCGGGGGCCTTCTAGTCTTCCTTGGCTGGGATCCCGCCAAGGGTCGTCGTCTTCTTAACTTGCATCTGATCTTGAATGTCTTCACAAAGATCTGCATGCCACCACGGGGATATCTCTCGAATCCTCGCCCCATGGGGGCGGTGGACTCAACGGTGATTCGCTCCGTAGGCGTGGGGCGAGCTGCCGCGGCAAGGGTCTTGCCGGGGCTGCCAGAGCCGGCCCCGGCAAGGATCTTGCCGGGGGAGGCCGCTTCGTCCCTTTGCTCTTTGTGTTCTTGTTCTTGGTGTCGCTCCAGTCTCCATTGAGCTTCAGTCTTGCCCCCGCTCGCCTCCCTTGCTATGCTTGGTGTGGTGGCGTCGTGGCTCAGACTGCCCGTGCACAGTCATAGGGGTACAAAAAGTGTACCCATCTTTTTGTACACCGACAATGATTTATCAAAACAAAGTATTCAACGCATGCTCCTAGGGGAAGGGTTTGTAGGAGTTAACCATCACGCGATCCCGAACTCCACACAAAGGATGACAATCAATAAATAAATCATGCTCAAACTTCATCACATAACGATTCACCATACGTGCATGCTACGGGAATCACAAACTTTAACACAAGTGTTTCTCAAATTCACAATTACTCCACTACCATGACTCTAATATCACCATCCTAATATCTCAAAACAATCATCAAGTATCAAACTTCTCATCATATTCAATGCACTTTATATGAAAGTTTTTACTATACCCATCTTGGATGCCTATCATATTAGGACTAAGTTTATAACCTAAGCACATTACCATGATGTTCTAAAAGACTCTCAAAATAATATAAGTGAAGCATGAGAGATCTATAATTTCTATAAAATAAAACCACCACCCTGCTCTAAAAGATATAAGTGAAGCACTAGAGCAAAACTATCTAGCTCAAAAGATATAAGTGAAGCACATAGAGTGTTCTAATAAATTCCAATTCATTTGCATCTCTCTCAAAAGGTGTGCCCAGCAAGGATGATTTTGGTAAACTAAAAAGCAAAGACTCAAATCATACATGACGCTCCAAGCAGAACACATATCATGTGGTGAATAAAAATATAGTCTCAAGTAAAGTTACCGATAGACGAAGACGAAAGAGGGGATGCCTTCCCGGGGCATCCCCAAGCTTAGGATTTTGGTTGTCCTTGAATTTTACCTTGGGGTGCCTTGGGCATCCCAAGCTTAGGCTCTTGCCACTCTTTGTTCCATAGTCCATCAAATCCTTACCCAAAACTTGAAAACTTCACAACACAAAATTTAACCAAAAATCTTGTGAGCTCCGTTAGTATAAGGAAACAAACCACCACTCAAAGGTATTGTAATGAACTCATTATTTGTTTATATTGGTGTTAAACCTACTGTATTCCAACTTCTCTATGATTCATACCCCCCGATACTACTCATAGATTCATCAAAATTTGCAAACAACACACTAAAAACAGAATCATTCAAAAACAGAACAGTCTGTAGCAATCTGTAACTTTCAAATACTTTGTAACTCTAAAAAATTTGAAATAAATTCGTGGACATGAGGAATTTGTCTATTAATCATCCGCAAAAAGAATCAACTAAAAAGTATTCTCCAGTAAAAATTGGTAGCTAATTTCGTGAGCGTTAAAGTTTCTGTTTTCTACAGCATGAACGCATAAACTTCACACAAGACTTCCCAAAGGTTCTACTTGGCACAAACACTAACTAAAACACAAAACCACATCTAAAAAGAAGCTAGATGCATTATTTATTCCTACACATAAGCAAAAACAAATAAAATAAAATTGGGTTGCCTCCCAACAAGCGCTATCGTTTAACGCCCTTAGCTCGGCATTAATAATTTTGATGATGCTGACATGAAAGATAGCAATTGAAACACGAAGAGAGCATCATGTAGAATTTGAAAAACCCACTAAGTCTAACATACTTCCTACGCATAGGCATCTTATAAGCAAACAAATTATCAAGGCAATCAAAATCCAGCATATGCAAGGAAGAAGAACAAAACTTTGACAATCTAGACATCGAGAGAGGTAATTTAGTAACATGAAGATTTCTACAACCATATTTTCCTCTCTCAAAATAATTGCATGTAGGATCATAAGAAAATTAAACAATATAGCTATCACAAAACATATTCCCAACACGATCCAGATGCATGGGAAGTTGACACTCTTCCAAAATAGTGGGATCAACATTAACTAAAGTCATGACCTCTCCAAACCCACTTTCAATATTATTGCGAACACTATTATCAATCTTACAGTTATCATGGGGTTTAAATAAATTTCCAAGATCATAAGAAGAATCACCCCAATCATGATCATTGCAACAAGTTGTGGACATAGCAATACTAGCATCCCCAAGCTTAGGGTTTTGCATATCATTAACACAATTGACATTAATAGGATTTATAATAACATCATTGCAATCATGTTTTTCGTTCGAGGTACTATCAAGAATCACTTTCCAATTTTCTTCATTCAACACTTCATCACAATTTTTAGATTCACGAATTTCAAGCAAAACCTCATAAAGATAATCTAGTGCGCGTAGCTCACTAGCAATTGGTTCATCTTAATTAGATCTCTTAAAAAGATTAGCAAGTGGATGAGGATCCATAATTTAGGAAGCGCAAAATGCAAGCTAATAGAGGGCACATGGCAACATAAGCAAACAAAAAGGCGAACAGAAAAAATGCTAAGGTGAAGTGGGGGAGAGGAAAACGAGAGGCAAATAATGTAATGCGGGGGAGAAGAGTTTGTGATAGGTACTTGATATATGACTTTTGCTTAGATCTCCCCGGCAACGGTGCCAGAAATTGGCTAGTTGATGGGAGATCAAATCTTGACTTGACTTGGCATGAGTCTCCCCGGCAACGGCGCTAGAAATTCTTCTTGCTACTTCTCGAGCTTGCGTTGTATTCTGTAGAAGAGGAAAGGATGATGCAGCACTGTAGCGTAACTATTTCCCTCATTTTTTGAGAACCAATGTATCAATCTAGTAGGAGACCACGCGCGAGTCCCTCATACCTACACAAACAAATAAGATCCTTGCAGCCAACGCGATAAAAGGGGTTGTCAATCCCTTCTCGGTCACTTACAAAAGTGAGATCCGATAGAGGTGATAAGATAATATTTTTGTTATTTTGGTATAGAGAAAAAGTAAATAATGCAAAGTAAAGCAAAGATAAATAGTTGATGGAAGGGTAATATGATGAAGATAGACCCCGGGGCCATAGGTTTCACTAGTGGCTTCTCTCATGATAGCAGATTTCTACGGTGGGTGAACGAATTACTGTCGAGCAATTGATAAAAAAGCCCATAGTTATGAGAATACCTAGGAATGATCATTGTATGTAGGCATCACATCCGTGACAAGTAGACCGAAGCGATTATGCATCTACTACTATTACTCCACACATCGACCGGTATCGAGCATGCATCTAGAGTATTAAGTTCATAAGAATAGAGTAACGCCTTAAGCAAGATGACATGATGTAGTGGGATAAACTCAAGAAATATGATGTAAACCCCATCTTTTTATCCTCGATGGCAACAATACAATATGTGCCTTGCTTCCCCTACTATCACTGGGAAAGGACACCGCAAGATTGAACCCAAAGCCAAGCACTTCTCCCATTGCAAGAACTATAGATCTAGTAGGCCAAACCAAACCGATTATTGGAAGAGACTTGCAAGGATATTTAAATCATGCATAAAAGATTTTAGAAAAGAATCCAATATTGTTCATAGATAATCTTGATCATAAACCCACAATTCATCGGATCTCGACAAACACACCGCAAAAGGAATTACAACGAATAGATCTCCTCGAAGATCGAGGAGAACTTTGTATTGAGATCCAAAGAGAGAGAAGAAGCCATCTAGCTAATAACTATGGACCCGAAGGTCTGTGGTAAACTACTCATAACTCATCGGAGAGGCTATGGTGTTTATGTAGAAGCCGTACGTTATCGATTCCCCATCCGGTGGAGCTCCGGAACAGGCCCCAAGATGGGATCTCACGGGTACTGAAGGTTGCCGCGGTGGAATTAGGGTTTCGTTGTCGTCCTCGATAGTTTTAGGGTACGTAGGTATATATAGGAGGAAGAGGGATGTCAGGGGAGCTACAGTGGGCCCACGAGTGTGGGGTGCACCTACCCCCCTGGGCGCGCTCCCTGCCCTCGTGGCCGCCTCTCTCGCTTCCTGGTATGTACTCCAAGTCTTCTGTGTTGATATCATTCCAAAAATAATTCTCCCGAAGGTTTCATTCCGTTTGGACTCCGTTTGATATTCCTTTTCTGCGAAACATTGAAATAGGCAAAAAAAAAACAGCAATTTGCACTGGGCCTTGGGTTAGTAGGTTACTGCCAAAAACAATATAAAAGTGTATAATAAATCCCATTAAACATCCAAAAAAGAATATATAATAGCATGTAACAATGAAAAATTATAGATACGTTGGAGACGTATCAGTGCTACTTAGCTTGTGGCATGCACATCCTCTTTAGCACTGCTAGACATGGAGACCGGCGTCCTTGGACCTCTGCGAAGCCTTCGAAATGGTGGTGATGCTTGTGGTGATGGAGTGGTCTTCTCCATGTCGTCGGGAGTTGATTGGGGTGTCTCATGCACTAGAGTAATGACATGAGCAGGTAGAGTACGCGGTATGACTTCATGGAGTGGAGAGTTGGGGTGCTGCTCTTTCCAGAATTCATCTTGTGTGATTGGAGTCGTGGGACCACTAATGCTTACAGTTTCACTGTGCGAAGGCACTTGCGATGATACTGCGTTCTGGAAAATCTGTGGAAAGACTTCATCATCTTCTCTTTCCACATTTTCATCACGACCAATGTCTTCAGCTGTGATGTTGTCGACAACTGGAATCTATCCATTGTCATGGGTCTCTGTCGGAGCAAGCTCATGCATAACTAGTCTTGGGTCTTTGTTGGAAGAATCAGGTAGGGCAACGGAGATGGTCTTCATAAGTAGTAGCTCTGTAGAAGCAGTTGGATATGTTGGTGCTTGTGCCTTCCTGAAACCTTTGAAGACTTTGTTTTTTCGCTTCTCTTGAGAGGGAGCCGCATCAGAGGCTTCATTGTTCTTGTGCTTCTTGGCTTCTTCCTCGACTTGCTTTGTCTTATTCCATTCGGAAGCAATAAATGGAGTAGTTGGCTTCGAAGCAGCGAAGCCTTTGGGAAAGACAATCCACGGCACTTCTTGTTGTGAAGCAGCTGATGCATCTGGCTTCTTCTTCTTAGAGGCAAGTTTGGGATCGATGCCTGGACGACCAAGAATCTTTCCCTTCAAAGCATCATTGTGAGCTTGGACGCACTTTTTAACATAAAGCTTCAGACGCTCACGAGAGCCTTTAGCTTCATCATGACGCCTTTGAAATTCAGCCTTCAGGTCTGCAATCATGTTTTTGAAGCTCTAAATCTCCTTAGCACTCAACTTGTGCACGTGCTTCTGGAAGACAACCTTTTCATGATCAATTTTGTGCTTTTGCCCAACTACATTATGTCGGATTTAGGGTTCTGGCAAAACCCTCAAGGTCCGAACTCTGGGGTGCGCACAAAGATCTCTCCTTTCGCCCTAGCCCTTCTACTCGACAGTTCTAGGCCTAGCTCGTCAGATCCGATGAACAAGAGGCAAAAGATTTATACTGGTTAGGGCCACCGTTGTGGTGTAACACCCTAATCCAGTGTGTGTTGTAGATTGCCTTGTAGGCAGAGGGAGAACTAGTACATGGACGAACTGCCTCCTGGGGAGAGGTGTTCTTGAGCTCGGGTGAGCTTGAGGTGAGTGGCCTTCTATCTAATCAACTTGAGATGATCTCCCCCCAATGGTGGTAGCTAGTACTATGTATAGTGGCCAGGGTTCTCTTCCCAAATATTGAGCGGGAAAGAATCCCACAACGGCCAATTTGAATGCGGACAACCAGTACAAGCTATGCTGACAAAAGGTGGTCTTCACTACCAAAAGCTTCTGGTGGTGACGTCGCCGTGGGCTCCGTGATGACCTCCGTCCCGCCGTCCTGCTGGTCTTGGTCTTGTGGCACTCATATGGAAACCTTTGCCTGACGCCTCGGGACTCCGTGCCTGCACCTGCTCCTTTAGCATCAAAGAGGAAACTAAAGCTCTGCACCAGCTGGCGCCCTCCTAGCTTTAGTCATCACTGCTCACATCATGAAGACCTCGCGAGGTGCCCCTTGCCTTGATATTTCCGATCCTCATGAGCCGGCCTGGCGAGGCCGCCCCGGGGGATGTCCCGCGTTGTTCGCCTCGCGAGGCTTGGCCCTTCGCGAGGGTCTAGGGTGTTGCTGAAGAAGTTGGGCCACACTAGGCCGCCTTGCAAGCCACGCTCTGGGCCGCACGCAGGCAAGTCTGGGTACCCCTGTTCCCAGAACGCCGAAAGTAGCCCCCGGGCCCAAGGCGCGCTCGGTCTTGGCTTCGCGGCGAAGCTAAGGGCCAAGTGCGGAGCACCACGGCCCCCAAAGCCTGCGGCCTCGTTCAACGCATGGCACTTGATGGGACGTGGGCGTCTCCACTTCCCCGCGCAGCCTTGGTGACTACGCGACTCGCCAAGTCTCTGCGTGCACAGCGGGCCATCATTACCCGCATTTATGGGTCCGGTAGTTGGCCTTCCTCTGGCTATAAATAGGGCGGCATGCTGAGCCCTCGTCGCCCATCTCCCGCCTCCGTTTACCTTGCTCTTTCACTTGACCAAATCACCCATGGCGCCGCCCAGGAAGTACTCGTCCATGGAGAAGGGGAAGGCTCAGCAAGAGGGGCCCGGCTCACCACCAGCTAATAGAGGGCGAGGCCGCCCTCGTAACTGTGCCGCGATCCCCGTCAGGGCCTCGAGCGGGCGTGGGCAGACCCCCGCAGCGCCCGTAACTGCCCTTGGTAGCCTTGTCGGCGGTCCTTCGAGTACCGGGCGCCGTCGCGGCGTCAGCGATCAAGTGAACAACGGGAGGCGCTCTGGGGTTGTCAGACCTCCCCAGCCGCATTCCCACCTGGCCGACGCAGCGCTGGAGTTCATCGTGTGGTCGGAGAGTCCAGTCGGCACTAGGCTCCCGCTCCCGCGCTCCTCGGCCGACAAGCTTCTTGACGCAAGTTCTGGCAGCTTTTGGCTGTAGGCGGATGGTTGTTGCAGTAGGGCGTCGTGGGTCGTGGTGGAGGTCTCCGCCTCGGGCGCCGTGGCTTTGGCCCGAGCCTGGCAGATGTTCGCCCGTGCGCGCGGTTTGGGCCGCCAATGCACCCTTCACTTCAAGTCCGGCGACGACTCGACCCTCTTCATGAGGGTGTTCCACTACTAGAAAAAGGCATGCTAGTGACGCGCCAGTTTTGCCTACTAATGGCGCACTACTGGTGCGCCACTAGAACCACGCCATTAGATTTTTTACTAATGGCGCACCACTGGTGCGGCATGAGTATCTGGTATACTAATGGCGCACCATAGGTGCGCCATTAGTATAGCCCATGGTGCGCCATTAGTATCTGGTATACTAATGGCGCACCACATAGAAGTGCGCCGTTAGTAACAATTTTTTTAAAATTGTTTTTTCAGGAAAAAAATTAAATATATTTTTTAATTTTTTTTCTTTTTTTTTCTTAATCTCAGGTCACTATGGCTTAATCTCGGGTCATTATGCTTAATCTCAAGTCAAATCGCACTCTGTGGTCAAACTTCCCGGAAGGACACCCATGCTCACACTACTCCAGCCCGAGCTCGCTTAACTTCGCAGTTCTATCCAACCCCAGCACCAGCTCACTTCACATGCACTTGTTGATATATCTATCACATCAATCCTATTAAACCTTCTTGATGTCTAGGACTTTGTTCATGTTCATGAGTATGATGAAATTTCGAAAAAAAAATTCAAACTTCCTGGTCATATTATGTATCATATTTTCAAAAAAAATTGATTTTTTTTCAAAACCAATTTTTTTCTTCTGTTACTAGTGGCGCACCTAGCAAACGGTGCACCACTAGTATGTTTGAATTTTTTTTTCCATTTTTTCTCTCTAGATCTTAAAAGCCCCATAACTTTTTTTCTGTTAGGTTTTTAGGGATTTTGATAATGTTTAATGGGGTTCACCCAGTTAAATTCGGATGTAACTTTTCGAGTAGATGATTTTTCATATAAAAAACTTTTTAATCCGAGTTCGTATGCAAAAGTTATGCCCATTTTACAAATTCCAGAGATATTTTGCAAATAAAGTCTAAATTAATATTTGTAAATTTTCCCAACAACTAGACCACATATCACATGGGAAACTAATTTTCTTTTATTTTTTTGACATTTCCATCATTTTCTTTATTTTTTTAAACTAAAAAGGCGGTCCACAGGGGGGGGCTTCGGTGGAATTTTTGGGCCAATTTAATAATGGCGCACCATGGGTGTGGTGCGCCATTACTAGTCACACGGTGCACCATTACTAGTTTTGAAAAAAAAATTGAAGCAAAATTTAAAAAACAATTACTAGTGGCGCACCGTGGATGTGGTGTGCCATTACTAGTTTAACTAGTAATGGCGCACTATCCCGTGGTGCGCCATTACTAGTTTTGAAAAAAAAATTAATTTTTTTTAAAAAAATTTACTAGTGGCGCAACGTGGATATGGTGCGCCATTACTAGTTTAACTAGTAATGGCGCACTATCCACTGGTGCGCCAATACTAGTTTTGAAAAAAAATTGAAAAAAAAATTGTTACTAATGGCGCACCATGGATGTGGTGCGCCATTAGTATTTGGACACTAATGGCGCACTGAGACATGGTGCGCCATTAATATATAGTAGTGGCGCACCACATGTCTGGTGCGCCATTAGTGGCCATATCATCTATAGCCCTTTTCCTAGTAGTGTTCGGAGAAGATGGGCGCCGCGCCGAGTGCTACCCCGAGGACAACGGTGGCTGCACGGTGCTTGGCCTGGGAGATGGCCGCAGCTCGCCCAGCTACGACGGCTCCTCCTTCAGTGGCAGCTCCAGCACGGTGGCTATGACCAGCCGCCACGCCTCCGCGCCCGCCTGGAGGGTGGCGCTGGGTCGTCTCGTCGTCACGCTCGGGTGAAGCGTGAAGAGGGCTCTGCCTGAGCCCGGGCATAGGTCCTCGCGAGCAACTGTGCCTGGAGGGACACTGTCAGACATTCTTAGTCTCTCTTCTTTTGTCCTGCATCGTTTGATCAAACAAGCATGGGGCCCTAGGGGGCATGTACGAACTGTGGTTTCATGACATTTAGCACCATGCATAGTGTTCCTGCCTATTGCTGTGCGATCCGTTTTTTACATGTCCTTAGGATGAGGAGACTTATCTTGATGCATTCGGCATTGTTCTCATCCCGTGTCGTTTGACTCCTCGTGAGGCTTCAAAAACCTCGTTAAGTTATTATCCTTTACTGCTCGAGGCCTTTGTCTTGGGTCGAGCATGGTCGGCCACCCCTTGTCGCGGTACCCGTGGCGCATGGACCTAAGAATGGAGGGCGCGTTAGTTACGAGCCCCTGTTCGGGCGCCTCGTGAAGGCTAAAGAGGAGGGCGAGCCGAGGAGAGCGTCGTGCAACTGCTGCTCTCCTTGGGCTAGTCTGAAAGTCGGGGGAAGAACCACAGGGAAATTGAGAGAAGAACCATAGAGGGGAATCAAAACCAAACAATTGAGGAACACCAGAATCTTCAGTATTCAATAAAAGGGAGAGGATAGGAACAAGCCAACTCCAGAAAGCAAATGAACGACCGCGTCCGGCATCTAATCTAGTATTCTCACCAGTGCCGAGCTAAGTGCTGCCACTAGGACATGGGAGGGAGCCCCTGAGGCCCAAGGGCGGCCTTCCGGAGACTCTGGGGCGTGTACAGCCCCACTCATTATTACGTGAGAGTGTCACGAGCAGAGATCTTCACAGGTCGGAGCCTTGCTTCACACGCACCGGGCCTTGGCTTCTCAGGTGCGAGGGCCTTGTTCCTCGCAGGCACGGAGCCTAGTCTTCTCAGGCGCAAGGGCCTTGTTCCTCCCAGACACGGAGCCTAGTCTTGTCAGGCGCAAAGGCCTTGTTCCTCGCAGGCACGGAGCCTAGTCCTCTCAGGCGCAAGGGACTTGTTCCTCACTAGCACGGAGCCTAGTCTTCTCAGGCACAAGGGCCTTGTTCCTCGCAGGCACGGAGCCTAGTCTTCTCAGGTGTAAGGGCCTTGTTCCTCGCAGGCACGGAGGCTACTCTTCTCAGGTGCAAGGGCCTTGTTTCATGGGTAGAACCTTTTGAGGTGCCGGATATTCCATGCGTTCAAGACAGGGATGTCGTCTCCTGTTTCCAGGTGCACAGCATCGGGTCTGGAGACGTGGGTGATCCTGAATGGCCCCTCCCACATGGGCGAGAGCTTGTGCAGTCCTTCTCTCGAGAGGACCCTCCTTAAAACAAAGTCACCTACCTCAAGCGTCTTGGGGTGAATGTTGCGGCATTGGTATCGCCACAGCGCGTGCTGGTATCTTGCTGCTCGTAGTGAAGCATTGCTCCGGCGCTCCTCCCCCAGCACGTGGTCTATTCCCTGCGCAGCGCCTTGTTGCGCCTCGTCAAATGCCAACACTCGCGGTGACTGGTGCCTGGCCTCTTGAGGGAGGACTGCCTCAGCTCCGTAGACGAGGAAGAATGGAGTCTCGCCGGTAGGCTTGGTGGCGGTGGTGCGGATTGACCATAGCACGGAGTGGAGCTCGTCGTGCCAACCCGTTCCGCAGGTTTCGAGCTTCTTCTTGAAGGTCCGGGTCTTGAGGCCCCTCAGGACCTCTGCGTTGGCGTGCTCGGCCTGGCCGTTGCTCTTGGGGTGTGCTACAAAGGCGTAGCAAATCTGCGTTCCGAGGTTAGCACAATATGTCTTGAACAGGTTACTAGTGAACTGCGAATCATTGTCGGTGATGATGCGGTTAGGGACCCCGAACCGGTTTATGAGGCCCTTGATGAACTTGACTGCGGAGCCGGCTCGGATGGTTCGGACTGCTTCCACCTCAGCCCACTTAGTGAACTTGTCAACGGCGACATAGAGGTATCGATAGCCCTTGGGCGCTCCATGAAAAGGGCCTAGGATGTCAAGCCCCCAGACTGCGAACGGCCAGGAGAGCGGGATGGTCTGCAGGCCCTGAGCCAGCTGATGTATTTGTTTGCCGTGGAACTGGCAGACCTCGCAAGACTTCACTAGCTCGTCTGCATTGTTGAGCGCCGTGTGATGACCCACATGTGTAGGGGATCTATCGTAGTCTTTTCGATAAGTACGAGTGTCGAACCCAACGAGGAGCAGAAGGAAATGATAGGCAGTTTTCAGTAAGTTATTTTCTGCAAGCACTGAAATTATCGGTAACAGATAGTTTCGTGATAAGGTAATTTGTAGCAAGTGACAAAAGGTAAAAGTAAATAAGGTGCAGCAAGATGACCCGATCCTTTTTGTAGCAAAGGACAAGCTCGGACAAACTCTTATATGGAGGAAAGCGCTCCCGAGGACACATGGGAATTATCGTCAAGCTAGTTTTCATCACGATCATCTGATTCGCATTCGGTACTTTGATAATATTGTATGTGGGTGGAACGGTGCTTGGGTGCTATCCTTACTTGGACAAGCCTCCCACTTATGATTAACCTCTACTGCAAGCATCCGCAACTACAAAAGAAGTATTAAGGTAAACCTAACAATAGCATGAAACAAGTGGATCCAAATCAGCCGCTTACGAAGCAACACATAATCTAGGGTTTAAGCTTCTATCACACTAGCAACCCATCATCTACTTATTACTTCCCGATGCCTTGCTCTAGGCCCAAATAATGGTGAAGTGTCATGTAGTCGACGTTCACATGACACCACTAGAGGAGAGTGATAACCCTCAACCGTAAGGGATCGAGATAGTCTTCGCGGTAAAGAATAACCCAATTTATTGATTCGACACACGGGGAGCCAAAGAGTATTTATAAGCTTTAACAGTTGAGTTGTCAATTCAACCGCACCTGAAATATACTAACTTGCAACAAAAGATAAGTGGTAACAGTGATATGATAGTGATGATAGTAATAGTAAAAGTAAACAACAAAAGTAAATAGCAGTAGTAAATGGCAAAAGTAGCAACTAGTGACAAGCAAGGTTTAAAATACTGTAGGCTAGGGAGATGGATGGTTGGGTGCTGCATGGATGAGATAGATTCTAACTTGGGGCACGGCACACGGAAAAGTAATGATCATCTAGGCAAATATCAAACATTAGGCATGTATCCCGTATGTAGTTGTACGTGCTTGCAATAAGAACTTGCACAACATCTTTTGTCCTACCATCCCGTTACGAACGGGGCCAAAAGGAACTAATTGATATTAAGGTGCTCCTGTCAAAGAGCACCGGAACAAAGCAATGAACTCAATGGATACATGTAATCCTCAAACTACGGACCATCCCCTTTGGTGTCCCAAGCTGTCACTTTTGGGATCGCCGGTTCCGAACCGTAACAGGTGCATACAACTCATAGATAGGATCAAGAACACAAATATATTCATGCAAACACATATGGTTCAGATCTGAAATCATGGCACTCGGGCCCTAAGTGTCAAGCATTAAGAATAACAAGTTGTAGCAAAGATGGTAAATATCATACTAGATGATAGGCAACATGCCCCCAACAATATGATGAACTATTACATGATCTAACTCATCCAATCCCTACCACCCCTTCGCCTACAGCAAGCGAATTACTCACACATGAAGGGGGAAGTCATGGAGGGATGATGGAGTGGTGATGATGATGACGATGGCGATGATCTCCCCTCTCCGGAGGCCAAATCAGCCTCCAGATTAGCCCTCCCGAAGAAGAACAGAGGGTGGCGGCGGCTCCGCGACGAAAAACTGCGAAAGGACTTCCGATCTGGGATTTTTCCGTCGGGAGGAAAAATACGGGCTAAAGTAGGGCACCAGGGGGTGTGGGGCCCACCCAGGCGCCCCCCGGCGCGGCCCAGGGGGGGGGGGGCGCCCACAGGGCGCCTGGGCACCCCCTGGCCCCCCTCTGGGCCCACTTCTGGCATTTTGTTTCTTCGGGTGCGTGGATTTTTCGTGATTTTTCGTGGATTTTTCTGAGATGCTTAAAAATCCGTTTTCCTGCACACAAATAAACCATACAGGCAGCTCTGCTGAAAACAGCGTCAGTCCGGGTTAGTTTAGTCCAAATCATGCAAGAATGAGGTCAAAACAATATCAAAAGTGTTTGGAAAAGTAGATACGTTTGAGACGTATCAACTCCCCCAAGCTTAGCATATTGCTTGTCCTCAAGCAATTCAGTTCAACGAACTAGACGCGACAAAGAAAACTTTGACAAACTCTTTTGTTTCATTAGATGTATATAAGCATGTACTACGAAAAGAGTTCAGCAAGTATTAAAACAGTACTTATGAGAACAATGCAAGGAGCAATCCTTCTTTCAAGTGACCATTCACAAATAATCAGGAGTAAACAATATATTACCGAAAATCAAGACAAGATCACATTGCACATAGCTTGAGCATATTAAGGTGGTATCTCGCTAGTCTCCATGAGTGAAGCAAAACATAAATGCAGAGACTCCTCCAGAGTTTTAAAGGAGACTAGAACTAAGAATTTCAGAATAAATCATATCACAAGTATGCAGAAGACAATGTAATACTTTGGGACAATGCACATTACACTCAGAATGACAATTATGCTCTCCTAGTCAGTGCTTGGAAGAAAGAAGATGAGACTCTCGAACCGTGGCTTTTATTGGCAAGGTTGAAAACCCGTGATCGGAAACAAAAAACTAAACATGTACCAGAGCTCTTGGTTTTAAAAACAGAAGTAAATATGTTTTTGAGAGGTGCATATTTCATCAACGAATGCTAGCAGATAACTCAATTACTTTTTAAGCTAGGCAAGTCTCGAGGAACGGCTCCCGCATGAGGACGATCACATCCTCTTAATCTCCTTTGTTTATCACTGCCAAAGTTTTCTGATTTGTCATGAACAAAGCGTGAATGAGGGTTTGTTTGTTATATTATCTTTTTGAGCCGGGCTCACTCAATGCCAGTTCCTTTTCATATTAGGGGTTTGCACATTATACATGCAATCCAGGGGTGAAACTTGTCCAACTTAAAGAGATCATGAATTAACTCCTACTTCCTCATGAGCTAAAACATAGGCACAAAAAGAGAAATGCTTTTGATTAGTTTCGAGATGGTACATGAAAGTCTTCGTTAGGAATGGCAGGTAAATACCGTATATAGGAAGGTATAGTGGACTCATATGGCATAACAGGTTTAAAGGTTTTGGTTGCACAAGCAGTCATTCCGCTTAGTACGGGTGGAGGTTTAGCAAAAGACTGGGAATCGACCAACTAGAGAGCAATAACGGTCATAATCATGCAGAGCGACAAAGCAACATTGAATCGGGCATGAAAGTGATATAACTATTCTAAAATACAAAGATCATCAAGGCAAAGTAGACTTTTTAGTCTTAAACATGTGTAAGCATGTGCCAAGTCAGTCCAAAAATTCTCTAAAGGGAAATGCCACCTTAGTATGCCAGACTATGAACAGTGGGATGCATGTAGATCATTTCAATAACACATTATATACTCTAGTTATTGGAGATTAGCCACAAGGAAAGCATGAACCACTGGAAGAGCATTGTAAACATAGCACTATGTCGCTACAAGCTGGTCTCTAGATCATAAGTACAGGCATATGTACAAAAGTAGAAACAATAAGAGTTCATACCGGTCTTCCTTGTTGCTTCCTTTCAGTCGATCTTCATCATTACTGCTTGTACTTGCACGATCGAACGTAGGAAATATAATCAAATGCCACCACGGACGCGAGCTGATCTCTGAAAACAAAGCAAACTAAAGAGAGAAAGGAAATCTTTTTGGGTTTTTCAAAAGTTGTATAAAAAGCAAAAGAAAGAGAAAATCTTTTTGTTGTTTTTGCAAAGAGAGAAATAAAGAAGAACGGGCAAAAACTTCAAAAAGATCAAAGTGAATCAAACGGATAATACAATGAAAAAGTGAGAAGGGCACGTACTCCCCCAAGCTTAGGCTTTTGGCCTAGGTTGGTAGCAGCTACTGCCCCTAGGAGCCTCCTGCTCCAGGGGTATGGTGGTGAGACCAAGGGTCGTAGAAGGATGATGGCGCGTACACCGAACTCCTCGGAGTCTCCCACGAGGAAGGTTCCGAGCGCTAAACAGAGGAAGACCCTTCGCCAAACTCGGTGGCGGTCTCATCCTGAAAATGTGGTATCTCACCGTGCCTCTCCTCGTCGGGCACAACCCCCTCCATGGGGTTATGGAACTGGTGCTGGACCATGAACTCATCGAACTGGACAACATCAAAGGACCATCCGTTCCTGTGAGAGAAATCAAACAAAAGATGTGCAGGTAGACGGATCTCGCTTTCCGCGGTAGTTCCGAAACGCAAGATATAAACAAGGTTATCAAGTTCAGAACCCATGGTAACAAACTTATGCCTCTTCATAGCAGCAAGATCAAAGCATAAATAAGTAAAAGGAGTATCATCAGGGTGTGGGGTGCCTCCAAGATGCTCTAAGATAAACGTGGCATAAATGCCACCATATAAGTCCCCCTTGTTACCGTTCATAGCAAGGCGTCGAGCAATTAAGGTACCCAGATTATAATCAGACCTCCCTGAGAGGGCTCCTGCCAGGATAGCAATATCCGGAGCAGAAATGTTGCTCGTGTTGTCGCGAGCTAACACCCCTCTAGCAATATAATATGCAAAATACCTCAGGTGAGGAAACAAGATGCTGGAGATCTTCGATCGATGAATATCCCTCGTACCCATGCTGCAGAGAGAGTTGATGATGGTTTTCAGCTCGGAGGGCTGCGTGGCCATCCTTGCTGTCCTCCCAACGTTCGGCACACCTATTACTTCACAAAAATTTCCCAGAGTCATGGTGATAAGATCATTATAAATTTTAAACTCAATAGCACCTGAATTAGGATTATATCTAAAACTGTTAATGAAACCGGAGGTGAGTTTCTGATACTGAGTAACACGGCTCGTGACGAGTCGTGTCAAACCTGCATTAGCAGAAAGATTATAAAACTCATCCTTGATTCCCGCAGCTTCCATGAATTCATCACATGGAAATGTCATCGCACGTGCTGGACTTGTGTCTTCCAACAACTCCAGGGGCACATGATCTTCATTATAGCTCACCCTAACAGTCGATGGTGAAGCTGCGGCTCTAGTGACTCGATCGGAGTGTGCGGGCCTCCTCTTCTCAAGCCATCCTTTTGCCCTTCCTAACAAACTCATTTCTGAATTTTTTTATAATTTATAAAAACGAGGATTAAATCAAAGTGAGCTATGGCAAACTACTCAACTCACTTGCCCAAGGCATAAACTTGCATCAAAACTTGGAAAACAACTTTCTACACATGCATGCAAGCTCATCTCTACAGCACCAAGAACTACTAAATACTCACAAATGAGGCCAACAATCAAAAATCTAATTGGAGGGGTGGAGGAGTCACATACCAAGGAGTATTTGCTCAAAATTTCATCTCAGATGATGGGCTGTAGAGAGAGATCGAAGAATCAGCCCCAAGAACAGCAAGAACAGCAAGAACAAGACCAGAACTCGGGTTTCTGGAAAAAGAGAGAGAGAGGAGGGAAGAAGAAGTACCTGGAGGGGGGTCCCGTGGGCCCCAGGCGCCCTGTGGGCGCGGCCAGGGGCTGGGCCGCGCCAGCTGGCCGCCTGGGCCACTGGTGCCCCCCCTGGCTGGCCCCAGGACTTTCCGGGTCTCTCCCGTCGTGGAAATTTTTAATATAATTTTTCTAGAATTTTTCTGAAAACTTCACTGTTGAATTTTTTTCGATGTTCAAAAAGCTGCGAAACTCTCTGAAAACTTGAAGCAGTTAGTAGTATTGTGAAGCTTCAAAAACATAGATACTTGGTACAGCAAGTATGTCAACACTAAAAACAAATAAAAACATAGAAAGCTCAACTTTTTATCCATATAAAACACGTTCACTAGTAAGGTTGATCAAGTCTTACCAACAAACAAGCGGTATATAGAACAAAAAGTCTCACCTCCTACGAAGTAATCACTGAACTTTTACCTTGATGGACATTGTCCCTACCATGATAGTTTTGTATTTGTGAGGCACATGTAGTGGACAGTCCCATTCTCCAATTTTCACGGTTTTGATATTCTCTATAGAGTTGAGGGCATGCCTCCTGTCGGTCTTCTTCGGAAAATATACCGTGTGTTCTTTATCATTCACATGAAAGGTAACCTTCCCTTTGTTGCAATCAATAACGGCACCTGCGGTGTTAAGAAAAGGTCTACCAAGAATAATGGACATGCTCCC
Source organism: Secale cereale (assembly GCA_902687465.1). Lineage (NCBI taxonomy): Eukaryota > Viridiplantae > Streptophyta > Magnoliopsida > Poales > Poaceae > Secale > Secale cereale. The sequence goes on along the minus strand of LR738710.1, from coordinate 528,919,496 downwards.
ATCCTCAGGCATGTCAAGCACAACAAAATCAGTAAGAATTAAACAATTAGCAACTTCAACTGGAACATCCTCACAAATACCTATCGGAACAGCGGTTGACTTGTCAGCCATCTGAAGGGAGATATCTGTAGGAATTAGTTTCTCTAAACAGAGCCTCTCGTAAAGAGAGAGAGGCATAACACTCACTCCCGCTCCAAGATCACATAAAGCAGTTTTGACATAATTATTCTTTATGGAGCAAGGAATGGTGGGTATACCTGGATCACCGAGCTTCTCAGGAATCTTTCTACTGAAAGAATAGTTAGCAAGCATAGTATATATTGCATCATTAGGAATTTTTCTTTTGTTAGTGACAATATCTTTCATATATTTTTAATAAGGAAGTAACTTAATAGCATCAGTCAAAGGAATTTGAAGAAAAAGAGGTTTAATCCATTCACAAAACTTATTGTAATGCTCTTCTTCTTTAGATTTGATGGACTTACCTGGAAAGGGCATGGGTTTCTGTACCCGTGGTTCTTTCTCCTTCCCATGTTTTCTTGCGATGAAGTCTTCTCTAGTGTACCTCTTACGTTTGTCAGGTGCTTCTTCTTCTCGAACTTCAGGCGGATCGTTTTTCTCATTATCATTACCTTCAGTTCAGCACCGTCTTCAGTCTCAGCATCGGAAATAGATACACTATTGGGATCAATAGCTGGCTCTTCATCTGCAATAGGATCATTAGAATTGTCAGTCTCTTTATGTTTCTTCTTCTTATTTGGAGAGACAACAATTTCTTCTTCCTGCATTTGAGAATCTTGCTCGATTCTCTTCGGATGTCCCTCTGGATAAAGAGGATCTTGAGTACTAGTTCCTCCTCGGGTCTTAATCCCAAAAGCCTGCAGTTTATCTTGTTTGGCATTGTTAGCAAGCAAATCTCTTTGCACATTCGAAATTTGATCAAGCTGAATTTGAACCATATGAAAATGCTTCACAAGACATTGGACATCATTAACTGTTCTATCTAAAACACCAAGCAACTTTTTGATAGCAAGGGAATTATCATGCAACTAACTTTCTATCCTCTCATTAAAATGATTCTGTTTCATAATAAAATTATCAAACTCATCTAAACATTGATCAGGAGGCTTACCATAAGGGATGTCACTTGCGTTGAAATCTAAAAGAGAGTGTACCTCTACCATAGGAGGGTGAGTGGTAGGCTCACACAGCTTCTCAATAGGGGGTAGATTCTTCACGTCTTCAGCTTTAATACCTTTATCTTTAATAGACTTCTTTGCTTCTCGCATATCCTCGGGGCTTAGAACAAACATGCCCCTCTTCTTTGTTGGTGGAGGTGGTTCAGGGACGGACCAATCTTCATGGTTTTTGGCAATCCTGCCCATCAAATCTTCCGCGTCGTCTGGTGTTCTTTTCCTGAAAACACAACCAGCACAACTGTCTAGATAGGACCTAGATTCATCAGTTAGACTAGCATAGAATATATCAATTAATTCATTCTTAGGAACTCCATGTCCGGGTATAGCCTGAAACAAACCGCAGTACCTCCCCCAAGCTTTAGGGAGGGACTCATCCTGCAACTGTTTAAAGTTGTAAATTCTTTGTAAAGCAGCATGTTGCATATGAGCAGGAAAGTACTTATCAACAAAAGAGTGAGCTAAGTCCTGAGGACTCTTAATAGAACCGCATGGGAGTGAATCATACCATGCTTTAGCACCTTCCTTCAAGGAGAAAGGAAGAAGCTTGGTCACATAAAAGTAGCGTATCTTCTCGTCTGTGGTAAAAAGGCTACCTAGTTCACCAAGTTTAGTTAGGTGTGCAATAGCATCATCATTTTCTCTGCCATAAAAGGGGTCAGCTTCAACCATAGGTATAAGTGAAAGATCAACAGAGAAATCAAAATCAGGATCATCAATGCATATAGGAGATGTAGCAAACTCAGGATTAGGTACGGTTTTGTTTTTCAAAGAGTGTTTTTCAAATATTTTCTTAATAGTTTCAGGGTCAGAGCCGGCAAACTCTGTCAGTTCCCTGCATAAATATTCATCAAGTATATAGTAATCATCAACAAGGAGTCTCTCCTGGAGTTTACTCAATTCAGGGTAATCATAAGTTTCACCAATAGGGTAGCGAGTAACAGGAAGTTCAATTCCATATTTTTCAGCAGCAGCAGTAATTTGTTTCTCAAGAGCATAACCAAGCGAACTAATATCATCGTCAAAAGTAGTAGAAGCATCATCAAGAGTATCAGACATAGTAACAGATTCAGTAGGAGAATCATGTGGTGGTGGTGAGGCAAACTTACTCATAACAGAAGATGAATCAAGCGTAGCACTAGTGCTCAGAGCAGTACCTCTTCTTGTAGTGGATCGTAAGATAGGAACCTTGGGGTCTCCTTTCTTACCCATGTTGAATAAAGTGCAGCAGGTAGGATACCTCAAGTAGACTTGTAAATATTGTTATGCTCCCCGGCAACGGCGCTAGAAAACGGTACTTGATAACCCTCAACCGTAAGGGATCGAGATAGTCTTCGCGGGTAAGAATAACCCAATTTATTGATTCGACACACGGGGAGCCAAAGAGTATATATAAGCTTTAACAGTTGAGTTGTCAATTCAACCGCACCTGAAATATACTAACTTGCAACAAAAGATAAGTGGTAACAGTGATATGATAGTGATGATAGTAATAGTAAAAGTAAACAGCAAAAGTAAATAGCAGTAGTAAATGGCAAAAGTAGAAACTAGTGACAAGCAAGGTTTAAAATACTGTAGGCTAGGGAGATGGATGGTTGGGTGCTGCATGGATGAGATAGATTCTAACTTGGGGCACGGCACACGGAAAAGTAATGATCATCTAGGCAAATATCAAACATTAGGCATGTATCCCGTATGTAGTTGTACGTGCTTGCAATAAGAACTTGCACAACATCTTTTGTCCTACCATCCCGCTACGAACGGGGCCAAAAGGAACTAATGGATATTAAGGTGCTCCTGTTAAAGAGCACCGGAACAAAGCAATGAACTCAATGGATACATGTAATCCTCAAACTACGGACCATCCCCTTTGGTGTCCCAAGCTGTCACTTTTGGGATCGCCGGTTCCGAACCGTAACAGGTGCATACAACTCATAGATAGGATAAAGAACACAAATATATTCATGCAAACACATATGGTTCAGATCTGAAATCATGGCACTCGGGCCCTAAGTGTCAAGCATTAAGAATAACAAGTTTTAGCAAAGATGAGAAACACCATACTAGATGATAGGCAACATGCCCCCAACAATCTGACGAACTATTACATGATCTAACTCATCCAATCCCTACCATCCTCTTCGCCTACAGCAAGGGAATTACTCACACATGAAGGGAGAAGTCATGGAGGGATAATGAAGTGGTGATGATGATGACGATGGCGACGATCTCCCCTCTCCGGAGGCCAAATCAGCCTCCAGATTAGCCCTCCCGAAGAAGAACAGAGGGTGGCGGCGGCTCCGCGACGAAAAACAGCGAAAGGACTTCTGATCTGGGATTTTTCCGTCGGGAGGAAAAATACGGGCTAAAGTAGGGCACCAGGGGGTGTGGGGCCCACCCAGGCGCCCCCCGGCACGGCCCGGGGGGGGGGGGGGGGGCGCCCATAGGGCGCCTGGGCACCCCCTGGCCCCCCTCTGGCCCCACTTCTGGCATTTTGTTTCTTCGGGTGCGTGGATTTTTCGTGATTTTTCGTGGATTTTTCTGAGATGCTTAAAAATCCGTTTTCCTGCACACAAATAAACCATACAGGCAGCTCCACTGAAAACAACGTCAGTCTGGGTTAGTTTAGTCCAAATCATGCAAGAATGAGGTCAAAACAATATCAAAAGTGTTTCGAAAAGTAGGTACGTTTGAGACGTATCAGAGAGACAACATACATCTCATCAAAATATCGAACGAATACCAAATTCACATGACTACTTATAGAAAGACTTCTCCCATCTCATTAGGAACAAAAGTAACTACTCACAAGACATAATATTGTTCATGATCAGAGGGGTATTAATATGCATAATTGATCTGAAAATATGATCTTCCACCAAATAAACCAACTAGCATCAACTACAAGGAGTAATCAACACTACTAGCAACCCACAGGTACCAATATGAGGTTTGGGTACAAAGATTGGATACAAGAGATGAACTAGGGTTTGAGAGGAGATGGTGCTGGTGAATATGTTGATGAAGATAACCCTCCCCAAGATGGGAGAGTAGTTGGTGATGAAGGCGGTGACGATTTCCCCCTCCCGGAGGGAAGTATCCCCGGCAGAACAGCTTTGCTGGAGCCCTAGATTGGTTTCCGCCAAGGTTCCGCCTCGAGACGGCGGTGTCTGGTCCCGAAAGCCTCCTTATGATTTTTTCTAGGTCAAAACACCTCATATAGGAGAAGATGGGCATCGGGGGGCCATCGGGGGGCCTACGAGGCAGGGGGCGCGCCCAGAGAGGGGGGGCGCGCCCCCACCCTCGTGGACAGGTGGTGCCCCCTAGTGATCTTCTTTCGCCAGATATTTTTTATATTTTCTGAAACGGTGTCCTGTGGAGTTTCAAAGCTTTTTGAGTTGTGCAGAATAGGTTTCTAGAGTTTGCTTCTTTTCCAGCCCAAAATTCCAGCTGCCGTTATTCTCCCTCTTCATGTAAACCTTGTAAAATAAGAGATAAAAGGCATACGTATTGTGACATAACGTGTAATAACAGCCCATAATGCAATAAATATCAACATAAAAGCATGATGAAAAATGGACGTATCAACTCCCCCAAGCTTAGACCTCGCTTGTCCTCAAGCAAAAGCCGATATAGAAAAATATGTCCACATGTTTAGAGATAGTGGTGTCGGTAAAAATAAAATACGGACATGAGGGCATCATGATCATTCTCATAACAACAACACATATATATTGTCATATGATTCTTATGCTAAAGTAACAATTGATTCACAATGTCATGTATGAATCAGAAACTTCATTGAAAACCAACAAACTATGATCTCAATCATTGAAGCAATTGCAATTTACCGTAACATCAGAAAGAGTCAACATAAGAGCTTTTCAGCAAGCTTACATAATCAACTATCATATAGTCTTTCACAATTGCTCACACTCACGCAATACTTATGGTTATGCAGTTCTAATCGTACAAAGAGAAAGATAGGGGCTTATGGTGTTGCCTCCCAACCTCTTACCTCAAGGGTAATGTCAACAGTAATAGACCATGATAACTTACATCCAAGTGGGTATATATGTCAGGATCTTTCCAACACAATGTGCTTGCCGAAGGATAAAATGTAAAAGGAAATGTGATTTTCACCTTGACTCCTATAAGGCAAGAATAATAGATAGGCCCTTCGCAGAGGGAACCAGAGGTTGTCATGTGCTTTTATGGTTGGATGCACAAAGTCTTAGCGTAAAAGAACATCACTTTATATTGCCACTTGTGATAAGGACCTTTATTTTGCTGTCCGTCGCTTTTATTACTTCCATATCACAAGATCGTATAAAGCTTATTTCCTCCACACTAATAAATCATACATATTTTAGCGAGTTTGCAACATGAAAACTTACTTGAAGGATCTTACTCAATCCATAGGTTGGTATGGTGGACTCTTATGGCAAAAACTGGGTTTAAGGATGTATGGAAGCACAAGTAGTATCTCTAATTGGTGCGAGGAGTTTTGTCTAGCATGAGGGGGAAAGGCAAGCGCAACATGTTGGATGATCCATGACAATATACTTTATTTTAGATATAAGAAAACATAGTCTATTATGTCGTCTTCCTTGTCTAACATCAACTCTTTAGCATGTCATATTTTAATGAGTGCTCACAATCATAAAAGATGTCCAAGATAGTATATTTGTATGTGAAACCTCTCTTTCTTTATTACTTCGTATTAATTGCAACGATGACCAAAACTATGTTTTTCAACTCTCAACAACTTTTATTCATCATAATCTTTACATGTGAAGTCATTACTTACCATAAGGTCAATATGATCCTTTTGATACTTTTTAAGTTTTATTTTATTCTATCATGACCAAAGTGAGGAAATCAAGCCCTTGGCTCAACATTAATCTTTATTATACAGCTCACAGACTCGATTAAAAAGGGTAAAGATCATAAAGCAAAAGCTCACAACTAGATCATGCTAACTTTATTCTACTAGATGAAGATACTACCAAAAGGATCGAACTAAAAAAATGGTAAAGATAGGCGTGCGATGGTGATACGATACCGGGGCACCTCCCCCAAGCTTGGCAGTTGCCAAGAGGAGTTCCCATACCCATATGATTATGTCCCCTTCTTCGGAGGTGGTGATGATGGAGTTGTTGATGATGTAGGCTTGTCGTCCATCTTCCAAGGCATATGCTCACCGTCGTAGAAGGATGATCGAGTCTCCGGGATACTCAAATCTGCAGACAAACTCATCTTCTTGAATCTATATTCATACTCACAGTTTTGGTTTTGTAGGTCATAGATCTGGGCTTGGAGGTGTTCGATTTTCTCTTGGAGATTGGAGACAGCTTCCCCAAAGATCCTTGAGTCCAGCTTGAGGTTGTTGGTGAGCTTTGTGATCATCATGTGGTTGGCGTTGAGTCCTCGCTCCATCATACCTTGGCACTTGAAAACTTGCTGCCCCATTACTTCTAGCCTTGTCTCCACGCTTTTGGTCCTCCTCGGCCCTTCGACATCACAGATGTGCAACACCCCCTCATGCAACTCCATGGTTTGAGGATGATGCAGCACCTCCGCAAGGTAGGGGTTGATGACCTTCTCGAAGAACTTGTCCTTGGGGGTGTTGGAAGACGCCATGATAATCTAGATCTGTCAAAAACAACAGCTCGAAACAAAAACAGAGGATTTTTGCGTCATACAGAGGTCAAAACCTTCGGGGGGCTATATATAATGAATTTTTACCTACCAAAAGGAGTAACATACAAGAAATCGGAGTCCGGGAGGCACACGAGGTGCCCACGAGGCAGGGGGCGCGCCCTCCACCCTCATGGACGCCTCATGTCTCTTCCGGACTGCCAATTATTTTTTCTATTTTTCTAAATATTCCAAAACAGTGAAAAATTGCCATTAAAACTGTTTTGGAGTCAGCTTACTTACCGTACCACATACCTCTTCATTTTTGCGGTCTGAATCGTTTTGGATAGTGTCCCTTATGTATTCCTCCGTGGTTACGGTTTCAATAACATTGGTTTCAACATTTATAGGATTACCTGAGATATAATGTTTGATTCTTCGGCCGTTCACCACCTTTGGATTTGTGCCTTCGAAGTTGTTGATTTTTATGGCACCGGAACTATAGACCTCCTCGATAATGTAAGGTCCTTCCCATTTAGAGAGAAGTTTTCCTGCAAAAAATCTTAAATGAGAGTTGTATAGCAATACATAATCACCTACATTAAACTCACGCTTTTGTATCCCTTTGTCATGCCATCTTTTAACTTTTTCTGTAATCAGCTTAGCATTCTCATAGGCCTAGGTTCTCCATTCATCAAGAGAGCTAATGTCAAACAACCTTTTCTCACCGGCAAGTTTGAAATCATAATTGAGCTCTTTAATAGTCCAATATGCCTTATGTTCTAGCTCAAGAGGTAAGTGGCATGCTTTTCCATAAACCATTTTATATGGAGACATACCCATAGGATTTTTGTATGCAGTTCTATAGGCCCATAATGCATCATCAAGTTTCTTGGACCAATTCTTTCTAGACCTATTAACTGTCTTTTGCAAAATTAATTTCAGCTGTCTATTACTTAATTCTACTTGAATACTAGTCTCTGGGTGATGAGGGGATGCAATTCTATGATTTACACCATACTTAGCAAGCATTTTACGGAAAGCACCATGAATAAAGTGTGAACCACCATCAGTCATTAAGTATCTAGGGACTCCAAACCTCGGAAAAATAACTTCTTTAAGCATTTTAATAGAGGTGTTAGGATCAGCACTACTAGTTGGAATAGCTTCTACCCACTTAGTAACGTAATCAACAGAAACTAAAATATGTGTATACCCATTAGAGGAAGGAAACTGTCCCATATAATCAAAGCCCGAAACATCAAATGGTTCAATAACAAGTGAATATTCATAGGCATTTCTTGACATCTACTGATATTACCAATTCTTTGACATTCATCACGAGATAAGACAAACTTACGGGCATCCTTGAAGAGAGTAGGCCAATAAAAACCAGATTGCAATACCTTATGTGCAGTTCTATCTCCAACATGATGTCCTCCATAAGCTTCGGAGTGGCACTTGCGTAGGATCCGTTCCTATTCATGCTCAGGTACACAACATCTAATAATACCATCTAATCCTTCTTTATAAAGATGTGGGTCATCCCAGAAGTAATGTCTTAAATCATAGTAGAACTTTTTCTTTTGCTGGTATGTGAAGCTAGGAGGTATAAACTTAGCAACAATGTAATTAGCATAATCGGCACACCATGGAGTAGTACGAGAAGTATTTATGACAGCTAATTGTTCATCAGGAAAGCTATCATCAATCAGTTGTGGGTCATCAAGTGTATTCTCTAGCCTAGACAAGTTATCTGCAACGGGGTTCTCAGCTCCTTTTCTATCAATAATATGCAAGTCAAATTCTTGCAGTAAGAGAACCCATCTAATAAGTCTAGGTTTAGCATCTTTCTTTTCCATAAGGTATTTGATAGCAGCATGATAAATGTGAATAGTTACTTTAGAATCAACAATATAGGGTCTAAACTTATCACAAGCAAATACAATCGCTAAAAATTCTTTCTCAGTAGTAGCATAATTTCTATGGGCAATGCGTAGAGTTTTACTAGCATATTGGATAACATTCAATTTCTTATCAACTCTTTGTCCTAGAATAGCACCTACAACATAATCATTAGCATCGCACATAATCTCAAAGGGTAAATTCCAGTCAGGAGGCTGGACAATAGGTGCAGAAATCAATGCTTTCTTAAGTATTTCAAATGCTTCTAGACAATCATCATTAAAGACAAAGGGAATATCTTTTTGTAAGAGATTAGTCAGAGGCCTGGAGATTTTGGAGAAGTCCTTGATGAACCTCCTATAAAACCCGGCATGACCAAGGAAACTTCGTATACCTTTGATGTCCTTGGGGCATGTGATGACCCACAACCGTAAGGGATCTATTGCAGCGTTTTCGATAAGTAAGAGTGTCGAACCCAACGAGGAGCATAAGGTATTGATAAGCGATTCTGAGCAAGGAATTACTGCAAGCACTGAAAAATAACTTTTTAGGGGTTTTCTTGATATAAGCAACAGGAAAGTAAAAGCGAGCAAAGTAAAAGGCACTAAAGAGTAACAAGTGGCCCAATCCTTTCTGAGCAAAGGAGAGGCCTAGCAACTGAACTTATAAAGGCTAAAGTGTTCTTGAGGACACACGGGAGAGGTAGTCATGTGCTTTCATCATATTCCGTATCGGTACTAAGTGATGTGTTGATAAGTGTTGAGTGGGTGGATCTATGCTAGTACACTCTCTAGACTAAGATGAGTGCACTCTTATGATTAAACACCTTGCAAGCATCCCCAAATACAAGATAGTATTTAAGGCAAAATCCTAACCATATCAATACGATCGATGATCCATTGTTCCCTTGTGCAAAAGCGTGCGAACTGGGGTTCAAGTTTCTGTTACTCCGGCAACCCACCGTAAGCATTCTTTGTACACAATGTATTCCCCTAGGTCCTTAATAAGGCGAAGTGTTGAGTGTTCGACTCACACAACACCACTAGTAAAATAACAACACAACTTAAGTATCAACTAACACATATTACTTCAACATCATATGACTACTAACAACAAGACTTTTCCCATTCCCTCAAGAACTAAAGTAACTACTCACAAGACATAAAGGAGATCATGATCAGTGGAGATAAATGGATGGTAAACAATCTGGACATAATGATATTTCTCCAACAAAACTCAATAGCATTCACCACAAAGTAGTAATCAACACCGATGGAGTAGAGAGGATAGATAGTACGGATTACAACACAAGTTGCAATGGTGAGATGAGATTTGGTTGAAGATGGAGATGGTGCTGATGTTGGGGATGATGTTGATGATGATCTCGATGATGCCCGTGACGATGGTGATGATGATGGCGATGATCTCCCCTTCCGGGAGGTGATCTCCCCTGCGGAATCTGCTCGGCGGAGATGGCTTTTTCTTCTCTGTAGGTTTCCTCCACGGAGCGGCGGTGGAACTCCGTTAAAAGTCTCTTTTTTAGGGTTTTCGGATGACGAGGAGTATATAGGCAAAAGGGGGCAGCCGGAAGTGGGCCAGGGGCTCCAGGCGCCCCCCCGGCGCGGCGAGGGAGGGGGGCGCGCCAGGTGGCCGCCTGGGCACCCTGTGGCCCCCCTCTGGTTGCTCTTTTGCATGCCTTCGTGATCCGTCTGGAAAATACCCTCCGTCGATTTTCAGGTAATTTGGAGGTATTCTTCTTCAGCAACTCAGCGTCCACTTTTTACCGCTGAATCCTGCGTCTGCTGCTTCGGCACCGGAAAGTTGCAAACTGTGTAAAATAGGCCAAAACAACATAAGAACATCATCGTAATGTGAAATATATCAATGAATAAGGATGAATTTGCGATATAAAATAGTGATGCATTTTGGACGTATCAACACCCCCAAGCTTAGACCTCGCTTGTCCCCAAGCGAATACTGAACTCGGTAAACCTGTCCACAAGTTTAGAGAGTGAAGTGTCGATAAATAGAATACGGGCAAGAAGCATCACAGTTTCTTCACCAACTCAAATATCCTCAACGGCAATCTTCAACTCATAAGGCCCTTATAAAAGAGTGGTAACACTTATATTCGAAAGTAGGGCTAAGGAAACTCATCAAATCATGGCAAACATGTCCTTTGGTCAAAGAACAACTAATAGCTTTTACTTTTGCTCTTTCTCTTTATGTTTTGATGAGATTAATTGAAGCTTTTGAAAGAACATGTTATTAGGTAAGAAGTGAAAGTGTTAACACAAAGGAAGATGTTTGCCTTAGCTGGGCTTGACAAAAAACTTACTTATCAAATGATAATGTCAACAAGGATATGACATGACAAATCTTAATGCAACTTTATATGAATGAATCCTCGTCAACATCAAATGTCTGCTCTCTTTAAGAATAGAAGGAAGTAGGAATAACTGACTCAACCTAAAACTAAGAGATAGGCCCCGCTCTAGGGAAGTAGGGAAAACTCATGTGCTATCCTTAAATCAAACAGAATGAAAACAAGTTTTGAGAGGTGCATGACTTGTCAACGAATGCTAATAGATAACTCAATTACTTCTCGAGCTGGACAAGTTTCGAGGAACGGCTCCCGTACGGGGACGATCACATCCCCTAAATCTCCTTTGTTTACCGCTGCCAAAGTTTTCTGATTTCTCATGAACAAAGCGTGAAGGAGGGTTTGTTTATTGTATTATCTTTTATGAGCCGGGCGCACTCATGCCTGTTCCTTCTCGTATTAGGGGTTTGCAGATTAGACATGCAATCCCGGGGTAAAACTTGTCCAACTTAAAAAGATCATGAATTAACTATTACTTCCTCATGAGCTAAAACAGGGGAACAAAATAGAGGATTTTGAACATTTAATGATAACACACAAATTCTATACTTTAGGAGGTGGTAGTAGAATACCACGAATAGGAAGGTACGGTGGACTCATATGGAAGGTATTGGTTTAAGGGTATGGATGCACAAGCAGAATTCCGCTTAGTACAGAGTTTAGGCTAGCAAAGGCTTCGAGAGAACAGACAATTGATGATGACTAAGATGCAAAGCAATATAAAGCATAAACATTAAAATAAACATAACACATCAAGTTGTCTTCCTTGTCAGCATAACACTTCAAGCATAATAACATAAAGGTTTTGGCTATGTCACTACTTTAAGAAAATCATGCTTGTTGTTATGACCAAAGCTATGTTTGCCAAGATTAAATAAGGTTTTCACAGCCATACCAGATATAAGGTCAATACTCCCCATAAGAATCATCATATAAGGTCGATTGCGTGAAGAGAATACCGAGTGCAGCAAAGGAACCAATAGACTTCTCATTAATATTCCATCATAGACGACTCCACACTCACGGATACAATCTCTCCACCTAAGGAGTGATAGACCTCAATGCACACACCTATTTCATATAATAGCCTCCCTAGACATGATACGACTCTACTTGACTCTAAAAGACAAAAGATAAAGATAAAGATACCTGGCACTCCCCCAAGCTTGGAAGAAGCCAAGGGAATGCCATTACCCAAGGAGATTTCACTCCTCATCCTTGTTGACGTTGATCACGTAGTCCTCAGCGAAGCGCTTCCATGGAAGGGGTTCTCCAGTTTCACATGAGAAGTTTGTCTCCTGAATCCTGCATGCAGCACCCATACCCATGTGCATAAACCTTAGTTCATACTCACAGTTCTGGTGATGTAGATCATAAATTTGCCCTTGGAGTTCTTCAATTCTTTCTTCAGATGCGGTGATGCTTTTCCACATCTCCTTCATCTCCTTCAGGAAGTAGGTCTTCAGCTCGTTGATGATGTCAAAGTTAGCTTCAACACCACGCTCGATCATCTTCTTGTACTTGAAGACTTCTTGCTCCACTTCTTCTAGCCTGGCCTGGATGCTCCCCTCCTTGATAGGTCCCTTCAGATCTTCTTGATGGAGGACACCGTCCTCCATCCGAACAACCTGAGGGTGCTTCTTCACCTCATCGAGGTAAGGGTTGATGACGTTAACGACGAACTTGTCCTTGGGGGAACTTGGAGAAGCCATGGCACCTAGGTCCAGCTGAAAGATTCCCTGGCAGAAACAGATCGAAAAGAAAACACACGAAATCGCGAGATACGTTGCCGAAACAATCCGGGAAAATATATAGCAAAAATTTATGCACAGAAAGGAAGGTAACAGGCTAAAGCGGGGTCGAAGACGGACTCCTGGGTGCCCAGGCAGCCTCCCGACGCGGCCAAGAGGTAGGTTGCGCCAGGGGGGCGCCTGGGCCCCCTGGAGCTTGTCTCCGGCTCCACTTAGGCTTAAAATTTTACTAATTTTGCAAAAACTCATAATATGGAACTTTTATGGCGGTTCGCGATGTTTCCTTACCGTAATACATACCTTTTCTTATTCTGCTTTTGCTGGTGTCTGAAACAAGGCTGCAACATGTTCTTCGTGAGTTGTTGTGTATATCATATTCACATCAACATTGACAGGGTCTCCTGCTATGTAATGCTTAAGTCTTTGCCAATTCACAACTTGAGGTTTGGTGCCTTCAAAATTGTTAATCTTAATTGCACCAGACCGATAGACTTCTTCAATATGAAATGGCCCTTCCCACCTGGAAAGTAGTTTGCCTGGAGAAAACCTGAAACGGGATCTAAACAACAGAACTTTATCACCAACATTAAATTCACGTTTCAGAATTCTCCTATCATGCCACTTCTTTACCTTTTCCTTGAACATTTTAGCGCTCTCGTAAGCTTCACTTCTCCACTCATCTAGCGAAGTCAAGTTCATGAGACGCTTCTCACCAGCTAACTTTGGGTCAGCATTAAGCTCTCTAATATCCCAGAAAGCTTTGTGCTCTAATTCTAATGGCAAATGTCAAGCCTTGCCATATACCATCTTATAGGGGGACATGCCCATGGGGTTTTTGTAAGCAGTTCTATACGCCCACAAAGCATCTCCTAACTTATTTGACTAGTCCTTTCTATTTGTGTTTACTGTCTTCTGCAAGATCAACTTGATCTCTCTATTGGTGAGCTCAACTTGCCCACTAGTTTGAGGATGGTACCGTGAAGCAATTCTATGATTGACATCGTACTTGGCTAAAGCTTTTCTAAAAGCTCCATGCGTGAAGTGTGATCCTCCATCAGTCATGAGATACCTAGGTACACCAAACCTAGGGAAAATCACATCTTTGAGCATTTTCAAAGATGTCTTGTGATCAGCACTTTCAGTGGGGATAGCTTCAACCCACTTGGTCACATAATCAACAGCTACTAAAATGTGAGTGTACTTGTGCGAAGAAGGAAAAGGACCCATAAAATCAAAACCCCAGCAATCAAAAGGTTCAATCACTAGTGAGTAATTCATAGGCATCTCATTCCTTCTACTAATGTTACCAACTCTCTGACATTTATCACAGGCTAAAACATAATTTCTAGCGTCCTTAAAGAGAGTAGGCCAATAAAAACCTGATTGAAGAACCTTATGTGCGGTCCTCTCACCGGCATGATGTCCTCCATAGGGACTATCATGGCACTGTCTGAGAATGTCCTTCTGCTCATGTTCCGGTATGCATCTTCTCACGATCCCGTCGGGACCTTCTTTGAAAAGATGTGGGTCATCCCAAAAGTAGTGCCTCAAATCATGAAAGAACTTCTTCCTTTGCTGAAATGTTAAACCTGGAGGCAAATACTTTGCAACGATAAAATTAGCATAATCTGCAAACCAAGGATCGGAAAGAGATTGTACTTTTACAACGGCAAGTTGCTCGTCTGGAAAACTGTCGTTGACTGGGATGGGATCATGCGGTATATCTTCCATCCTTGAAAGATTGTCCGCCACCGGATTGTCTTCTCCTTTCCTATCAACAATCTGCAAATCAAATTCTTGAAGAAGGAGTACCCATCTAATAAGCCTTGGTTTGGCATCCTTCTTTGTCATAAGGTACTTAATGGCAGCATGGTCAGTATGAATAATAACTTTGGAATCAACAATATACTGCCTAAACTTATCACAAGCAAACACTACAGCTAAGAATTCTTTCTCAGTAGTAGCATAATTCTTTTGAGCACTATCAAGGGTTTTACTAGCATAGTGTATAACATTAAATTTCTTATCAATTCTTTGTCCTAAACAGCTCCAACAGCAAAATCACTAGCATCACACATAATCTCAAAAGGTAAATTCCAGTCAGGTGGTTGTACTATAGGAGCGGTTATTAAAGCTTTCTTAAGAACTTCAAAAGCTTCCTTACAATCTTCATCAAATACAAAAGGAACGTCCTTCTGGAGAAGATTAGTGAGGGGCCTCGAAGTCTTAGAAAAGTTTTTAATAAATCTTCTATAGAAAACAGCATGACCAAGAAAACTGCGAATACCTTTGATGTCCCTTGGATAGGGCATCCTCTCAATTGCTTCGATCTTGGCCTTGTCCACCTCAATTCCCCTTTCGGAAATCTTGTGACCAAGAACAATTCCTTCGTTAACCATTAAGTGGCACTTCTCCCAGTTGAGTACCAAATTTGTCTCCTCACATCTCTGCAAAACTTTATTAAGGTTGTGGAGACAATGGTCAAAGGAAGTTGCATAGACGGAGAAATCGTCCATGAAGACTTCCACAATCTCCTCACAGAAACCATGAAAGATAGCAGACATACACCTTTGAAAAATAGCAGGGGCATTACATAAACCAAAAGGCATACACCTGTAAGCATAAGTACCAAAGGGACAAGTAAAAGTGGTCTTCTCTTGATCAGCAGTGTTAACATGAATTTGAGAGAAACCAGAATAACCATCGAGGTAACAAAAGTGGGTATTTTTGGATAACCTTTCAAGCATTTGGTCGATGAATGGCAACGGGTAGTGATCCTTCCTGGTTGCCTTGTTCAGCTTCCTGTAATCAATACACATTCTATATCCAATAATAATTCTCTGAGGTATTAGTTCATTCTTATCATTAGGAACCACAGTTGTACCTCCTTTCTTAGGAACACAATGCACCGGGCTTACCCACTTACTATCAGCTATAGGGTAGATAATACCTACGGCTAGAAGCTTGAGAATCTCAGTTCTTACAACATCCATCATCTTCGGGTTCAACCGTCGTTGATGATCAACAACTGGTTTAGCATCGGGCTCAAGGTTGATAGTATGTTGACAGATAGATGGACTAATCCCCTTAAGGTCATCAAGGGTATAGCCAATTGCACCTTGTTGTTTACGAAGTACTTCCAATAGCCGCTCTTCTTCATATCCTGAAAGGTTAGAGTTGATAATAACAGGATATACTTTCTTTTCATCTAAATAAGCATACTTGAGCGTATCGGGAAGAGGTTTAAGGTCGAACACCGGGTCTTCTTTTGGTTTTGATAAAATTCCCAAAGGTCCAACCGGAAGGTTGTGCTTCAGGATAGCAGGTTGTCTCAAGAATATTTCATCGAGTTCATTTCTTTCCTGCATATGCAAATCATTCTCGTGGTCCTCCATATATTGTTGCAAAGGATCATTAGGGGGAATAGCAATAGAAGCAATACTTTCAATAATTTTATCATCACTAGGTAAATCGGTACCACGAGGCTGCTTAGAGAACTTAGAAAAATTAAATTCATATGGCTCACCATTGAATTCAACAGAAACTTTACCTTTCTTGCAATCTATTATAGCTCCACAAGTTCTAAGAAAAGGTCTACCAAAAATAATAGGACAAAAATTGTCTCTCTCTAAACCAAGTACTAGAAAGTCAGTAGGGTACTTTACCTTTCCACATAGGACTTCAACGTCTCTCACGATTCCGATAGGAGAGATAGTTGTTTTGTTTGCAAGATGAATGGTAACATCAACTCCTTCAAGTTCACAAGGGGAAATCTCACCGATGATCTCTTCATAAAGTGAATAGGGGATAGCACTAGCACTCGATCCCAAATCACATAGCCCATAATAATTGTGATCTCCTATTTTAACAGATACTACTGGAGTACCTGAAATTGGGCCTTTATTCTTGGCTGTGACAAGGTTAGTGGAAACAGCACAAAAATTTACATTGGAATCCAAAACATCATTAGTAACAAGTTCTTTAACCAATGCAACTTGAGGATCGACCTTGATCTGGTCCTCAGGCTCATCAATTCTTCTCTCACTTTTATTTATTACGCATGTCACAAAAGAGTGCTCCCTTATCCTTGCGGGAAAAGGAGGTTTTTCATATATAACTGCAGGCAAAATAGGGTCAGCAACATGAATATCAACAGGTAGCTCTTTGAAAGGTTCATGATGCTGGTCTCTCTTCTTTTTAAAAGAATCAACGTGAGAGGCAAAATCCTTACAGAAATCAATCATTAGATGGGAATCAAGACCAATCTTAGAGCAAAAAGTATTGAAGTAATCAGTTTTCACATAGCTCTCAATATAATCATGCTCATAATTTATAGCGGGTTCAATACCTTTATTGATTTCCCAATCTTCGGTATTCCTCTGGATCCTTTCAATGAGATCCCACCTTTCTTCAACACTCTTTGTCTGAAATACCCCACTAGAGGAGGCATCCATCATCTCCTTATCCTGACGAGAAAGCCTGGCATAAAAATTTGTAAGTATAATTTCCTTGGGGAGCTCATGAATAGGACATTTGAGCATTAGGGACTTCAATCTCCCCCAAGCTTGAGCAATGCTTTCTCCGTCATGAGACCTAAAGTTATGGATATAGTTCCTGTCTTGATGAATTTCATGAAGAGGATAAAACTTGGTATAAAAGAGAGACATAAGCTCTTGCCAATCAAGCAAGTGTGTGTTATCGAGAAGCTTATACCAATCTGAAGCTTTTTCTATAAGCGATACGGAGAACAATTTCCTCCTGACAAACTCCATTGATACACCTGCAAGCTTAAATAATGAACATATTTGTGACAGATATAGCAAGTGTTCACCGGGATGTCTGGCTCCTGCATAACGATTAGCCAAAACATAATCGATAATACCAGCTGGTATTTTATAGGGCACAATTTCAGTAGGGGGAGGAGCAACCACCACAGGTGTGGGGCGTCTTCCCACAAGCAACGATCCAATAGCAAGGTTGTCCATAAGGACAAAGAGCAGCAACAGCAAAATAAAAACAGAAATATAAAAACTTCCTTACCAGTTTCAATTTACCAATAGCACTACACTCCCTGACAACGGCGCCAGAAAACGGTACTTGATGACCCACAACCGTAAGGGATCTATTGCAGCGTTTTCAATAAGTAAGAGTGTCGAACCCAACGAGGAGCAGAAGGTATTGATAAGCGATTCTGAGCAAGGAATTACTGCAAGCACTGAAAGATAACTTTTTAGGGGTTTTCTTGATATAAGCAACAGGAAAGTAAAAGCGAGCAAAGTAAAAGGCACTAAAGAGTAACAAGTGGCCCAATCCTTTCTGAGCAAAGGAGAGGCCTAGCAACTGAACTTATAAAGGCTAAAGTGTTCTCGAGGACACACGGGAGAGGTAGTCATGTGCTTTCATCATATTTCGTATCGGTACTATGTGATGTGTTGATAAGTGTTGAGTGGGTGGATCTATGCTAGTACACTCTCTAGACTAAGATGAGTGCACTCTTATGATTAAACACCTTGCAAGAATCTGCAAATACAAGATAGTATTTAAGGCAAAAGCCTAACCATAGCAATACGATCGATGATCCATTGTTCCCTTGTGCAAAAGCGTGCGAACTGGGGTTCAGGTTTCTGTCACTCCGGCAACCCATCGTAAGCATTCTTTGTACACAATGTATTCCCCTAGGTCCTTAATAAGGCGAAGTGTTGAGTGTTCGACTCACACAACACCACTAGTAAAATAACAACACAACTTAAGTATCAACTAACACATATTACTTCAACATCATATGACTACTAACAGCAAGACTTTTCCCATGCCCTCAAGAATTAAAGTAACTACTCACAAGACATAAAGGAGATCATGATCAGTGGAGATAAATGGATGGTAAACAATCTGGACATACTCAATAGCATTCACCACAAAGTAGTAATCAACACCGATGGAGTAGAGAGGATAGATAGTACGGATTACAACACAAGTTGCAATGGTGAGATGAGATTTGGTTGAAGAAGGAGATGGTGCTGATGTTGGGGATGATGTTGATGATGATCTCGATGATGCCCGTGATGATGGTGATGATGATAGCGATGATCTCCCCTTCCGGGAGGTGATCTCCCCGGCGGAATCTGCCCGCCGGAGATGGCTTTTTCTTCTCTGTAGGTTTCCGCCACGGAGCGGCGGCGGAACTCCGTTAAAACTCTCTTTTTAGGGTTTTCGGATGATGAGGAGTATATAGGCAAAAGGGGGCAGCCGGAAGTGGGCCAGGGGCTCCAGGCGCTCCCCCGGCCAGGCCAGGGAGGGGGCCGCGCCAGGTGGCTGCCTGGGCGCCCTGTGGCCCCCCTCTGGTTGCCCTTTTGCGTGCCTTCGTGATCCGTCTGGAAAATACCCTCCGTCGATTTTCAGGTAATTTGGAGGTATTCTTCTTCAGCAACTCAGCGTCCACTTTTTACCGCTGAATCCTGCGTCAGCTGCTTCGGCACCGGAAAGTTGCAAACTGTGTAAAATAGGCCAAAACAACATAAGAACATCATCGTAATGTGAAATATATCAATGAATAAGGATGAATTACGATATAAAATAGTGATGCATTTTGGACGTATCAGCATGGCATCTTTTCAATAGCATCAACTTTAGCTTTGTCAACTTTAATACCTCTTTCATAAACTTTATGTCCCAAGACAATTCCTTCATTAACCATAAAGTGGCACTTCTCCCAATTCAAGACAAGATTAGTGTCTTCACATCTCTACAAAACTCGATCAAGGTTGCTCAAGCAATCATCAAAAGAAGTTCCTTCAATGGAGAAATCATCCATGAAAACCTCAACAATCTTTTCACAAAAGTCAGAGAATATGGCCATCATGCATCTTTGAAAGGTAGCAGGTGCATTACATAAACCAAAAGGCATACGTCTATAAGCAAAGGTATCGAAAGGACAAGTAAAAGTGGTCTTTTCATGATCCCCTTTTGTCACAGGTATTTGAGAGAAACCGGAATGACCATCTAGAAAGCAAAAATTAGTATGTTTGGATAACCTTTCTAGCATTTGATCAATAAAAGGCAAGGGGTAATGATCTTTCTTAGTAGCTTTATTTAATTTGCGGAAATCAATTACCATCCTATAACTTGTAACAATTCTTTGTGGGATCAATTCATCTTCATCATTAGGAACAACTGCCATACCTCCCTTCTTAGGGACACAATGGACATGACTTACCCACTGGCTATCAACAACTGGATAGATAATACCCGCCTCTAGAAGCTTTAGTATTCCTTCCTTACCACTTCTTTCATTTTAGGATTTAACCGTCGTTGATGATCAATAATCGGTTTAGCGTTTTCTTCCAATTTTATGTTGTGTTGGCATAATGTGGGACTAATGCCCTTAAGATCAACCAGAGTATATCCAATAGCAGCACGGTGCTTCTTCAGACTTTTCAATAATTTTTCTTCTTCCTGCACTGAAAGGTTAGCACTGATAATAATAGGATATATCTTCTTTTCATCAAGATAAACATACTTAAGATTATCAGGTAAATGTTTAAGTTCAAACACGGGATCACCCTTGGGTGGAGGAGGATCCCCTAGGATTTCAACAGGCAAGGTGTTTTTCAATACGGGTCCCTGCTTAAAGAATAATTCATCCATTTCCATCCTCTCATTCATATACATATCATTTTCATGGTCTAGCAAATATTGTTCTAAATGATCATTAGGAGGCACAACGATAGAAGCAAGACCAATAATTTCATCCTTACTAGGTAATTCTTTATAATGGGGTTGTCTACGAAATTTAGCAAAGTTAAAATCATGAGACATATCCCCTAAACCAACAGTAACAATATCTTTCACGCAGTCTATTTTAACATTAACAGTATTCAAGAAGGGTCTACCAAATATAATGGGACAAATATCATCTTGTGGGGAACCAAGAATAAGAAAATCAGCAGGATGTTTAACTTTCCCACACAAAACTTCAACATCTCTAACAATCCCCACTAGTGAAATAGTATCTCTATTAGCAATCTTAATAGTAACATCAATCCCTTCTAACTCAACAGGTGCAATATCATGCATAATTTCTTGATATATGGAATGAGGGATTATACTTGAACTAGCACGTACGTCACATAAACCATGATAGCAATGATCTCCTATTTTAACAGAGATAACAGGCAAGCCTAAACCAGGTCTATGTTTATTCCTAGCATCGGGTTTGGCTATTCTAGGAGGTTCCTCTTGGAGTTAAATAACATGTCCATCTAAATTTTCAACCAAGAGATCTTTAACCATAGCAACACTAGGTTCAACTTTAATTTTCTCAGACGATGTAGGTGTTCTAGTACTACTCTTACGAACCACAGCTGAAGCTTTAGCATGATCCTTTATTCTAACAGGGAAAGGTGGTTTCTCAATATAAGCAGTAGGAACAATAGGATCAACATTATAAGTGATAGTATTTTCTTCAACTTTAACAGGTTCAACTACTTTTACTTCAATGGGAGGATGGTATTTATACCACTTCTCCTTGGGAAGATCAACATGAGTAGCAAATGATTCAAGAAAGATGCTACTATCTCAAAGTCAAGTCCATATTTAGTGCTAAACTCACGGAAAACATCACTATCCATAAAAGCTTTAACACAATCAAACTTAGGGGTCATACCTGACTCCTTACCTTCGTCGAGATACCAATCTTCAGAGTTGCGTTTAATTATTTCCAATAAATCCCATTTGAATTCAATAGTCTACATCATAAAAGAACCAGAACAAGAAGTATCGAGCATGGAGCGATTATTGAGAGAAAGCCAAGCATAAAAGTTTTGGATGGTCATTTCTCTTGAGAGCTCATGATTGGGGAATGAATATAACATTGACTTAAGCCTCCCCCAAGCTTGAGCGATGCTTTCGCCTTCGCGAGGCCAAAAATTATAAATAGAATTGCGATCACGATGAACCTGGTGCATCGGGTAGAACTTCTGATGAAATTCCAACTTCAGACGATTACAGTTCCATGATCCAATATCATCACATTGCCTAAATCATGTCAATGCATCTCCCTTCAAAGATAAAGGGAAGACCTTCTTCTTGATAACATCCTCGGACATACTTGCAAGCTTAAATAATCCACAAAGTTCATCCATATAGATTAGGTGTAAATCGGGATGCAGTGTTCCGTCTCCTGTAAAGGGATTATCTAGCAATTTCTCTATCATACCCGAAGGAATTTCGAAGCAAACATTTTCTGTAGGTGCAGTGGTTGAGGAGCAACTCTTTTCTCTTCTAGTCGGGGTGAATATACCCCGAACAAGCCCATCAAAGGATGATGAGCCATAGTAACAAGTGACAATAAATTTCAGCACACTATAAATTTTTCCTTACCAAATTCCACTTACCAAAGGCGCTTCAATCCCCAGCAACGGTGCCAGAAAAGTGTCTTGATGACCCACAAGTCTAGGGGATCAATCGTAGTCCTTTCGATAAGTAAGACTATCGAACCCAACGAGGAGCAGAAGGAAATGATATGCAGCTTTCAGTAAGGTACTTTCTACAAGCACTGAAATTATCGGTAACAGATAGTTTCGTGATAAGGTAATTGGTAGCAAGTGACAAAAGGTAAAAGTAAATAAGTTGCAGCAAGATGGCCCAATCCTTTTTGTAGAAAAGGACAAGCCTGGACAAACACTTATATGGAGGAAAGCGCTCCCGAGGACACGTGGGAATTATCGTCAAGCTAGTTTTCATCATGATCATCTGATTCGCGTTCGGTACTTTGATAATTTGGTATGTGTGTGGACCGGTGCTTGGGTGATGTCCTTTCTTGGACAAGCATCCCATTTAAGATTAACATCTAATGCAAGCATCCGCAACTACAAAATAAGTATTAAGGTAAACCTAACCATAGCATTACACAAGTGGATCCAAATCAGTCCCTTACGAAGCAACGCATAAACTAGGGTTTAAGCTTCTGTCACTCTAGCAACCCATCATCTACTTACTACTTCCCAATGCCTTCCTTTAGGCCCAAATAATGGTGAAGTGTCATGTAGTCGACGTTCACATGACACCACTTGAGGACAGACAACATACATCTCATCAAAATATCAAACGAATACCAAATTCACATGACTACTTATAGCAAGACTTCTCCCATGTCCTCGGGAACAAAAGTAACTACTCGCAAGACATATTATTGTTCATGATAAGAGGGGTATTAATATGCATAATGGATCTGAACATATGGTCTTCCACCAAATAAACCAACTAGCATCAACTACAAGGAGTAATCAACACTACTAGCAACCCAAAGGTACCAATCTATGGTTTGGGTACAAAGATTGGATACAAGAGATTAACTAGGGTTTGAGAGGAGATGGTGCTGGTGAAGATGTTGATGAAGATAACCCTCCCCCAGATGGGAGAGTAGTTGGTGATGACGGTGGTGACGATTTCCCCCTCCCGGAGGGAAGTATCCCCGGCAGAACAGCTCTGCCGGAGCCCTAGATTGATTTCCGCCAAGGTTCCGCCTCGAGACGGCGGCGTCTAGTCCCGAAAACCTCCTTATGATTTTTTCCAGGTCAAAACACCTTATATAGGAGAAGATGAGAATCGGGGGGACATCAGGGGGTCCACGAGGCAGGGGGTGCGCCCAGAGAGGGGGGGCGTGCCCCCACCCTCGTGGACAGGTGGTGGGCCCCCTGGTGATCTTCTTTCGCCAGATATTTGTAATATTTTCTGAAACGGTGTCCTGTGAAGTTTCAGAGCTTTTTGAGTTGTGCATAATAGGTTTCTAGTGTTTGCATCCTTTCCAGCCCAGAATTCCAGCTGTCGGCATTCTCCCTCTTCATGTAAACCTTGTAAAATAAGAGAGAAAAGGCATAAGTATTGTGACATAACGTGTAATAACAGCCCATAATGCTATAATTATCAACAGAAAAGCATGATGCAAAACGGACGTATTACCGTGGGATCAGTAAAAGCCGCTGCGGAATGCCTTGCCGACCAGGGTCCGCGATGACGAGTGATGTCCGCAGTATCCGGCATGGTTGTTGGCTAGCAGCTCGCCTCCCTCCTCCATGGAGATGCACCGTAAAGAAGTGTCATTTGGTCGCCTCCTGTAGAGCTCACCATCTTGGATGCACTATGCCGTAGCCTGTCGAGCTACGCGTTCCGCATCCTCCTCCTTCTCCGGTAACACCCCTCGCACGAGGTATGACTTGAATTCTTCGGTCCAGCATCCCTCCTGAGACTCAAGCGCCAGGAGCAAGCGAGCTCTTGAGGCCGGGCCGCAGGAGGGAGCTCCCTGAGGCTGGTGGCTGGGGGAGTTCTTCCTGAGGCTTCGCCAGCTCTTCTCTCATGGGTGACGCCGAGGGTTTGAGGAGCCTTCCTTTGAAGACGCCGGGCTCCTGGGGCAGGCGCCTAGAAGCTCTCTTAGCGATGTCGTCGGCCTCCTTGTTAGTGCCACGGGGCACGTGTTTCAGTTCCAGGCCCAATTACTGCTTCTCCATTTTACGTACCTCCGCGAGGTATGCTTCCATATGCTCGTCCCTTGGCTCATATACCTTGTTGGAGAAGTTGGCGAGGAGCTGGGAGTCACCCTTGATGGCGAGGCACTTCACTCCCAAGGCTATCGCTGCCTTGAGACCGGCGATGAGGCCTTCGTATTCCGCGATGTTGTTGGAGACGTTGTCTCCTGGCCGAAAGCAGAGCTGCACGGCGTAGTATAGCTTGTCTGCAGCAGGCGAGATGAGCACAGCTCCAGCCCCCGCGACCTAGTGGGCGAACGCATCGTCAAGTACATGACCCAGCCATCAGGCGCTTCGCTTCCCGGTAGGAGGGACTGGTCCTGGCTTGCTTCAGGTCCTGGGGCGTTGGTCCCAAGGTTGTCAGAATCACGATTTTGAATCAGATCGGAGCCCTTATGGTAGGATCGCAAATCGTGGAATCTTCACTATCAGGATCGTAGAAACGTAGATTCTGTGAACTAAAGTCGTAGAATCAGAGGGGTTAGTTTGGATCGTAAAGTCGTAGAATCATACAATAGAATCGCGATTCTGATAACCTTGGTTGGTCCATTCGGCCATGAAGTCAGCAAGCGCGGCCCCCTTGATGATCCTGGTGGTGCTGAACTCTAGCTGGAACGCCTGCAACTCTATGTTCCACTCCGTGACCCTTCCTGCTGCATTTGGGCTCTGGAGTACTCTTT
>LR738710.1:528853308-528894332 GCA_902687465.1 Secale cereale | reverse complement strand
GGGGGGGGGGTAAGCTGAGACGACCTTGATGGGCTGGCCTTGGAAGTAGTGATGCAACTTTCGTGATGCAACGAGGAGCGCCAGCAAGAGCTTCTGCGGCATTGGTTAGCGTGGTCGGGCATCACGAAGTATCGTGCTGGCGAAGTATACCGGGTGCTCTATGAGAATGGAGCCCAGAATCCTCTACGGCTGTGTGAGCTGGGATGGTGCCCTAGGATTTTGGTCACGGGCTGGGTTAGTCTCAGCCTCAGAGAGGTCGACTTGTATGTCACAACCAGCTTCCGGCCTCGTCGGGACCTCGGGAGTTCCCCCCTTGGTCTGTAGGGACTTGTCTTGGCGCTCCTCTTGAAAGGCCACCAGCGCCGCACTAGCCGAATGTGGCGTCGCGGCTAGGTAAAGCACCAATGGCTCTTGAGGCTTGGGTGCCACCATCACCGGAGGGCTAGTGAGGTATCTCTTGAGATCTTCGAACGCTGCATCAGCTTGAAGAAGGGCAGGGATCTCTGCCTAGCTTGGAAAAGAAACACCCCAGCGATGTTACGCAGCCAACCAGCTTCTGCACCTCCTTGAGGTTCTTGGGCGGGCTCATCTTCTCTATGGCCTTGACTTTCTCGGGGTTTGCCTCGATTCCTCGGTGCGACACGAGGAAGTCCAAGAGCTTGCCTGAATGAACTCCGAACACGCACTTCTCCGGGTTGAGTCGCAAGTCTACCTTGCTTAGGTTGGCGAAAGTCTCTTCTAGATCTGTGATAAGGGTTGAGGCCTCCTAAGATTTTACTACAATGTCGTCCACAAACGCCTCAGTGTTCCTCCCGAGCTGCTTCCCTAGTGCAATGTGCATTAACCACTGGAAGGTTGCTCCTACATTCCGTAACCCAGATGACAAGCAGGTGTAGCAGTACACCCCGTAGGGGTGAGGAAGGCAGTTTTCTCGATGTCTTGTAGCGCCATCTTGATTTGGTGGTATCCTGAGAAGGAGTCCAGGAAGCACAGCAAGTCGCACTCGGCGGTGGAGTCAATGAATTGATCGATGCGTGGCAGAGGGAACGGATCTTGCGGGGAAGCTTTGTTGAGGTTGGTGAAGTCAACGCACATGCACTCTTTTCCTCCTTTCTTGGGTGGGATTTGCCAGCCACTTCGGGTATCGGACTTTGCGGATGACACCTGCCACTTCTAGATTTTGAGTCTCCTGCTCGATGAAGGACTGCTTCTCCATGGATTGGTGCCCGACCTTCTGCTTCACGAGGCGCATGTTATGACATACGTTTAGGTGATGCTCGATCACCTCTCTTGGGACCCCCGCCAGATCCTTGGGTTCCCATGCGAACACGTCCCTATTCGCGTGCTGGAATCCAACTAGCACCTCCTCCTGAGCTGAGGGAAGGCCAGCTCCTGTGGTGAAGGCGACACCTGATGGCGCATCTTCATTCATCGGCACCTGTTTTGTCTCGGCTTGGTCTTGGGAGAAAAGTTGCTTTTTCTTGGCTGGGGCAGCCCCTTGGTCCCAAGGGCGGCTTCCTCGGTAGGGCGCGCTGCCGCAGCGGTCTGGAAGACGAGCGTGAGGTCCGCCAGGGCTCCCTTGGCATCCCTTGCCACAGTAAGGACCCCGCGGCTCACCGGCATCCTCATGAGGTTATAGGCCGGGTGGGTTGCGGCTATGAACTGAGCCAGCGCCGGGTACCCGAGGATGGCATTGTACGGGAGACCGATTCGGGCGATGTCGAAGTGGATCAGCTTGGTGAGGTAGTTGTCTCAGGTGCCGAAGGTCACCGGGAGGCGGATCTGCCCTAGGGGGCTGGTAGAACCGCTGCCGACCCGAGAGAAGGGCTTGGTGGGGCGTAGCCGCTCGAGTGGAACCTAGAGTAAGCTGAAAGCTTCCACCAAGAGCACATTGAGGCTAGCCCCGCCATCGATGAGGGTCTTAGTGACGGCCACATTGCAGATGGTGGGGGTGTAGAGCATCGGCAGAGCGTCGGAGCCCATGGTGGAGGCAGGGTGGTCTCCTGAGTCGAAGATGAGGTCGGCCTTGGGAGCAACCCACCCAAGAGGAGCCCCCTTGCGTAAGGAGGTGACTCCCGTCTGGCGAAAGATCTGCTTGATGTGTCGGCTGGAGGGTGGTGCTTCGGAGCCGCCGAGGAGGGCCGCGACGGCGTGGGGCGCCGGAGCCTCGAAGCACGCGAGGAAGAGGCCGCGCAACTCTTCCCAGGATGCCACGGCGAATTCTGGCAAGCTGAAAAACCAGACCCGCGGCACACCGTTGAGCGCCATGGGGAGCCACCTGCCCATGACCTTGTCGTCGCCGCCGTCCGCCGAGATGGCCTCCTCGTAGGCCTGGAGGAAGACAAGTGGATCGGCCGTGCCGTCATAGCGTGGCGGCAGATTCGGCCTGAACTTGCGTGGCCACTGTACCTGCCGCAAGGCAAGGGCAAAGGCCCGATGGCCGGGAGTGTCGCCGCGCATGGCCACCAAGCCCGTTGGAGGAGAGGCGCCCGCTAAGAACTTGATGAGCGGAGAGCGGGACGAACGAGGACAAGGCTTCGGCACACCCCCTACCTGGCGCACCAAATGTCGGATTTAGGGTTCCGGCAAAACCCTCAAGGTTCAAACTCTGGGGTGCGCACGAAGATCTCTCCTTCCACCCTAGCCCTTTTACTCGACAGTTCTAGGCCTAGCTCGTCAGATCCGATGAACAAGAGGCACATGATTTATACTGGTTTGGGCCACCATTGTGGTGTAACACCATAATCCTGTGTGTGTTGTGGATTTCCTTGTAGGCAGAGGGAGAACTAGTACATGGATGAACTCCCTCCTGGGGAGAGGTGTTCTTGAGCTCGGGTGAGGTTGAGATGAGTGGCCTTCTATCTAATCAACTTGAGATGACTCCCCAATGGTGGTGGGTAGTCCTATTTATAGTGGCCAGGGTTCTCTTCCCAAATATTGAGCGGGAAGGAATCCCACAACGGCCAATTTTGAAAGGTGGTCTTCGCTGCCAAAAGCTTCTGGTGGTGACGCCGCCGTGGGCTCCGCGATGACCTTCGACCTGCCGTCCTGCTGGTCTTGGTCTTGTTGCACTGATATGGAAACCTTTGCCTGACGCCTCGGGACTCCATGTCTGCGCCTGCTCCTTTAGCACCGAACAGGAAACTAGCGCTCTGTGCCCGCTGGCGCCTGCCTGGCTTTAATCGTCACTTCTCACGTCATGAGGACCTCGCGAGGTGCCCCTTGCCTTGATATCTCCGATCCTCACGAGCCGGCCTGGCGAGGCTGCCCCAGGGGATGTCCCGCGTCGTCCGCCTCGCGAGGCTTGGCCCCTCACTAGGGTCTTGGGTGTTGCTAAAAAAGTAGGGCCACACTAGGCCGCCTTGCGAGCCACGCTCTAGGCCGCACGCAGGCAAGTCTGGGTACCCCCATTCCCAAAACGCCGACACATTATGAGAAAGAGTGAGCTCTTTGTTGATGAAGCTCTAGAAGGTCACACTAATGCCAATATGTAGATGAAGGTAATCAATTTAAAGAGATCGGTCATCAAAACGTTCATCAATAAAGTTGTTGAGAATGTCAGCATCAAACAGTGACAGGTCCTTGAAGATATCAGCCTCTTCCTGCTTGTTTTTATCAGAAGCTCCAAAGCATGATCATCAAGATCTTCATCGCTAGAGAGGTCAATGATATCACCATCATATTGCAGGATGCCAGTAGGAGGAGGGACTCGACCAACAATATCAAGTGCTCTTAGTGAGGTACGAGATAGGTCTTTAGATTGCACACTGGATTCAGGAGATGCAACTTTTAGAGTCTTCAACTTCGAAGCTTTTGGTGCAGAAGCATCCTTGGAGACCTTATCCCCCTTAGGTTTTGAAGCCTTTGCCTTCTTCACATGCTTCGTGGATTGGGGAGCAACAATATCTTCTTCCTCATTGTTAACAATGGCTCTCTACGCAGCACAATGCACTAGATATACTGAAAAATCTTCAAAGGGGCCAATGCTACTGGGTCCGGCTTCACGACTTACATCGGACATTGGCTTGGCTGGACCTGGGTTGAAGTCAACTCCAAATTCCTCCTTGTTTTTAGCAACAGAAGCCACAACATATTGATAATTTTCTTCAAACAAATCGTCCTTATGACACCATCGTAATCTAGATGGGTCAGCATTGTGAGGCATTGGAGGCTTGATCATGCAAGTATAGAAGCGTTTCTGAATGGCTTCAGCCTTGGTTTTGGGGTGAAGCTTCTTGTACGAAATGTCAATCCAAGGGC
Organism: Secale cereale; assembly: GCA_902687465.1. NCBI lineage: Eukaryota > Viridiplantae > Streptophyta > Magnoliopsida > Poales > Poaceae > Secale > Secale cereale. Next base: position 528,890,072 of record LR738710.1, on the reverse strand, counting down.
GCCTTATAGTGTTCTTGGCGGTGTGCTCTGGGGTTACAAACTTGTACAGAAACCATTGCTCTGCCAAGTACCAGCGAATCCATTGAATGCAGGACTTGTGCCGTTCGTATGTTTGTTCAGGATCAGACTTGTACATCTCATACAAATCTGGAGGTAGATCCTTTGCAGTATTCTCACGTCGTTGTCTGCCCCCCTTGTTGGTTGATTTATCACTTGCTATTTTCTTCTCAAAACTTATTTTCTTCACAAGGGTGGTAGGCTTCACTATACTTGTTAGAGAAGAATTTGCTTCTAGAGATTTAAGGTGACACTATAAGAAGTCTGCAACTGAACTCAGACTATGAGAGATGAGCGACTCTGCCACGAACATGTACCTGTGAAAGAATTAGAGATGCGAGGGAAGTAGAAGAGGTCATATGCATTCTCAGAGGATTTTGAAGATAAAATCTGTTTGAAGACACTGACATCATGGGGTGAAGACATTCACTTATTGGGATAACTTGGTTCCACATTTGTACGAATCCATGTATAAGTACAGCTGAGGAACCTCTCTAGTTGTGAAGCATAAGTGAACGTACTTGCAAATCACGAGATGCAGAAAGTGGAACATCCAGAGTTGGAAGTGAAAAACAACTTTCTGAAGATTTAGAAAGTTCATTGGATCCAACATGCAGTAAAAAGTAAGCTTTTAATTACTGCACAAGAACAGTCGAGGAACCACTAGACAAAGTTGTAGAGGAAGCCGAGTAGTTCAATCTCCCGTGCCCTAACTTGGCGGCGGAAGACAGCTACGGCCACGGTGGGAGGAAGATGTCCGCGGCCGGCGTGAGGACGACGACGGAGAGGTCGCGACATCAAAGCACTTCTTCTCTGGCAACGATGAGAGCCAGCGACGGTGCTAGGGTTTTGAGGGAGACAGTGAAAGGAGAAAGATTTATTGAACGCGGGGTGGGCTGAGTATTTATAAGAAGATGGGCGACATTGTGAATTTACTCAGCTGCCCCCGGTGATGCGCAACTGGATGATGCGTGGCACTCATGCAACAATTTAAAACTGTGCCACGATCCATCATCCACCTAGTATGATGGGCGGTCGTTCCAGCTTCTCTAGATTCAGGAAAAAAGGATAAGGATAATAATACATTTTAAATATTGGTCTCAATGTCGTCGACTACCAAGGACACGGTGAAGACAATCGACATGTGTCAATTAGAATGCATATGAAGATTTAGAGAGACTGGGTGAGATAAGTATAGATAGGGTAAGGGTCCGATCACATTCTCTTAGCTCAGAAAACTTCAACTTGAAGACATAGCTATAAGTGAATGATGTAGAGGACAGAATGTAAGTGCATCTAGTGCCTCCCCTAATTAGTTTTGGAGTATTGACAACAAACGTGGTTGAGGGACTAATGTGTTTGTGAGAATTGCGGGATAACACAGGTAGAAGTCCCTCATTGATTCGGTTTACCTACCAGAGATGACCCCTAAAATGTATGAATACATTGAAGACTATGGAGATTCATGAAGACATTCATGTTGAAGACAATGACATGTGAAGACATTCATTTGAGGACAATGGAGCACGACGACATAGTTACTTCGTTGTTTCATTTTCTTCTTTCTTGAGTCATAGGAACCACCGAACTATCAAGTGGGGTCCAAGTGAGCAATGTAAGAAAACTGATGTGATGCTCAACCCATTTCCTATGTATCCGAGTGAAGATGAAAGAGAGAAAATCTTGTTCTGAGTTGGACAAGTCACATTTACTTGTAGCCCAAGTCAAGCTTCCACATGTGTTTGAAATCTGACCGTTGGACATGTGTCGGTTCCCAAATGACCAAGGGTCATTTCGGACAAATCATGTTGGGTTGCCTCCTGGCTATAAATAGCCCACCCCCACCACCATAATTGGTTATATCACTTTACTCTTACTCTTTGTTTAGCTTCGTGAAGTCATTGCTTGTCTTCCTTGTTTGACTTCACTGCGTGAATACATACTCTTTGATTTCATAATTGGCTTCATACTATCTTCCTATTCTAATCCACTCTACCTAGATGTTATTTGTCTTCATGCTTACTCAATACTTTCACTTAGACTATGGCTTGTCTAGTGTAGTTTATCTCTCGCTGTATACTATGTAGGTAGTATTTGATTGTCTGTCTTCAAAGACATGTCCTGTCTTGAAGACATTCATAAAAATCGCCTATTCACCCCTCCTCTAGTCGATAAAAGGCACTTTCATTTGGTATCAGAGCAAGGTACTCCCTTGTTCTGTGTGATTCGGTTTAACAACCTTGAGTTTTAGCTATGTCGACTGCAGGGATAATCAAAGTCTCCACTACATGCCCCGTCTTCGATGGCACTAATTACCCCTACTGGAAGAATAAGATGCGCAGATATCTTGAAGCTATTGACAATGATCTCTGGCATGTCGTCAAGACTAGTGTTCCCAAAGCCAGTGAGGGCATCACCCCCGCCGATGTCAAGAAGTTTGCACAATTGGACTCAACCACCAACAACATCATTTGTGGTCATCTAACCAAAGGACAGTATAGCCATGTGAGTGCTCTGGAATCTGCTAAGCTGGTCTGGGACTGGCTGTCCAAGGTCAACGAAGGTGTCTCAACTCAAAGGGACTCAAGAATCGTTGTGCTTCGCAATCTATTCAACCGATTCAAGAGAAATGACAATGAGAATGTCTATAGCACAATCGATCGCCTTCAATGAGTTTCGTGATCTCGGCACCACTGAGATCACCAACCATGAAATAGTGAAGAAGCTATTGAGATCACTTGATAGTTCATTTGATACCTTAGCCCCGATGATACGAGAATGTCCCGACTTCAAAGATCTCGATCCGTCTGACATACTTGAGAGGCTCAATACACATCAGTTCTAGCTATCTGAGGAAAGAGATATCTATGGCACCAACTATGGCCGATACCGTGCTTTGAAGGAAAAAGCCATTTCCTCATCTAAAGAAGAATCTGACTAATGTTCTGATGATCCCTAAGACATTGGCAAAAAGCTAGCAATGCTCATGACAAAGTTCCAGATGTTCTCCAATAAAAATCACTTCAGAAGGTCTTCAAGATCCAACTTCAAGAATGATGAGGATGCCTCTTGTGACTACAAGAAGAGAACATGCCACAAATGCAAGAAGCTAGGCCACTATATATGTGAATGTCCTCAATGGGCCAAGGAAGCTAAGAAAAAGAAGAAGAGCAACGAATATTATTCTAATGATAAGAAGAAGAAGAAATCATCAAAGTCTTCTTCGAAGTCTTCTTCAAAGTCCTCATCCTACAAGAAGAGCTCATCCGACAGGGCACGTGCATTCATTGGCAAGGATATGGATTCAGAGAAGAAGTCTGCATTTGAGGAGGTGGAGGTGGAGTTTGAGGAGGAGTCTGATTCAGACGAGGAAAGCCTGGCTCTAGCTTCAGCATTCGTCGCCAAGTTGATCTTCAACACTGAACACAATGATCACTACACCGACACTAAGGAGAATGATGACGACGACTCTGCTCCCACCTACTGCTTCATGACACGAGGTGCCAAGGGTACGACTCCGAAAGCCACTGAATGGATCATGGATAGTGTATGCATTAACCACATGACTGGTGATGAAAGTCTTCTCATGGACTCTACTCTTCGTCCATCTACCAAAAGACACATTAGATTCGTCAACATTGGTAAAAGCAAGCTATTGGGCCTAGGTAGAGTTGCTATCTCAAAGGATCAACACATGGATAAAGTGATGCTTGTTGAATCCTTCGGATACAAGTTAATGTCCATCTCCATCCTATGTGACCTTGACATGATTGTGATATTTGAAAAATATTGATGTTTTGTGCTTATGGCTTCTGACAAATCTCTAGACTTCGAACATTATCGAAGAGGTCTTCTGTTATGGTAGATTTCTCCGTAGGACCACAGCTTGCCGTATGCCTTCTAGCAAAAGCTTCAGAGTGCTGGCTTTGGCATTAAAGCCTAGGACATGTGGGCATGAGGAACTTGCACACTCTCGTGGATAAGAAGCACATTATTGGCATCGATGGTGTAAAGTTCAAGAAGGATCATCTATGTGGTGCTTGCGAAGCTGGGAAAATGAGTAGGGCAAAATATCCCTCAAAGAAAATCATGACGATGTCACGTCCCTTCAAGCTACTACACATGGATTTATTTGGCTCTACTCACTACTCTACACTTACCACTACTAGTTGCTTATATGGCTTCGTGATTGTTGATTATGATTCTAGATATATTTGGGTACACATAATCCTCTACAAGACCGAAGTGTAGGAAACGATTTGCTAATCGCGCCATGACTAACTATGGCATCAAGATCAAAGCACATCAGGAGTGATAATGGCATGAGATTCAAGAACACTTGCCTAGACACTTATCTTGATACTCTGGGCATCACACATGAGCTCTCTGCTCCATACACACCTCAGCAGAATGGCGTCGTGGAGCGAAGAACATGACACTTATTGAGATGGATCGAATGATGATTGATGAATACAAGACTCCAAGAAAATTCTGGCCTGAAGCCATTGATGCTGCATGCCACATCATCAACAGGGTTTATTTTCACAAATTTTCAGAGAAGACATCTTATGAACTACTCATTGGTAAGAAGCCAAACGTAGGCTATTTCAAAGTCTTTGGTGCTAGATGCTGGATCAAGGATCCACATCACACTTCCAAATTTGAACCAAAAGCACATGCATGTTTTATGCTTGGTTACAGAAAGGACTCACACACCTACAGAGTCTTCAACATCTTTCACTATAAAGTGGTTGAAACTGTAGATGTGCAGTTCGATGAGACTAACGGCTCGCAAAGAGAGCACCTGCCAAATGTGCTAGATGAAGCTTCTCCAAGTGAATCTATCAAGATAATGGGTACTTGTCGGATTCAGGGCTCCGTAAAACCCTCTAGGTTCAAACTCTAGGGTGGGTGCGAAGATCTCAACCTCGCCTATCTATCTACTTGCCATCTTACGAACTAACACAATGAGTAAGAATGTAAAAGAGACACGAGGTAGTTTATCCTAGTTCAGGCCACCTAGCCGTGAGTGGCCCTACTCCTGCAGTATGGTGGATTAGCCTAGAGATAGGCTATGGATGAACTAGTACAATGAGTGAACAACCTCCAAAAGTGAGGTGTTCTTGCTTGGTGGTAGCAGAGAGGCTCTGAATGATCCGTCCCTTGTTGGGTGGTGGCTATCCTACTTATATAGCGGCCCTGGTCCTCTTCCACGAAATGTTTGGCGGGAAGGGATCCCACAACGGCTAATTTCTAAGGGGGGCAACTAGTACATCTTTGTCGGATCGTGGGTTCCTGCAAACCCTTGAGGTTCGAACACTGGGTGCGCACGAAGATCTCTCCTTTCTGCTCTAGCTTGCTCTCCCACTGATTCCTAGGCCTGGCTCGTCGAACCCAAAGAACAAGGGACACAAGGGTTTATACTGGTTCGGGCTTCCGTTGTCGTGTAATACCCTAATCTAGTGTGGTGTGGTGGATTGCCCTGTAGGCTGAGGATGAACTAGTACATGGGAAGAACAGCCCCTTGAGGAGAGGCGTCCTTGTGCTCGGCGAGCTAGTGGGTGTGATGGTTGTCTCAATGATCCGATCGTCCCAGTTTGGGTTAGCTTCGGATCAGATGAGATGCCCCCTATGGTTGTGGCTAGTCCTATTTATAGAGGCTAGGGCCCTCTTCCCAAATATTGAGCAGGCAGGTATCCCACAACGGCCAAGTTTGAAGGGGGACAACTAGTACAAGCTATCCTGACAAAATGTGGTCTTCGCCTGCCAATGGCCCTAGTGGTGACGCCGCCGTGGGCTCCGTGGTGACCTTCACTCTGCCGTCCTGCTGGTCTTGGTCTTGTTGCACCGATATGGAAAACTTGGCATGACGCCTCGGGACTCTTCGCCTGCGCTTGCCCCTTTAGCACCAAAGAGGAAATTGGCATCCTGCGCCCGCTGGTGCCCGCCTGGCCTTGGTCGTCATGGCTCACGTCACGGGAACCTCGTGAGGTGCCCCTTGCCTTGATATCTTCGCTCCTCGGGAGCTAGCCTAGTTAGGCCGCCCCAGGGGAGGTTTTGCATCGTGCGCCTCACGAGGCTTGGCCCCTCGCGAGGGTCTTGGGTGGTTGCCGATGTAGTTGGGCCGCACCACGTTGCTGGATGAGCCATGCTCTGGGCCGCAGGCAGGCAAGTCTAGGTACCCCCGTTCCCAGAACGATGACAGTAGCCCCTGAGCCCAAGGTGCGCTTGGAATTCGCTTCACAGCGAAGCCATGGATCAAGCGCGGAGCGCCGCGTGCTCCAAAAGCACGTGACCTTAATCCATGTGTGGCGATTGACGGGACGTGGGAGTCTCCCCTTCCCCACGCCGCCTCGGCAACTGGACGACTTGACAATTCCCTGCTTGCACAAAAGACCAGCATTACCTGCGATTATGGAGGCCGGTGGTTGGCCTTCTCCTGGCTATAAATAAGGCGACGGGCGGTGCCCCTGTTGCCCATCTTCTTCCTCCATTCCCCCCGCTTCGTCTTCTTCCTCTTTGCTCCTTGCTTGGCAGCGCCACCCATGTTGCCGATTTGGCGATTCACCGCCGCCGAGAAGGGAAAGACTCCTCGTGAGGAGCCGGGGTTGCTCCCGCCGAAGAAAAGACCATTCGGCCCTTGTGGCGCAGTCCTGATGCCGGATGTGACGAGGCCTTGGGACGAGCTGCCTCCCCCCCAGCTACCCGCTGCCCTTGTGCACCAGGGCGCAAGGCTCCGGAGGGGAAGGCAGCGTCTAGCGCCGCCCGCGCTTTGGCCGCGTTGAGCATGCCGGTGTGGTGCACGCCGCCGTCCCGCGAACGCATGTTGGAGGCTCTTCGCACGAGTTCATGGTGTGGGTGGCCATGCCTCCTAGCTCCTGGATCCGCTTCCCGCCATTCTTCTCTGCACATATGCCGCCGGGAGGGTCGCTTGAGCTGAGGTTACAACACGTCGAGTGCCGGGCCCTGGCGACGGGGGCTGAGGTGGCGGTCGTCTCCCCGGGTAAGATCTTCATGACCCGCGGATGGGGCAAGGTCGCCAGCGTCTGCCGCGCGGAGGGCGCCCTCGCCATCCACTTCGAGTACGACGACGCCTCCGTGCTGGTCTTCAAGGTGTTCGACGTAGAGGGACGTCACCTGGTGTGCTACCCCGGAGGGGGCTGTTGGGATGACACAGCGGCTGGCGCCATGCTAGCCATCAGTCCCGCCGCCGGCTCTCCCAGCAGCAGTGATTTCCCTTGGGAATCCAGCAGCTCTCCCGAGGCTGATGAGTCTCCGGAGACAAGTGACGACATCTACACGCCTCCAAGGTCGCGCCATGCCTAGAGCGTATCAGCTGCACAAGCTCGTCACTGACGGTGACTTGAGCGGGGTCGGAGATGGCCTCCCATGGCCCACTGTTTATGATGGCGTTGACTTCGGTAGTCGCAGCTTGGTGCTTTACGCTGGCAGGTCCCAGTCCCAAGGCAAGCTGTAGCTGTCACTGGTATGCCAGGTCGCGATGCTGTGGTCAAGGCCAGGAGGTGGGCAGCCCGGGGTCTGGTAAGAGCTCCTAAGGCACGATGCTCAAGAGGTCCCCCTTGGCATGCAAGCAGCTTCCGGAGGCTAAAAAGGGAGGTGACATTGCCAATACGTGACTGTAGAATCCAACTCTTCAAGTGATGATGGCGCACTGATGGGATTCACAACTTATCTTGATGGCTATGAGGTGATCTCTCAAGCAGTGTGCCTGGCTTGCTTCCGATGTTGCGTGGCTGAGATTTCGCGATTTCCTTCCTGCTTTCCCTAGAGTTCTGCGTCGGCAAAGCCTGGACCCGCGCGTACCTCAGCCGCCGTTGGGTCATCCGGATCACCAGGACGAGACCAAGGGGTGAGGGGCTACTTGACCAGCTAGGCTCCTGAGTAGCGATGCTCAGGAGTCCCCCTTGACGTATGAATGGCCCTCGGGAAGGAAATGCTAGACTTATGCCTTTATGTTCTGCGTCAGCAGGGCCCGACCCCGCGCATACCTCAGCTACCGCTGGCTTGTCTGGATCACCAGGACAAGATCAGGGATTGAGGGGCGACGGGACCAGTTAGGCCCTTTGGTCGCGATGCCCAAGGGTCCCCCTTGACGTACGAATAGCCCTTGGGAAAGTAATGCGAGAGCAGACCTTAGTGTTCTGCGTTGGCAGAGCCCAGCCCCTCGCGTACCTCAGCCGTTGTTGGGTCGTCCGGATCACCAGGTCGAGACAGAGGGGTGAGGGGCTACGGGACCAGTTAGGCCCTTGGGCTGCGATGCCCAATGGTCCCCCTTGACGTACGAACAAACCTCATACCTGTTCTCGCCGGGCTTTCGCTCGGGAGGGTTGTGTGACGACCAAGTCCGGGGGACCTGGTGGGGAGTACGCCAGGCGTGACCTGAGCGTAGCCCCCATGCCTAGCCCCCTCGCGCTACCCTCCCGAGGGGAGAGCAGCGTGGTGGGGCTGGCCATCGAGCCTGGTGGCTCCCTGAGGTTAAAGCAGCCGTGAGGCCACCCTAGTTGTTTATCAACAGCGTGGAGCATGGCGCTACTGTTCTTGCATGGGCATAGCCTGTCGGATCTAGGGTTCCTGCAAAACCCTTGAGGTTCGAACACTGGGGTATGCACAAAGATCTCTCCTTTCCACTCTAGCTCGCTCTCGCACAGATTCCTAGGCCTAACTCATCAAACTCGAAGAAGAAAGGACACAAGGGTTTATACTAGTTCGAGCCACCGTTATGGCGTAATACCCTAATCCAGTGTGGTGTGGTGGATTGCCTTATAGGCTAAGGAAGAACTAATAAATGGGATGAATAACCTCCTAAGGAGACGTGTTCTTGTACTTGGAGAGAGCGAGGGTGATCTTGATGATCGGATCCCTCGTCCTAGGTTTTGGGTCGCTCTAGATGAGATGCCCCATATGGTGCTGGCTAGTCCTATTTATAGACGCCCGGGTCCTTTTCCCAAATATTGAGCGGGAAGGGATTGCACAATGACCAATTTTGAAGGGGGGCAGCTAGTACAAGCTATCCTGACAAAATGTGGTCTTCGCCTGCCAAAGGTTCTAGTGGTGATGCCGCCGTGGGCTCCACGATGACCTCCGCTCTGCCGTCCTGCTGGTCTTTGTCTAGTTGCACTGATATATAAACCTTTGCCTGATGCCTTGGGACTCCTTGCCTGTACTTACCCCTATAGCACCAAAGAGAGAACTGGCACCCTATATCCACTGGCGCCCGCCTGGCCTTGGTCATCATGGCTCACGTCACGGGAACCTCGTGAGGTGCCCCTCGCCTTGATATCTCCGCTCCTCGGGAGATAGCCTAGTGAGGCCGCCCCAAGGGAGGTTTTGCATCATCCGCCTCACGAGGCTCGGCCCCTCGCGAGGGTCTTGAGTGGTTGCTGTCAAGTGCGGAGCGCCGCGGGCCCCAAAAGCTTGCAGCCTTGATTAACGCATGGTGATTGATTGGACGTGGGCGTCTCCACTTCCCCACGCCGTCTCGGAAACCGCATGACTTGACAAGTCCCTCCATGAATAGAGGACCATCATTACCTGTGATTATGGAGGCCGGCGGTTGGCATTCCTTTGGCTATAAATAAGGCGACGGGAGGAGCCCCCGTTGCCCGTCTCGTCCGTCATTTCGCCCGCCTCTTCTTATTCCCCCTTGCTTCTCGCTTTGCATTGACACCCATGGCGCCGGTGAGGAGGTTCTCGTCCGTGGAGAAGGGAAAGACCCGTTAGGAGGGCCCCGGCTCACCACCACATTAGAGGGGACAAGGCCACAGGCGCAAGTGTGCTGCGACCCCTACCGCGGCCCCTCGCGGACCCGGGCGGACCTCCTCAGTGCCCGGTGCCACCCTCAGCAGCCGTAGTGGCGGCCCCTCGTGTGGTGGGGATCGCCTAGGCCGTTACAGCCCTGTGAATGAGGGGAGGCGCGTTGGGGTCGTCCGGCCTCCCCGGCCGCGCTTTCATTTTTCGGAGGTGATGCTGGAGTTTGTCGTGTGGTCGGAGAGCCCGGCCGGTACCCGGCTCCCGCTCCTGTGCTCCCTAGCCGGCGAACCTCCAGCCATGAGCTCCGGCGGTCTTTGGCTGCACGAGGACGGTTGCTGCAGCAGGGCCTCGTGGGTTGCGGTGGAGATCTCCATCGCGGGCGCCGTGACCCTGGACCGTGGCTGGCAGACGTTTGCCCGCGCGCGCGGCCTAGGTAGGCGATGCACCCTCCACTTCAAGTATGATGGCGACTCAACCCTCTTTGTTAGGGTGTACGGGGAAGATGGCCGTCGTGCCGGGTGTTGCCTTGAGGACATTGACGGCGGCGAGGTGCTCGGCCTTGGCGATGGCCGTGACGAGGGTGAAGGTGAACTCGTGATGACCCACAACCGTAAGGGATCTATTGCAGCATTTTCGATAAGTAAGAGTGTCGAACCCAACGAGGAGCTGAAGGTATTGATAAGTGATTGTGAGCAAGGAATAACTGCACGCACTGAAAGATAACTTTTTAGGGGTTTTCTTGATATAAGCAATAGGAAAGTAGAAGCAAGCAAAGTAAAAGGCACTGGAGAGTAACAAGTGGCCCAATCCTTTCTGAGCAAAGGAGAGGCCTAGCAACCGAACTTATAAAGGCTAAAGTGTTCTTTAGGACACACGGGAGAGGTAGTCATGTGCTTTCTCCATATTCCGTATCGGTACTATGTAATGTGTTGATAAGTGTTGAGTGGGTGGATCTATGCTAGTACACCCTCTAGACTAAGATGAGTGCACTCTTATGATTAAACACCTTGCAAGCATCCGCAAATACAAGATAGTATTTAAGGCAAAAGCCTAACCATAGCAATACGATCGATGATCCATTGTTCCCTTGTGCAAAAGCGTGCGAACTGGGGTTCAGGTATCTGTCACTCCGGCAACCCACCGTAAGCATTCTTTGTACACAATGTATTCCCCTAGGTCCTCAATAAGGCGAAGTGTTGAGTGTTCGACTCACACAACACCACTAGGAAAATAACAACACAACCTAAGTATCAAACAACACATATTACTTCAACATCATATGACTACTAACAACAAGACTTCTCCCATGTCCTCAAGAACTAAAGCAACTACTCACAAGACATAAAAGAGATCATGATCAGTGGAGATAGATGGATGATAAACAATCTGGACACAATGATATTTCTCCAACAAAACTCAATAGCATTCACCACAAAGTAGTAATCAACACCGATAGGGTAGAGAGGATAGATAGTACGGATTACAACACAAGTTGCAATTGTGAGATGAGATTGTATGAAGATGGAGATGGTGCTGATGTTGGGGATGATGTTGATGATGATCTTGATGATGCCCGTGACGATGGTGATGACGATGGCGATGATCTCCCCTTCCGGGAGGTGATCTCCCCGGCGGAATCTGCCCGCCGGAGATGGCTTTTCTTCTCTGTAGGTTTCCGCCACGGAGCGGCGGCGGAACTCCATAAACTCCCCTCTTTTTAGGGTTTCTGGATGACGAGGAGTATATAGGCCAAAGGGGAGAGCCTGGAGTGGGCCAGGGGCTCCAGGCGCCCTCCCGGCGCGGCCAGGGTGGAGGCCGCGCCAGGTGGCCGCCTGGGCACCCTGTGGCCCCCCTCTGGTTGCTCTTTTGCGTATCTTCGTGATCCTTCTGGAAAATACCCTCCGTCGATTTTCAGGTAATTTGGAGGTATTCTTCTTCAGCAACTGAGCGTCCACTTTTTACCGCTGAATCCTGCGTCTGCTGCTTCGGCACCGGAAAGTTGCAAACTGTGTAAAATAGGCCAAAACAACATAAGAACATCATCGTAATGTGAAATATATCAATGAATAAGGATGAATTACGATATAAAATAGTGATGCATTTTGGACGTATCAACACCCCCATGCTTAGACCTCGCTTGTCCCCAAGCGAATACTGAGCTCGGCAAACCTGTCCACAAGTTTAGAGAGTGAAGTGTCGATAAATAGAATACGGACAAGAAGCATCACAGTTTCTTCACCAAACTCAAATATCCTCAACAGCAATTTTCAACTCATAAAGCCCTTATAAAAGAGTGGTAACACTTATAATCGAAAGTAGGGCTAAGGAAACTCATCAAATCATGGCAAACATGTCCTTTGGTCAAAGAACAACTAATAGCTTTACTTTTGCTCTTTCTCTTTATGTTTTGATGAGATTAATTGAAGCTTTTGAAAGAACATGTTATTAGGCAAGAAGTGAAAGTGTTAACACAAAGGAAGATGTTTGCTTTAGCTGGGCTTGACAAACAACTTACTTATCAAATGATAATGTCAACAAGGATATGATATGACAAATCTTAATGCAACTTTATATGAATGAATCCTCGTCAACATGATATGTCTGCTCTCTTTAAGAATAGAAGGAAGTAGGAATAACTGACTCAACCTAAAACTAAGAGATAGGCCCTGCTCTAGGGAACTAGGGAAAACTCATGTGCTATCCTTAAATCAAACAGAATGAAAACAAGTTTTGAGAGGTGCATTTTTTGTCAACTAATGCGAATAGATAACTCAATTACTTCTCGAGCTGGACAAGTTTCGAGGAACGGCTCCCGCACGGGGACGATCACATCCCCTTAATATCCTTTGTTTATCGCTGCCAAAGTTTTCTGATTTCTCATGAACAAAGTGTGAAGGAGGGTTTGTTTGTTGTATTATCTTTTATGAGCCGGGCGCACTCATGCCAGTTCCTCCTCGTATTAGGGGTTTGCAGATTAGACATGCAATCCCGGGGTAAAACTTGTCCAACTTAAAAAGATCATGAATTAACTACTACTTCCTCATGAGCTAAAACAGGGGCACAAAATAGAAGATTTTGAACATTTAGGGATAACACATAAATTCTATACTTTAGGAGGTGGTAGTGGAATACCACGAATAGGAAGGTATGGTGGACTCATATGGAAGGTATTGGTTTAAGGGTATGGATGCACAAGCAGAATTCCGCTTAGTACAGAGTTTAGGCTAGCAAAGGCTTTGAGAGAACAGACAACTGATAATGACTAAGATGCAAAGCAATATAAAGCATAAACATTAAAATAAGCATAACACATCAAATTGTCTTCCTTGTCAGCATAACACTTCAAGCATAATAACATAAAGGTTTTGGCTATGTCGCTACTTTAAGAGAATCATGCTTGTTGTTATGACCAAAGCTATGTTTGCCAAGATTAAATAAAGTTTTCAAAGCCATACCTGATATAAGGTCAATACTCCCCATAAGAATCATCATATAAGGTCGATTGCATGAAGAGAATTCCGGGTGCAGCAAAGGAACCAATAGACTTCTCATTAATATTCCATCATAGACGACTCCACACTCACGGATACAATCTCTCCACAGAACGAGTGATAGACCTCAATGCATACACCTATTTCATATAATAACCACCCTAGACATGATACGACTCTACTTGACTCTAAAAGACAAAAGATAAAGATAAAGATACCAGGCACTCCCCCAATCTTGGAACAAGCCAAGGGGATGCCATTACCCAAGGAGATTTCACTCCTCATTCTTGTTGACGTTGATTCTTCAAATCTCTTATGACACGACGAAGGGTTTGGTTTTCCTTCTCCAAGTTCTCCACTTGTACATTTAGTACACAGAAATCTTCGCACAGCTGATTGGTGATGCGATAAGCCTCGGAGATGGTGGAGAGCGTACGTTGATCTTCATGTGAAGTAGAGGGCCCTGAAAGGTTAAGAGAAAGATCATAATGAGGTTGGACAGATCCCATCATTATGGGATTGCTTGGGCCTCCTTGTTGTTGGGCAGTGATAGTCTTGACTTCCTCCCTCACTGAGCGCTCCATCTCCGCTTGTCTTGCGGCAATCTCTTCTTCGGTAGCCCAATCAACGTGCTTCCATTGATTAAGATCCTTCTGGACTTGACGTAGACGCCATCCCAAGAAGTCCTCTCCGCTCGAGCCACAAGAAGACATCTCTAACAATAACTTTTTACCCTGGCAGAAACAGATCGAAAAGAAAACAAACGAAATCGCGAGATACGTTGCCGGAACAATCCGGGAAAATATATACCAAAATTGTCTGCACAGAAAGGAAGGTAACAAGCTAAAGTGGGGTCGGAGATGGACTCCTAGGTGCCCAGGCGGCCTCCCGGCGCGGCCAGGAGGTAGGCCGCGCCAGGGGGCGCCTGGCCCCCCTGGAGCTTGTCTTCGGCTCCACTTAGGCTTAGAATTTTCCTAATTTTGCAAAAACTCATAATATGGAACTTTTATGGCGGTTCGCGATGTTTCCTTACCGTAATACATACCTTTTCTTATTCTGCTTCTGCTGGTGTCTGAAACAGGGCTGCAACATGTTCTTCGTGAGTTGTTGTGTATATCATATTCACATCAACATTGACAGGGTCTCCTGCTATGTAATGCTTAAGTCTTTGCCCATTCACAACTTGAGGTTTGGTGCCTTCAAAATTGTTAATCTTGATTGCACCAGACCGATAGACTTCTTCAATATGAAATGGCCCTTCCCACCTGGAAAGTAGTTTGCCTAGAGAAAACCTGAAACGGGATCTAAACAACAAAACTTTATCACCAACATTAAATTCACGTTTCAGTATCCTCCTATCATGCCACTTGTTTACCTTTTCCTTGAACATTTTAGCGCTCTCGTAAGCTTCACTTCTCCACTCATCTAGAGAAGTCAAGTTCATGAGACGCTTCTCACCAGCTAACTTTGGGTCAGCATTAAGCTCTCTAACAGCCCAGAAAGCTTTGTGCTCTAATTCTAATGGCAAATGGCAAGCCTTGCCATAAACCATCTTATAGGGGGACATGCCCATGGGGTTTTTGTAAGCAGTTCTATACGCCCAAAAAGCATCTCCTAACTTATTTGACCAGTCCTTTCTATTTCTATTTACTGTCTTCTGTAAGATCAACTTGATCTCTCTGTTGGTGAGCTCAACTTGCCCACTAGTTTGAGGATGGTACGGTGAAGCAATTCTATGATCGACATCGTACTTGGCTAAAGCTTTTCTAAAAGCTCCATGCCTGAAGTGTGATCCTCCATCAGTCATGAGATACCTAGGTACACCAAACCTAGGAAAAATCACATCTTTGAGCATTTTCAAAGATGTATTGTGATCAACACTTTCAGTGGGGATTGCTTCAACCCACTTGGTCACATAATCAACAGCTACTAAAATGTGAGTGTACTTGTGCGAAGAAGGAAAAGGACCCATAAAATCAAAACCCCAGCAATCAAAAGGTTCAATCACTAGTGAGTAATTCATAGGCATCTCATTCCTTCTACTAATGTTACCAACTCTCTGACATTTATCACATGCTAAAACATAATTTCTAGCATCCTTAAAGAGAGTAGGGCAATAAAAACCTGATTGAAGAACCTTATGTGCGGTCCTCTCACCGGCATGATGTCCTCCATAGGGACTATCATGGCATTGTCTGAGAATGTCCTTCTGCTCATGTTCCGGTATGCATCTTCTCACGATCCCGTCTGGACCTTCTTTGAAAAGATGTGGGTCATCCCAAAAGTAGTGCCTCAAATCATGAAAGAACTCCTTCCTTTGCTGAAATGTTAAACCTGGAGGCAAATACTTCGCAACGATAAAATTAGCATAATCTGCAAACCAAGGATCGGAAAGAGACTGTACTTTTACAACGGCAAGTTGCTCGTCTGGAAAACTGTCGTTGACTGGGATGGGATCATGCGGTATATCTTCCATCCTTGAAAGATTGTCCGCCACCGGATTGTCTTCCCCTTTCCTATCAACAATCTGCAAATCAAATTCTTGAAGAAGGAGTACCCAGCTGATAAGTCTTGGCTTGGCATCCTTCTTTGTCATAAGGTACTTAATGGCAGCATGGTCAGTATGAATAATAACTTTGGAATCAACAATATACTGCCTAAACTTATCACAAGCAAACACTACAGCTAAGAATTCCTTCTCAGTAGTAGCATAATTCTTTTGAGCACTATCAAGGGTTTTACTAGCATAATGTATAACATTCAATTTCTTATCAACCCTTTGCCCTAAAACAGCTCCAACAGCAAAATCACTAGCATCACACATAATCTCAAAAGGTAAATTCCAGTCAGGTGGTTGTACTATAGGAGCTGTTATTAAAGCTTTCTTAAGAACTTCAGAAGCCTCCTTACAATCTTTATCAAATACAAAAGGAACGTCCTTCTGGAGAATATTAGTGAGGGGTCTCGAAGTCTTAGAAAAGTCTTTAATAAATCTTCTATAGAAACCAACATGACCGAGAAAACTGCGAATATCTTTGATGTCCCTTGGATAGGGCATCCTCTCAATTGCTTCGATCTTGGCCTTGTCCACCTCAATTCCCCTTTCGGAAATCTTGTGACCAATAATAATTCCTTCGTTAACCATGAAGTGGCACTTCTCCCAGTTGAGTACCAGATTTGTCTCCTCACATCTCTGCAAAACTTTATTAAGGTTGTGGAGACAATGGTCAAAGGAAGATCCATAGACGGAGAAATCGTCCATGAAGACTTCCACAATCTCCTCACAGAAACCATGAAAGATAGCAAACATACACCTTTGAAAAGTAGCAGGGGCATTACATAAACCAAAAGGCATACGCCTGTAAGCATAAGTACCATAGGGACAAGTAAAAGTGGTCTTCTCTTGATCAGCAGTGTTAACATGAATTTGAGAGAAGCCAGAATAACCATCGAGGTAACAAAAGTGGGTATTTTTGGATAACCTTTCAAGGATTTGGTCGATGAACGGCAACGGGTAGTGATCCTTCCTGGTTGCCTTGTTCAGCTTCCTGTAATCAATACACATTCTATATCCAATAATAATTCTCTGAGGTATTAGTTCATTCTTATCATTAGGAACCACACTTGTACCTCCTTTCTTTGGAACACAATGTACCGGGCTTACCCACTTACTATCAGCTATAGGGTAGATAATACCTGCGGCTAGAAGCTTGAGAATCTCAGTTCTTACAACATCCATCATCTTCGGGTTCAACCGTCGTTGATGATCAACAACTGGTTTAGCATCGGGGTCAAGGTTGATAGTATGTTTACAGATAGATGGACTAATCCCCTTAAGGTCATCAAGGGTATAGCCAATTGCACCTCGGTGTTTACGAAGTACTTCCAATAGTCGCTCTTCTTCATATCCTGAAAGGTTAGAGTTGATAATAACAGGATATACTTTCTTTTCATCTAAATAAGCATACTTGAGCGTATCGGGAAGAGGTTTAAGATCGAATACCATGTCTTCTTTTGGTTTTGATAAAATTCCCAAAGGTTCAACCGGAAGGTTGAGCTTCAGGATAGCAGGTTGTCTCAAGAATATTTCATCTAGTTCATTTATTTCCTCCATATGCAAATCATTCTCATGGTCCTCCATATATTGCTGCAAAGGATCATTAGGGGGAATAGCAATAGAAGCAATACTTTCAATAATTGTATCATCACAGGGTAAATCGGTACCACGAGGCTGCTTAGAGAACTTAGAAAAGTTAAATTCATATGGCTCACCATTGAATTCAATAGAAACTTTACCTTTCTTGCAATCTATTATAGCTCCACAAGTTCTGAGAAAAGGTCTACCAAAAATAATAGGACAAAAATTGTCCCTCACTGAACCAAGTACTAGGAAGTCGGTAGGGTATTTTACCTTTCCACATAGGACTTCAACGTCTCTCACAATTCCGATAGGAGAGATAGTTGCTCTATTTGCAAGATGAATGGTAACATCAACTTCTTCAAGTTCACAAGGTGAAATCTCACCGATGATCTCTTGATAAAGTGAATAGGGGATAGCACTAGCACTCGATCCCAAATCGCATAGCCCATAATAATTGTGATCTCCTATTTTAACGGATACTACTGGAGTACGTGAAATTGGGCCTTTATTCTTGGCTGTGACAAGGTTAGTGGAAACAGCACAAAAATTTACATTGGAATCCAAAACATCATTAGTAACAAGGTCTTTAACCAATGAAACTTGAGGATCAACCTTGATCTGGTCCTCAGGCTCATCAATTCTTCTCTCACTTTTATTTATTATGCCTGTCACAAGAGAGTGCTCCCTTATCCTTTCGGGAAAAGGAGGCTTTTCATATATAACTGCAGGCAAAATAGGGTCAGCAACATGAATATCAATAGGTAACTCTTTGAAAGGTTCATGATGCTGATCTCTCTTCTTTTTAAAAGAATCAACGTGAGAGGCAAAATCCTTACAGAAATCAATCATTAGATGGGAATCAAGACCAATCTTAGAGCAAAAGGTATTGAAGTAATCAGTTTTCACATAGCTCTCGATATAATCATGCTCATAATTTATAGCGGGTTCAATACCTTTATCGATTTCCCAATCTTCGATATTCCTCTGGATCCTTTCAGTGAGATCCCACCTTTCTTCAACGCTCTTCGTCTGAAATACCCCACTAGAGGAGGCGTCCAGCATCTCCTTACCCTGAAGAGAAAGCCTGGCATAAAAATTTGTAAGTATAATTTTCTTGGGGAGCTCATGAATAGGACATTTGAGCATTAGGGACTTCAATCTCCCCCAAGCTTGAGCAATGCTTTCTCCGTCACGAGGCCTAAAGTTATAGATATAGTTCCTATCTCAATGAATTTCATGAAGAGGATAAAACTTGGTATAAAAGAGAGACATAAGCTCTTGCCAATCAAGCAAGTGTGAGTTATCGAGAAGCTTATACCAATCTTAAGCTTTATCTATAAGCGATACGGAGAACAATTTCCTCATGACAAACTCCATTGATACACTTGCAAGCTTAAATAATGAACATAGTTCTGATAGATATAGCAAGTGTTCACCGGGATGTCTGTCTCCTGCATAACGATTAGCCAAAACATAATCGATAATACCAGTTGGTATTTTATAGGGCACAATTTCAGTAGGGGGAGGAGCAACCACCACAGATGTGGGGCGTCTTCCCACAAGCAACGATCCAATAGCAAGGTTGTCCATAAGGACAAAGAGCAGCAACAACAAAATAAAAACAGAGATATAAAAACTTCCTTACCAGCTTCACTTACCAATAGCGCTACACTCCCCGGCAACGGCGCCAGAAAACGGTACTTGATGACCCACAACCGTAAGGGATCTATTACAGTGTTTTCGATAAGTAAGAGTGTAGAACCCAACGAGGAGCAGAAGGTATTGATAAGTGATTCTGAGCAAGGAATAACTTCAAGCACTGAAAGATAACTTTTTAGGGGTTTTCTTGATATAAGCAACAGGAAAGTAGAAGCGAGCAAAGTAAAAGGAACTGGAGAGTAACAAGTGGCCCAATCCTTTCTGAGCAAAGGAGAGGCCTAGCAACCGAACTTATAAAGGCTAAAGTGTTCTTTAGGACACACGGGAGAGGTAGTCATGTGCTTTTGCCATATTCCGTATCGGTACTATGTAATGTGTTGATAAGTGTTGAGTGGGTGGATCTATGCTAGTACACCCTCTAGACTAAGATGAGTGCACTCTTATGATTAAACACCTTGCAAGCATCCGCAAATACAAGATAGTATTTAAGGCAAAAGCCTAACCATAGCAATACGATCGATGATCCATTGTTCCCTTGTGCAAAAGCGTGCGAACTGGGGTTCAGGTTTCTGTCACTCCGGCAACCCACCGTAAGCATTCTTTGTTCACAATGTATTCCCCTAGGTCCTTAATAAGGCGAAGTGTTGAGTGTTCGACTCACACAACACCACTAGGAAAATAACAACACAACCTAAGTATCAAACAACACATATTACTTCAACATCATATGACTACTAACAACAAGACTTCTCCCATGTCCTCAAGAACTAAAGTAACTACTTAAAAGACATAAAAGAGATCATGATCAGTGGAGATAGATGGATGATAAACAATCTGGACACAATGATATTTCTCCAACAAAACTCAATAGCATTCACCAGAAAGTAGTAATCAACACTGATAGGGTAGAGAGGATAGATAGTACGGATTACAACACAAGTTGCAATTGTGAGATGAGATTGGATGAAGATGGAGATGGTGCTGATGTTGGGGATGATGTCGATGATGATCTCGATGATGCCCGTGACGATGGTGATGACGATGGCGATGATCTCCCCGTCCAGGAGGTGATCTCCCCGGCGGAATTTGCCCGCCGGAGATGGCTTTTCTTCTCTGTAGGTTTCCGCCACGGAGCGGCGGCGGAACTCCGTAAACTCCCCTCTTTTTAGGGTTTTTGGATGACGAGGAGTATATAGGCCAAAGGGGAGAGCCTGGAGTGGGCCAGGGGCTCCAGGCGCCCTCCCGGCGCGGCCAGCGTGGAGGCCGCGCCAGGTGGCCGCCTGGGCACCCTGTGGCCCCCCTCTGGTTGCTCTTTTGCGTATCTTCGTGATCCTTCTGGAAAATACCCTCCGTCGATTTTCAGGTAATTTGGAGGTATTCTTCTTCAGCTACTCAGCGTCCACTTTTTACCGCCGAATCCTGCGTCTGCTGCTTCGGCACCGGAAAGTTGCAAATTGTGTAAAATAGGCCAAAACAACATAAGAACATCATTGTAATGTGAAATATATCAATGAATAAGGATGAATTACGATTTAAAATAGTGATGCATTTTGGACGTATCAACTCGCCCTCGGCGCTGGCCGTAGTTCATCCAACTACGACAGCTCCTCCTACATCGGCAGCTCCAGCAGCGGTGGCTGCGACCAGCCACCGCAACCTCCTTGAGGGCGGCGCTGGGTCGTCTCGTCATCACGCCCCGGTGAAGCATGAGGAGGGATCCGGCTGAGCTCGAGGAGACGGTCCTCGTGAGTAGCCGCATCGTAGGAGCCATCATTGCCTGTCCTTGCTCTTCATTTCTTTCTGTATTACTAAGACAAACGACTATGGGGCCCTGGAAGGGCATGTAATGAACCGTGGTTTTTATGCTGCTTGGAGCCATATTTAGTGCTCCCGACCAATGTTGCGAGGTCTGTGTATTATGTGCCCATAGGGTGAGGAGACTTATCTTGACGTACTCGGGATAGCCTCCATCTCGTGGCGCGCGGCCCTTCGGGAAGCTGCAGAAACTCATTAGGAGATTATTATCCTTTACCACATTAGGTCCCTGGCGTGGGTTGAACATGGTAAAACATATCCTGTCGCGGTACCCGGGGGCACCTCGCAGAGGCTAAGGGAGGCACGCGAGGGAGAGCATCGGGAAACTGCCGCTCCCTCCGATGCAAGGCCAAAAATCGAGGGAAGAACCAAAGAGAGAGATGATTTAACCAAGCCATTCGAGAAATGCCAGAACTTTCAAAATCCATTAAAAAAAGGAAGGGGCAAGCCTACTCCAGAATGCAAATGAACAGCCGCGTTCGGCACCTAGTCTAGTCTTCACACCAACGCGGAGCTAAGTGCTACCACTAGGACGTGGGAGGGAGCCCCCGAGGCCCAAGGGCGGCACTCCGGAGACTCCGGGGCATGTGCAGCCCCACTAATTATTACGTGACAGTGTCACGAGTGGAGACCTTCACAAGCATGAGCCTTGCTTCACGGGCACTAGGACTTGGCTTCTCAGGCACATGGCCTTGTCTTCATAGGCACTGGGCCTTGCTTCACAGGCACAGGGCCTTGTATTCACAGGCACGGGGCCTTGCTTCACAGGCAAAGGGCCTTGTCTTCATAGGCATGTGGCCTTGCTTTATGTGTAGAACTTCTGGAGGTGCCGGATGTTCCAGGCGTTCTCTAAACCCTCTGAAAAGTTGGACAAGTCCACGTTCAGTGATTGGTTTACATTGACCCACCGGTTCAGGAGGAACCCTGGAGGCCCCCTAGGAGTGTCGGCCAATCCGCGTCCCAGTGATCGGAATAATTTTTTCTTTCGACCCTCTGAAAAGTGGGATAGTACCACATTCAGTGATTGGTTTAGATTGACCCACCGGTTCAGGAGGAACCCTGGAGGCCCCCTGGGAGTGTCGGCCAATCTGCGTCCCAGTGATCGGAATAATAGATACGATTCTTTCGGCCCTCTGAAAAGTTGGATAAAATCCACGTTCAGTGATTGGCTAGGCCCCCTGGGAGTGTCGGCCAATCCGCGTCCCAGTGATCGGAATAATTTTTATATACGGTTCATTCGGCCCTCTGAAAAGTTGGATAATTCCACATTCAGTGATTGGCTAGGCCCCTTGGATGGTACCCGCATCCACTGATTGGCTGAACCTTGCTTTGAGCCTGGCAGCTCTTTGAAAAAGCCTCGACTACATGGCCTTATTTGCAAAAAATTGCATGTTTTTTGGTGTTTTGGTGTTCTGTAACGTTTTCAACAGAGTGGAACAGCTACACAAGTTGACCACATATCTATCAAATTGAAAATCTGGATCATGTATCTCAGACCAAGTAAACCGGCGTTTATTAAAACCCGGACCGTGTATCGGGTAAAGGTTACAACTTTCTGAAACAAGATGAACCGGATTTATCATCAAGATGGACCGGAGAATTTCGAGTGTCTATTTGGATTCATGAAGACCTTTATAAAGTGACTTTAAAGTCCTGACCGGATTAAAGTATATCGGCCACATACATCTCAGGTATAAAGTTATCTTTAATATAAGATATGCTTATTTGAATGTTTTAAAGAGAACAAATTAATCTGTCCAATGGTAAGCCACTAGGACATATTTTTTCGATATTTTTTCTGTGTGAACAGATGAAGGCAACCACATCAGACAACAGGTCAACTGACGAGTATTTCATAAAGACCAAATGTCGGATTGAAGCACATTAAATTTTGACTAAACCTATTACAAGGCATGATGAGCCCGACGGCTTGGAAACATGGTTCTCTGGAATATCACTTATGATTACAGAGATAAAATTCAAAGTTCTGCATCTCCTTGCTGGGACGGCTGGCCTTCGCCTTGTTCCAGAACATCTTCATCTTCATGAAGCGGTTGGAAATCCGGCGCACGCCAGTCAATCTTCGCCAAAGCCCGAAAATACACTTCATCGTTGATCAATTCAGAAGGATCAATGTCAGGAGCAAAAGTGTGAGGACGAACCGGCGGGATTAAGTTGACAGTATCATAAACCGGTCGCTCCACCCGCTCGTTCTGTAGATTGTATCCTGGATGATATCTTGAAAAATCCGATTCAGCAGCAAGCTTGCTGGCGAGGGGACGCATTTCCTTGGTCAATGCATAAAGATCAGTTTCAGTGAAAGGTGAGCCATCTTCCTTTGTGTCAGGGAATCCCGTAAAAGCCTCCTCCGGATCAAGATCCGGGACCCAAGCCTTAGCCCTCGTAAGGGCCAGAAGAGCACCACTCCGCGCAGCAGACTTCTTGACTTCTTCGAGGCGAACCGGCAAAACAGACAACTTGTTTAAAGTATCTTGAATTGTAGTAGGGGCCGGTTTACCAAACGAAGCAGCACTGATGATCCTTTGCGCCCCGGAGTACAGCTGTTCGACCAAGGTGTAGGAGGCTTTGAGTTTTTTCCGCAAGTCTTCCCCAAGATGGGAGACACGGCGCCCTACATACAAACAATAATAGTTAAACCGGTACAAGGCACAGGTTACAAAGATAAAAGACAGGAGTTCAGATTATATTTACCAAAAATAGCAGAGGTCATCAAGTCAATTTGCCGCTTTAACCCGGTCAATTCTTCAGTAACCGGATTAAGTGCTCCTTCAGCGTCCTGAACACGTTTTTCAAGATCTTTTTTCTGGACCTCAAAAGTAGTCCGCTCCTCTTCAAAGTATTTTTTCAAGTCTTCAGCGGTCTTTAAGCTCACTTGAAGTTCTTTCCTAGCTTTTGAGGCGGCCGACTCAGTTTCCGTAAGCCGGCTTCGAAGTTCGTTGATCTCAAGAGCATTCCGGTTCAGCTCAGCCTGCAGACAAAGTTCAAAAGCAAGAGGTGAAGTTTAGTTAAAGTCTCAAGCACACAACCAAGTTGTCTACTTGACACTTGGGGGCTAATGGCAGTTGAAGCAATACAGCAAAGACAATTTGAAGTTACAAGTCTCAAGCACACAAACGAGTTATCTGCTTGACACTTGGGGGCTAATGTATAATTGAAGTATTGCCGGCAACTTTTACAAGTATCAACTACATAACCAAGTTATCTACTTGATACTTGGGGGCTAATGTATAGATCAAAAGTTCAAACTACAAAGTTCTGGATCACCTTCAGTAAAGTAGCTAAACCGGAACTTGGGGGCTGCTATGAGATAGAGATGCATCAAAAAGAACAAAGTCAGAAGAAGAAATTTACCTCGTATTTTTCTCTCATTAGGTTCACCAAGCTGGCTTCATAACCCCGATTGCTGTGGAGCCGGTTCAGATACCCGGAATAAATATCTTGAGCGCTCATGCTAGAAAGACTGGATATGTCAGTACTCCATTTCCCTTTTTCTTGAGCTATCTTTTCCGCTTTAGCTGTATGTTTTGCTAAAACGGTGGGCTCAGCTGGAGCAACATAAGCGGTACCAGTCACCACAACATCAAGTGAGGTTGGTACATTGGGGGGAGCATCAACATGAGCCGGATCAGGAGACGCCGGATTAACTTGAGGAGAATTAACCCGGGCCGGACTTGGTGGATCTTGGACGTTTTCTGGAATAGGATTTTCGGGAGCAGGGTCTTCAGCAGAAGCTATGGGTTCACCTTCTGGAGGAACAACTGTTGACGGATTAACCACCGGGTCATCCGCAGTATGGTCAGCAATAGGCTTATTCGCCTTAGGCTTCTTGCTGGGTTTTGATTTTCTGGAAAAACATGCAAAATGAGTTAGCATTATAAAGCAAAAAGGGCATCATAAACCGGAAGAGGCGAAGAAAGTTACCCTGGGACGGTTTTCAAAGGAGGAAGCTGCGTGGCGGTTGATTCACCGGAAGAAGACAGCGGAGTTTCCTGATAGTCAGGGTCAGACGGTTTAAGGGGTTTTCGGATAAGACCAGCCTTGGGATGAAGAAGAGTCGGAGAGAGTATCACCTCAGCACGGCGTTTTCGAGCCGGAGTTAAGGAAATTCTGGATGACTCCACCGCCAGGCCGCTGTGGCGAGTGGTCCGGCGAAAAGCTTCGTGCTGTTGCTTCTTCAAAGTAAAGTTAGGGTCTAACTGAGCATAAGGATGAGAAAATTGATATTTCCTGACGGTCCGACGACTTTTTTGAGGAAGAAGTTCTGAGTCAGAAGAAAGAAGGGTTACCTCAATCTCAGCCGGGTTATCACCTTCAGGCAATTCCTGTGAAAAGGTATCATTAGATACGATTACAAGTACATGAAAGCAAGAATTTAAACCGGATTAAAGCATACCTCGGAGTCCGGATCATCGTCCTCAGTAGGAGAACTGGCGTCGACGGCTGCCTTCCTCTTTTTGTTTGCAGGGGTCTTTCGGCGAGCCTGTTTTACGGTTTTCTCCTGAGGCTTTCTCCTCCAGAAAGGGTCATCAGCCTAATTGAAAAAGCAAGAGCAATTGAAGGACGGTTCAAAAGAGACGGTTTACAAGTGCAGGGCAAAGAAAAAACTTACATCGGGCGGCTTATTCTTCTTGAAGTACGGGGCCAAGCCAACCTTAGCACAATCTGCTAAAGAAGCATTGAGAATCTTTTTGGCTGACTCCACTACCTCCGATTCAGAAAGCTTATCCTTGGAAAACCTTTGTGGATCATCCGGTTTACCGGAGTATTTGCACATTAACTGAGAACGCCGGCTCAGGGGAAGAATGCTCCAAGATAGCCAGCAGCGAAGGAAATCAGTGCCGATCAGACCATTTGCTATAAAAGCCCTCAGCTTGGAGAGCTGTGATGAGAACCGGGTCCGTTCAGCAGCACTAAGCCGTGGTGGCAAGGGGTGATTCTCCGGAATACGAGTTTCGCGATAACCCGGCAAAGGATTCTCACCCTCAGGAGAAGTGTCAGCACAGTAAAACCAGGACTTGTTCCACTCTTTTGGATGAGTATGTAAAGCGGCGTGAGGAAAAACTGCGTCTCTCCTCTTCTGAATACTAACCCCGCCAAGTTCTTGATGTGGTCCGCTGGTAAACTCAGTGCGCCGGATTAAATGAAAGAAATCCCGGAATAGATCAACAGAAGGTTCTTCTTGAAGATACACCTCAGAGAACACTTGGAAATCACAAATGTTTGAAACGGAATTGGGTCCGATATCCTGTGGGTGTAGCTGGAAAGCAGCTAGAACATCCCGGAAAAACTTTGAACCGGGGGGAGAAAAGCCATGAGAGATATGGTCCGAAAACACAATGACTTCCCCGGATCTAGGAGTAGGGGGGCATTCATTACCCGGAGCACGCCATTTTAACTCAGACTGAGGTCCTAATGTGCCGATTTCAGACAACTTGATTAGGTCATCCTCAGTAATGACGGAAGGGACCCAATCGCAGGAGATATACTGCTTAGCCATTGAACAAAGTGCTGGAGAAGATAAAATACAGAAACGGATTATGAAAGTGCAGTAATCCGGAACCTATCTATGAAAGTTACGCAACGGTTTAAACTGAGGACTAATGGTGTGGTTAAACCGGCAATCATAAAACAAGTTGTATCATTTCCGGTTTATGGCAGTTGAAGAAGAACAGTTCAACCATTGCGTCAAGTTACAGAGTTTCGCAAAGTATGTGGCATATCAACTTAAATCGGAATATACTTAGCAGATATGCCAAGGAGAAAAACAGGTTTTCAAAAGACTATGCTAGAAGAACAGATCTGGGCGTGCTAAGAAAAGGAAAACTAATATAATAGTATACGGGAAGGATCTACAAGGATCTTGTACTAAGAGGATAAATCCACGGGCCAGACAAGGACAATGAGATTGGAAGTATTTACAGCAGAGAAAAAACACAGTTCAAAAAGGGAGATCTGAAGGACAATATTACTAAAAGACATTTTGCTCAAGGTCGGACAAGATGAAGCTTTGTTAAAAGCTCTAATGGCGGAGGTACAGGATGAAACCCTAGAGGTTGTAAAGACCGATAACAAAGAAGAAGAACATACCTGAGAACAGCGAGAATCGACGGCGGAGATTTTTCTGGTCGAGCTCAGGATGATGCAGCGGTCGGGCGAAGACTTGTGATTCAGCGGTCGGCGGCGGCAGTTCGAGCTCGGGCGGCGACAGAGGAAGAAGACGGAGGAAGAAGACGGAGCGAGAAGAAGGTAATGAATGGGGGGCGGCAGTATTTATAACAAGGAGTCAGATCTGAAGCGACGGGTGCGAAAATCGAGGAGACAGAAAATCGGATAAAGATCCTGTGACGCCTCGATCTTCGGGATAACCCTTAAAATAAGCGACAGTACAGCTCATAGCGTTAAATGCGGAGATGATGTCATTGTCAGAATTTAATGATCTCGGAGGATGACGTCAGAGCCGGTTTACAAAAAGATGAAGACAAAGAAGAAAATTATACAAGACAAGGAAGACTGATATGAACAAGTTCAAATCATTCTGGGGCCTAATGTCAGGGATATGACTAGCAGGTATAAACCGGCTATTGTAAACCGGCTTAGTTATATTGTACTTGGTTGTGATCTTTTAGTAGAAACTACGGCCCATGAGATTTCAAGGCCCATGTATAGAAGTGTGGTTTGTAAACCGCCAAAGAGATGTAACTTGAGAGATAAGAAAGAAAAGACAGAGACCGAGGCGGACACCGATATGAGCCGGCCTCGGGACTCTGTAAACCGGACCAGGCGTTACCTCTATATAAAGGGACGACCTGGACGGTTCAGGGACAAGCAACAATCAACCCGTCGAGGCACAGGCAAAGCGAATCCGCTCCCTGTAATCTGACGCCCAAGAAATACCAAACCAACTAGACGTAGGCTTTTTCCTTCTCGAAAGGGGCCGAACTAGTATAAAACCCTCTGTGTCTTTTGTGTGCCATGAACCCTTTCAGATTAACCCGTGCGATGGTTCCATCATCAAGTCCGCTAAACCGGACATCTGCCGTGCTATTTCCACGACAGGTCCCGTCCCGTGTCTCTAGGCGCACAGCGCAAGGCCTAGATACGTGGGTGATCTTGAACGGGCCCTCCCACATGGGTGAAAGCTTGTGTAGCCCTTCCTTGGAGAGGATTCGCCTTAGGACGATGTCGCCTACCTCGAGCGTCCTAGAGCGGATGTTGCGACAATGGTACCGCCGCAATGCCTGTTGGTACCTTCCTGCTCAGAGTGAAGCGTCCCGACGGTGTTCCTCTCCTAGCACGAGGTCCGTCCCCCGCATGGCATCTTGCTGTGTTTCATCAAACGCTAGGACCCGTGCGGAGTGGTGCCTGGCCTCGTGAGGGAGAACTCCTTCGGCTCCGTAGACGAGGAAGAACAGGGTCTCGCCTGTAGTCTTGGTGGCTGTGGTGCAGATTGACCATAGCACGGACTGGAGCTCCTTGTGCCAGCCCCTTCCGCAAGCTTCGAGCCTCTACTTGAAGGTCCTGGTCTTGATGCCTCTTAAAACCTCTACGTTGGCATGCTCGGCCTGGCGGTTGCTCCTGGGGTGTGCTACCAAAGCATAGCAAATCTGCGTTCCAAGGTTAGCACAATATGTCTTGAAAAGGTTGCTAGTGAACTGTGAGCCGTTGCCGGTGATGATGCGGTTGGGGACCCCCAACCGGCTTATGAGACCCTTAATGAACTTGACTGCGGACCCGGCCAGGATGGTCCGGACAACTTCCACCTCCGCCCATTTGGTGAACTTGTCGACGACAACGTAGAGGTAGCGGTAGCCCCTGGGCGGTCGAGTGAAGGGGCCGAGGATGTGCAGCCCCCAGACCGCAAACAGAGGAGAGCGGGATGCTTTGGAGGCCCTGAGCCGGTTGGTGGATCTGCTTGGCATGGAATTGGCAAGCCTCGCAGGACTTTTCACCGGCACGGCAGCATCGTCGAGCGTTGTGGGCCAGTAGAAACCGCTACAGAATGATACGTCCATTTTGCATCATGCTTTTATATTGATATTTATTGCATTATGGGTTGTTATTACACGTTATGTCACAATACTTACGCCTTTTCTCTCTTATTTTACAAGGTTTACATGAAGAGCGAGAATGCCGGCAGCTGGAATTCTAGGCTGGAAAAGAAGCAAACTCTGGAAACCTATTCTGCACAAATCAAAAAGCTCCAAAACTCCATAGGACATCATTTTAGAAAATATAAAAAATAGCTGATGAAAGAAGATCACCAGGGGGGCCACCACCTGTCCACGAGGGTGGGGGGCGCGCCCCCCCACTCTGGGCGCGCCCCTGCCTCGTGGGCCCCCCGATGCCCCCCGATGCCCATCTTCTCCTATATGAGATGTTTTGACCTGGAAAAAAAATCATAAGGAGGATTTCGGGACCGGAAGCCGCCGTCTCGAGGCGGAACCTTGGCGGAAACCAATCTAGGGCTTCGGCAGAGCTGTTCTCCCGGGGATACTTCCCTCTGGGAGGGGGAAATCGTCACCGCCGTCATCACCAACTACTCTCCCATCTTGGGGAGGGTTATCTTCATCAACATCTTCACCACCACCATCTCCACTCAAACCCTAGTTCATATCTTGTATCCAATCTTTGTACCCAAACCTCAGATTGGTACCTGTGGGTTGCTAGTAGTGTTGATTACTCCTTGTAGTTGATGCTAGTTGGTTTATTTGGTGGAAGATCATATGTTCAGATCCATTATGCATATTAATACAATCTGATCATGAACAATATTATGTCTTGTGAGTAGTTACTTTTGTTCCTGAGGACATGGGAGAAGTCTTGCTATAAGTAGTCATGTGAATTTGGTATTCGTTCGAGATTTTGATGAGATGTATGTTGTCTCTCCTCTAGTGGTGTCATGTGAACGTCGACTACATGAAACTTCACCATTATTCGGTCCTAGAGGAAGGCATTGTGAAGTAATAAGTAGATGATGGGTTGCTAGAGTGACAGAAGCTTAAACCCTAGTTTATAAGTTGCTTCGTAAGGGGATGATTTGGATCCACTTGTTTCATGCAATGGTTAGGTTTACCTTAGTACTTCTTTTGTAGTTGTGGATGCTTGCATTAGAGGTTAATCATAAGTGGGAGGCTTGTCCAAGTAAGGATAGCACCCAAGCACCGGTCCACCCACATACCAAATTATCAAAGTATCGAACGCGAATTAGATTATCGTGATGAAAATTAGCTTGCTGATAATTTCCATGTGTCCTCGAGAGCGCTTTCCTCCATATAAGAGTTTGTCCAGGCTTGTCCTTTGCTACAAAAAGTATTGGGCCATCTTTCTGCACCTTATTTACTTTTACCTTTTGTCACTTGCGACCAATTACCTTATCACAAAGCTATCTGTTACCTATAATTTCAGAGCTTGCAAAAAATACCTTACTGAAAACTGCACTACTAGGAAAAGGCATGCTAGTGGCGCACCACTTTTGCCTACTAATGGCGCACTAGTGGTGCGCCACTAGCAGCACGCCATTAGATTTTTTTACTAATGGCGCACCCCTGGTGCGCCATTAGTATCTGGTGCACTAATGGCGCACCAGGCAATGCGCCATTAGTATGTCCATCTGTGCGCCATTAGTATGCCTCCAAGGGGGGCATATTTACCCATGTTCTTTGGCATACTAATGGCGCACTGATGGGTGATGCGCCATTAGTATCATCTGGACAGTGCGCCATTAGTATCTTGAGTGGTGCGCCACTAGTATGAATATTAGGGATTTTTTTCTTTTCTGATATTTTCACAGGATACAAAATATATTATTGGACAGAATTTAGACAACACCAGATTCATCGACTACAATAGAAGGTTAGTCTCCGAATACAATTCATCAAATTAGTCTCCGAATACAATTCATCATATTAGTCTCCGAATACAATTCATCATATTAGTCTCCGAATTCAAAACACCGAACAAAGATAGAACATTATATTACAAGTCTCGAGACCGCCAGTAGCGAGTTTGTCTTCACATTACAAGTCGATATCGATCATCTAAACTACCATCACATAGAAGAGAGCTGCGGTCATCACGATGAGCATCATCGCGATGAAACTCGTCTTCATCCGGTTCCTCCAACGCTCCCTCCCCTCTCCCGCTAGATAGCGCGCGTATCTAGATTCCGCCTCCGCCCTAGTGGTGTACCCTTTGTAACTGTTACCGCTGAAACGGTGAACCTGTCTCCGACACTCCAGTCGTCGTAGACTCCGAGAACCATACCCTTGTACACGACATATGACGGCATCGCTATGCACTAGCCAAACGAAACATTAGTACCAATTCACAGACAATACATAAGCAATATATAAGTATGCAATAAAGCATCGGAAGAGAAAAGCAAGACATTAATAGCATCGATTACATCTAAGTTGAACGACTGTCGAAACCAAAGAGACATACAAGTTCTTTAAAGTTTAATTACAACATGAGCCAATCGATGTTTCAGAACTAGACATAGCATCACTACTTTCGACTCGACTCAAGGGACCGGAGCGTGGATGAAGCCGCCGTCTATCGTGGGAGTCATGAAATCGCGGGCGTTGTCAGCCTGCATTTGTAGCATTGTGTCTATGTCACTGTTGGACGGTTGATTTCTGAGGTAGAACTGCCCCGAGGTACGAAGGATATCTTGATGGATGATTTCCACAAACTCCGACTGGATGCGAAATAATTCTGGTCTGATGTCCACGTCCTGGATTGCCGACAAGCTCGCGGCCCAATCTTTGAGTTTATTTGGTAGCAGAAGGTGATGATGGTCCCGTACGATCGCCCGCATGTGATGGATGGCGTAGTAGGCACCCTTCTGACCGCCAGGCGGCTGCTTGACGCAGCAGAACATCGTATTGTGGGCAAACACGTGCTTGCCGTACTTACAAACTGTCCTGGTGAAGGTGCCTCCAGATTTGGCGTAGCCGGGGAGAACATCATCAAGAACTTTCTTGACATTTGTGTAGTCTACCTTCGACTGACGGTCCGAGTCGAAATACGTGGCCATGGAATATTTCGGGCTTAGGAGGATGAGTGTGCAATGTGTGTCACTACACAAAACCCGGAATGTTAAAAGAAAAACGATCGAAATCTAAGAAATCATATGTTACGGGGCGGTTGAGGGGACGACTTACTCGGGAAAGTAAGGCACCAGGAAGTTATCCTTATCTCGGTTTGCCAGAATGACGCGTTCGAGGTAAGAACTCGCGACTTGCCGGTCCCCAGCACTGTCCAAGATTTTGGCACGCATGTAGAAAGGGTCGACTATCACGATGTCCGGGGTCTTGTCTCTTATGATCCGCATCTCCATACTCAGCGAAAATAGCCAAACAAAGGTGTAGTGCAGCGGATGAAGGTTAAACATAGCGAAGATGTCATCAAACCGTAGGACGATCGTACCCTCGATGGAGTTATCCACAAAGCCCTTGCCCTCTGGCACCTTGGCCGCGAAAACCGGGTATGTCACATCCTTCTCTCTGAGACGCTGCTTCTCCAAAGAAAGAACACTGTCATGCAGACTCTGCATAGCACCGGTTGCAGCATTGAGCATATTAGTCGGTAGCATCGGCCTACCCACCACATGCACCCTCCTCATTATATCCTTAGGTGAAGGTGGCCCATCCTGAGCACGGATCGTACTCGGTGCCGGCTGGCTCGCACCCTTGTTACTCTTTATTTTCTGTGCCTTCTTCTTCTCCTGTAATGGGACCGAGTTCTGCTCATAGACCGTCTTCTTGAGTGTGTTGAGGCTGATAATATTTCGCACCTCGGCTATCTGAGGCTCGGTGAAGTCGGCAGCTGGAGGCGTCTCCTGAGAACTGAACGCCAGACGACGCCTGTTGCAACTTGGTTTCCCCACGGTACCAGCTAGATCGCACACGTCTTTTGTAGGGTTGGGTTCTTAAGAAGGAGGCCCCATGAATTCGCCATCGTACCCATGATCGGCAAAGTACTTATCGATGTTGGCAAATGTATCGTCGTCGTTGTCGTCATCATCGTCCGGATCCTGTGCCATATGCATGTTCGGATCTTGTACCATAGGGATGTCCGGTAGCGTTGCGGCGGTCTTGCCATGCCTTGGCGCCGGCAAGACTGGCGGTGTAGTCTTTGGGGTGGTGTCCCCCGCCCCCAAATGAATCTGGCTCTTCGGCCAAAGCAGGGGCTAGCTTAGGCAGGCGCTGAGGGTCATCACATCATCTTCATCGGCCCCGGCGGGTCGAATCAGAGGTAACAACTCGTCGCAGCTTGACATCACCCGAACCAGTTGAACCCTATACACAGTGGGTGGCATCGGATTACCGTGGAACATGGGGTTGCCCGGTTGAATGATTCTGCCCTTGGCGACATCGACCAACTCGTCGTTCACAAAGTGCATGAGAGTGCAGGGAACGTCGGCGGCGCCCTGCAAAAACATGTAGGCCGTCAGGGATGCCCAGTCAAAGGCAAGGAGATGAACTCCTCGGATGAGAGGCTTAATTAGTTACAGTGATGATGGCGTCGAGATCGGCTAATGTCGAGGCACCGCCAACGGCGGGCGTGCAATTGACGGAGGGGCCGCTTAATGCAGAGGTGTCGGCCGGCGTACACCCGGGTGCATTAAGGTCCAATGCCCGTGCCGGCGTCGGAGACACCAATGCCGCCTCCGCCGGAGGCACCAATGGCCCCGCCTGCGCATTCTGCGAGTTGCTGGATGTGAAGCTGGGAATCGGGGACGGCCCCTATTGGCCGCCCGCAATCCACGTCATCAGCCCCTGAATCAAGGTAGGCATAATGCCGGTGGGCGTCGATCCCAGTTGTTGTTGCACTTGCTCTTGGACAATCTTCGGAATCTGCGCCACTTGTGCCTTGAGTTCTTGAACCTTGCGCGCCTGGCTTTCCGAGCTAGTCTTTTTCTCCTTTTGCCCACCAGCGTTATAGTATGACGACCATTTTGTGGACAAGCCTTTGCCTGCCTCACGACCAGCTGACGACGGCTTACTGAGCTTATCCTTTTTTTCATTACATTCAACGCCCTATTTAGAGTGGTGTCCCAAGGGGTGCTCTGAGTCGACCCCGCGCTACTGCATTCAGTCGCCTACGGAAGGAATGTGAACCATTTAGAAATTTGGCTTCATTAATTAGAATGCAACCATATGGAGCTAATTACGCGGGGGTGTATTCCTTACCAGAACAAGCTCAAGGGCCCTTGTCTTCGGATCCGTGGTGAGCTCCTTTGTTACCGGGTCCTCCTTGTACCGGGCCCTGACAAAGTTCCTGGTCTACTTGTCACCGTATTTATCGAAGAGGGGCGGTAGGCCTTGCTCGGCACGCTCCGCATCCTCATTGTCCCATATAGGCTCCGCCACTCTGTAACCGCCGGGACCGAGTGTGTGTTCCCCTAAGTTAAACTGCCGTATTTCTTTCCCCCACTGACTTGATTCGGAGGTTGCGGTGCTCTCGCACTTGATCTTGAACTCCTTGTAGTCATCTTCGGTGATCGAAGGATTTTTCTCCTTGATCTTCTCATAACTAAAACCTTTGTCAATCATTCTCATCACCGTGCTTTTCCAAGTAGACAGGGTCGTGCTCATCCTCATGCGGGCGGCATTGTTCACTTTATTCCCTTTGAGGCTTGTGTTTTCAAATTCACCGGGGAACTTGTATCGTTCGTGCAGCTTCGTGAAGAGGACGTTGCGCAAATTCCCTCGGTCAGGATGCCTCAGGTTCTCGGTGTTGATCGAGACGGTGCTCCAGAGAATGCACCCGAGCTGAACTGAGTACCCCTTGACTATTTTTTTGGGCGTCGTTGGATTCCCGTCGAAGTCCACTTTAGCAAATTCCTCCTTGACGGTGCGGAGCACGGTCGGGCGCCGGTCCTTCCATTGCCTCTTTGGTTGGCTACCATGTGTGCGTGCGCCGCCATCATCAGTGGTGGCATCCTCGACGGCACCATCAGTGGTGTCATCCACTACGGCACCATCAGTGGGGTCATCCTCGGCGGCACCATCAGTGGTGTCAGGATCGGTGTCTTTCGCGGTGTCCTCATAGAAGTGAGGTTGTTCCTCCATCTCCTGGGACAGCTCCAAGAATGCCTTGCCGCCCGAACCGCCGGCCTCATCGTTGTGGGCCATGTATCTCTTTAAATAGGAAAAAAGTTTGGTCAAAAAGTTGGTTATTGTCAAGGAACAAGATCATGGTCTCATCATTTAGGGTTTGTTGACACCGAGGCATCCTAAAAGCTAAGTTTAATCATTTACGGTTTTTTGATTCCAAGGCACCCTAAAAGCCTAAGCTTTCATCATTTCGATTTTTATCGACACCGAGGCACCCTAAAAGCCAAGGTTTTATAATTTATGGTTTGTCGACACCGAGGCATCCTAAAAGCTAAGCTGGGAAGGAAAATTCTAAGTTGGGCCTAATCACTTGGCTCTATTGCCGCCTATGGTTTAATGCAGCAAGAATAAAGGGGCAGTTGATCCTACTTAATTAAGTACTAAGATACCCCGGCCCATGTATTAGTCACAAGTACCCCATATGTCCTATTTTTTTAGCAAAGTAATGCTAAAATTCACGGAAAATTTCAACATCACCTTTGCTGAAAATAGGACATATGGAGAACCCAAATTTGCCGGAACGGAAGTTAATCGACATTCCAGCAAACTCAAGGGCCTCTCGGGGTACAGCCAACATGTCAAATCCAAATATGCTAAGCAGTGTCAAGCAGACCCAAATATGCTAAGCAGTGTCAAGCAGTCAGCAAAATTCAGCCTATACGTACTGTACTCTAAACTGGATCTTTATGTACTCTACAAAATAGAAGAAGAGTTGTATCTATCTATACGTACTCTACAAAATAGAAGAAGAGTTGTATCCATGTTTGCTGGATTAAAATAAACCACCACTAAAATAGGCGTCCCCTGCTCGGTTTAGTAGGTGTGGTAGACGTCGCTGAGCAACAAAAAACTTATTGCTTTTAAGCCATGCAGTACCACTAATCACTAAAGGGGAGGGGGTGGGGGTAACCACATCGTTCAGCTATTCTGAACCTTTTTTATACTTCCATCGTCCTAAAAGAAATGACTCGACTTTATACTAAGCTAGGGAGAATATTTGTAGGCTATGTCATATACTCCTACAAGGAAGCGGGGAGAGAAGACCAAAGCGACCCAAACTACTCCGCAAACAAAGACACATCAAGTATCGAAAGCATAGCCCCCCTATCATGGAGGATTGGCCTTTTGGATTCATGGTCACATTTGTTTGACCAAGGAAAAATATCATTTGCATAACTAGAGATAACAACTTGAAGGTGTTCATTCTAGGCCCTGAAAACTTCAGCGTTCTAGCACTTCTAGATATTCAACAAGACAGCCATGATTACTGTGTTCCTTAGTTTATTAGCTGGCTTGGAGATGGCTAAGTCATGCTGAGAGAGTCAATAATCATCAGGTTGCCCTAGGTACTGAGCAGCGTATGAGAAGATGAGCTGTTGATTCGGCTCTTCGAGAGGGATTTGACCTAAACCTAGCAAAAGAAAGAAGAAGAGGGCATGGCCGGGAGGGATGAGAGGAGGAAGAGAGGAGAAGAGAGGCAGAGGGAGGAGGGTTACCTGAGGCAGTGGTGGCCGGAGCGGAGACGACGGAGGGCGGAGATGGCGAGCTTGGGGGAGGCAGGTGGGCCTCCTCTCCTGGAGGCGACGACAGTGAGCTTGGGGGAGACGCGGAGCTCCTAGGCCTCCTCTCCTGGAGGCGAAGACGGCGAGCGGAGAGAGTGGAGGGGGCGGCGCATGGCGGGTGGTG
>LR738710.1:528662283-528853234 GCA_902687465.1 Secale cereale | reverse complement strand
CGGGGGCGCGGGGGCGGCGGGGGTGGAGTACGGCGGGGGTGGCGCGGGGGCGGCGGCGTCGGGGCAACGACGTCGGGGCAGCGCGCAAGGGAGAGGGGAAGGGGATTGATCTGGGGCGAGGGTGAGGGAGAGAGGGAATAGGTGGAGTGGGAGAGAAGTGTATGGATGGGGGCAGAATACTAATGGCGCACCTCCCCCTGGTGCGCCATAAGTACATCTATTCTAATGGCGCACCTCCCCCGTGGTGCGCCATTAGTATTTTTTTTTCTGTTCGAGCCCACAGGTTTTCTTCCACCAAACTCTACCTACATCAAACCCCATCTACTAGACTGACCGGCCAGCACACAGCGCACACACCAGGAGGTCCTCAGTTCGATTCCCAGCCTCCCCAATTTTTTTATGCATTTTTTCCTTTGCACATATCTTTTTATCCATGCATCCAAATATAACATGTCACATATGCTAGATGCTGAGAATTTCATGTAGAAAAAAAATGTAGTTTGTTTCCATGTTAACAACATTTTAAATGATGTTTGATATCTATTTGTGTTTAAATATGTTCAACCTTGTTTAAATCATAACTAAATATCCATAACTCCAAATTTGACAAACTTTATATGCTTTTGGGAGTGACATATAACCAAGCACAACTAGTCTTTTTTTGGATTTTTAGTTGCATTCATTTGTGAATTGGTAAAACATTTATGAATATGAAAAAATATCATCAAATTTGAAAAATATTCATGAATTCAAAAAGTGCCCATGAAATAACATTTATGAATATGTCGAAATACAATCGAGAAATGAAGGCTACAATTTAAATATAATCAATCTTACCTAGCTATCTGTTCACAATCTTCTTGCCCTTCTTTTTCGCAAATGGAGTCCTTCTCTTGAACGGACGTCCTTTAGGTAGGGTGGTCCTGCTTCTTCTTGTGGTGTATGGCACTTCGTCGTCGTCGTCATGTTCCATCTTCGAGTCGCCGTACTTGTCAAAGTCTTGCTCATTGGCGACTCCATCCATTCCGATGATCTTCCTTTTGCCTCTCCTCACGACAACATGACTAGGCTTTGACGGGTCGGTAGTGAAGAAGCATTGGTCCACTTGGGAAGCCAGTACCCATGGCTCATTTTTTGCGGTGACGTTTGCGCCCGCGGTCTTGGATTTGGCTTCTGGTATAACCATGGTGGTGAAATACCGGTCTTCTTTTAGGACGCTCTTGGCCCATCTGACACGGAACATCGGGACCTTCTCTCCAGCATAGCTCAGCTTCCAGATCTCTTCGATCCTTTCGTAGTATATGTCCTTGTCGTTACCGGTGTAGGATTCCATCGTTACCCCAGAGTTCTGATAACCATCGCTATTCATGTCCTTGTCCTCGGTGTAGAACGTGTACCCATTGATATCGTACGCCACATAGGTCATCAGGTTGTGCTCAGCGCCCTATGACAAGGCGAATATGAGATTTTCTTCTGCGGAAGAATCCTCATGTAAAGGGTACGACAGAAGCTTCTCCTTGAACCAATGCGTGAACCATCGGTTGTGATATTTGATTATATCTCCGTCCGTCCTCTGACGGCCTCGGTCATTGAACGTCTTCTCAATAAAGGTTTTGCGCTCTACCACCCAAGGATCGACCACGTCTATGTGTTGTAGCGCGACTAGGTTTGCTCTTTCAAAGTCGGCGAGTCGATCCTCGAAGTCGACATGCATTTCGCGACTACCTTCGCGGTGACCCCATCCAGCGAGCCTGCCGAGGTGCCTGTTGACGGGCAGACCAACGGGGTTCTCGATGCCTAGATAATTCGTGCAGTAGGAGTTGCACTCTTCGGTCAGAAAGCCCCTGGCTATGCTTCCCTCTGGACGTGACATGTTGCGAACGTATCCTTTGATGACACCATTCATCCTTTCGAATGGCATCATGCTGTGTAGGAACGTCGGCCCAAGTTGGATGATATCCTCCACGATATGGACCAGCAGATGCACCATAACGTCGAAAAATGTGGGCGGGAAGTGCATCTCAAGCTCGCATAGTATCACCACGATCTCTTCCTGTAGCCTTCTGAGTTGCCTCACGCCAACTGATGGCTTCTCGCCCCTCGTTGGTTACCCCAAGTGGAAGGTTGAGATGTAGCGTAGCGGCAAATTTCCCTTGGCAAAGATACCAAGGATTGAATCCCGTGAGACTCCGAGGGTCGACAAGTAGGTGTCAACGGCGCCAGAAACTTAGCGGTTGACGGGACC
This sequence comes from Secale cereale, assembly GCA_902687465.1. NCBI lineage: Eukaryota > Viridiplantae > Streptophyta > Magnoliopsida > Poales > Poaceae > Secale > Secale cereale. The sequence continues at coordinate 528,850,989 of LR738710.1, read as the reverse complement.
TGCACACAAATACAGATAACTTTGCTCCCAACGAGTACAGAGAGGTTGTCAATCCCTCCGGCCTTGTTGTTTACAAAGGATCAAACACAAGAGATAATAATGATAGCTATGACTGCAACTAGGAAATAAAAACAGGAAGTAAATAAAAGGTGTGATCAGCGGTGGTAATATGGACCGGGGTCCCATGATGTTCACTAGTGATGCCTCTCTCCCAAAAGACGATAAAACAGCAAAGCGAGGTAAACAAATTACAGCTGGGCAATTGACATGATTATGTGCGCAAACCAATGCTAACTATGCTGCAAAGAAAGGTAGAGGCTCAAAAGCATGGGCGGTACGCCAAGGCAAGTAGACCGAAATCCATCTGCATCTACTACTAATCATCCACCTTGAGATATCTATCCAGAACAGCTCGCTGGTATTAAGTTGCGAATCCCACCCAAAGTGTAAACTCAAAGCAACAGACAACTGCATTAAAATAACTTTGCGTAAAGTAAACAATCCTTGCACCCGCAAGTACAAGCACCGTTGTTTTCTCCCTTGTGGCAATAGCACATCCCCTCGCCTCATGTTTCTATCACTCAAGCTAGTCATCAGGGGGCATGAACCCACAATCAAGCATAACGCTCCCTCTTGGAGTTACTACCTACTACTTGGCCAAAGCAATAAACAACAACGGAGAACATGCAAGAATTACTCAAGAACAAAGATATAAAAGAGGTGAATCAAATATATTACTCAAACACAATCTGAACATAGTCTCATAATCCATCAGATCCCAGCAAACTCAGCAAAGCAACAGCAGAAAGATTACATATGTGCCTCGATCATGTAGGGCAGCTCACGAGGTCTAAACCATGAAGAACAAAGAGGGGAGGAGAACATAACATAGCTACTGATCATGGACCCATGGTCCAAGGTGGACTACTCACGACTCATCCGGGAAGCGTCCATGGTGGTGCAAAAGCTCCCGGTGGTGGTTCTCCCCTCCAACAGGATGCCGGGAAGAGTTCTCCTGATGCTCCCGGTCTTGGAAGTGCTGCGGTGACGGAACAGAGGCGAGATCGCGAAAAAGGGTTCTGTCCTCTAGGGTTTCGGGACGAGAGGGATATATATGAGGGGCCCCAGGCGCCCCCCTGGCGCGGCCAGGGGTGGGGCCGCGCCAGGTGGCCGCCTGGGCCTCCCCTGGCTCCCCTCTGGCCCATCTTTGGTTCTTCGCGAAGCTTCCTATACGCTGATTTTTCCTATATTTTTCCTGGAATTTTTGGAGCACTTTTAATATGGGGGAAACTTGAAATAGAAAAACAACAGAAAACAAGAACTGGCACTGTGGTGCACTGAGTTAATAGGTTAGTCCAAATATGATCAAAAGTGTATGGAAGTGCATCAATATCATAGCAATATCACACAAAAGAAGCATGGAGCAAGCAGAAATTATAGATACGTTTTGAACGTATCAACATCCCCAAGCTTAAATCCTGCTCGTCCTCGAGTAGGTAAATGATAACAAGCATAATTTCTGTGGTGACATGCTACCAACCATATAAGAACTTTTTAAGTAAAGCAATCAAGGCATGTAATTCAATTCAAGTCATAACAAGCAAGAGTCTATATTAGCATTGTAACAAGCAACATAAGAACATAAAGGTGCAAGAGCTCTCGCTGTCCGTGACTCGAATGTCTCCAAATGGTGTTTGCGTGCAAGAAAGGGGATAGGGATATACGAGAGAGTAAAACATAGTTTTTGTATTGTTGAGAACTTAATCTACTAAAGTTTCACACTTGGTCTTCTTTGGAATCTTATCTTGACTCATCCCCAGACCACTAGCCAGGTACAAGTCAAAATGATCCACTCCCTTTCGATATTTTGAGCACTCATGCAATGGATGAGCGTAAGCAAGAAAGTTGACACTTAGGATGGCAAAGAGAGAAAAATGATGAAGGGGGAAGACAAAAAAGGTGTGAAAGGCTCACATCAATGAGGTCAATCATAGGCGAGAGAAAGCCAAATGATAGATATGATGTGAGGAGTAGGGATTGCCATGCAACGGATGCACATAGGAGCTAAGGTAAGCTCTCCAATGGAACTAGTGGGGGTGCATCCAACTTGCTCGCTCAAGAAGACCTAGAGCTCTTTTGAGGAGGCTCATCATTGGAATATACAAGCCAAGTTCTATAGTGTAAAGGTCCCCACATAGCTATATGCATGAATGATAATCTCTATGGAGTACAAGGTATAAGATGGAGTACGAGGTGGATTTCTCAAAAGGAATAGTAGTGTGCCCCCTTCTCTCTTTTTATTTCTTTTTCTCTTTTTTTCTATTTTTTATATTTTTTTTGTGGCCTCAATGGCTCTTTCTATTGAACTCTCATTTGTCCTCTTTGGGATCTTTTGATTTTGTCCTCTTTGGGATCTTTTCCTCACTTTAGGGGCAACACTCTATGTATTACAAGAAGTATAGAAGATCTTTCACACTTTACAAAAGTACTCAACATAAAGAAAATGAAACTATCATGATGTATGCAAATGTATGCCTCTGCCGGTGTAGCAGGATATGCAATGATACTAGCGCGTCATGTAGCAATGATTAGGGCAAGGCCCAACTAGCATGCGACTCATCGATCAAGCAAAAGCATGTATGACATGAAGATCAAGTCATCAGAAGATGGATGTTGCATGGCAATGTATCTCGGAAAGGCTACGGAAATGCCTTGATAGGTAGGTATGGTGGCTGTTTTGAGGAAGGATATAATGAGGCTTATGATGACAGAGCGTATCGTGCCAAGGGTTTGGATGCACCAGCGAAGTATGCGCCAACTCTCGAGGTGAGAAAAGGCAATGCACGGTACCGAAGAGGCTAGAAAAATATGGCTAGGTGGAAGTGTCAACTTTCGAATACTCACATTAGTCCGAAGAAGTCATGCACTTATTATCAGTAACTCTCAATCTAATTAGGAGGTTCACAAAGAGACAAGTACCCCGAGGAGGAGTGTATGGGGGTTTGGTTATCCTTGCGCATCCTCGACTCATGGTACGTGAGTGTACTCTAATATTCGATCCCTCCAAAGATTAGTGATCCATCTAGTAGCTAAAGTTCTCAACTATTTTTTAGGTTTTCGAAAATAAACACGGATTGCCCAAAATACGACATCTATCACTAATAGGCTAAAGCTCTTGACACCAAATGTTCAGACATTACTCATGGCAATACCTCAAAACTATTGCAAGTTACTACTAAAGTTAAATAGCAACCTCAATTACCTACTTTAAGTTAAGACACACAACTCAGTGCAACAGGCAAACTCTCTTAACAAGATAAACATGAAAACTCAAGAGAGTTCAGCAACCAACTAAACAAAAGCTCTTTAAAAAGAAAAGCATGAAAACTAAGAGCTAAACATGACAACAGCTATGGAAAGACAAAGAACACACACAGCAAATATAAGCATGAAAATCCTATGTTGTGTTCTAGGTTGAAGTGGAGCGTGTTTCTCTCCCACACAAAGAAAACTGGGTTCTAACTTGTTATGAACAGCAAGCAAAGCTAAAGAAAACTAAAAAAAGAAACTAAGAGCAAGACGCTCCAAGCATATCACATAACGCATGAAGTGATAAGAATATAGTGGAACGAAAGACGAACTGATAATTGTTGATGGAGAAGGGGATGCATGGGGGCATCCCCAAGCTTAGACGCTTGAGTCTTCTTGAATATTTCTTGGGGGTGCACGGGGGCATCCCCAAGCTTGAGCGTTTGACCCTCCTGAATCTTCTTTTATCATCTTCCCTCGCACACTTAAAAACTCCCTTCATACATAACTCATCATAATCTGATTAGCGAGGTTAGTACCCACAATAAAATAATTTTTCCCTACTAGAAATAAAAATAATCTTGAAGAGCTACTGTTTCTCAAGATTGCCAAAAGGTTTTTGCAAAGAAAAAGCAAGCTCAAGGTTTGCAAAACGAAGAAAAGGCAAAACAGGACAGAATCTGTGAAAAAAAAACCAGCAGGTAGGTAATAATTTTTTCGGGGAACTTCTGCAACTCAAATAAAAAAACTCAGAACAGACGCTCGAAAGCCAATTGTATAGAGCACGCTTTCAAAAGTTTTATTCGAATTTTTCTGTCCAAGGACAGAATCTGTTTTCTGGACAGCACGTCACAACTTTCGAACTTTCTTGCAATCGGAGGCTAAACTTGGCACAAAGCTTGAAATGAAAAGATACAATGATGATGCTACTGTAGTAACAAACATCAAGACACAACAAAAGCAAAATAAAACCTAATTCGTTGTGGGCTGCCTCCCAAAAGCGCTTTCTTTTATGCCTTTAAGCTAGGCATGATGCAAAAAGAGAAGATCAAGTTTTATCAAGAGTAAGAGAATAGCTAGCCCATGTAACGGACTCAAAAGGCAACTTAATCTTCTTTCTAGGGAAGTGTTCCATCCCTTTCTTGAGAGGGAATTGGAATTTTATATTCCCCTCTTTCATGTCAATGATAGCACCAACGGTGCGAAGAAAAGGACGTCCCAAAATAATTGGACATGAAGGTTCACATTCAATATCCATAATAGTAAAATCAACGGGAACATAATTGTCATTGACAATGATAAGAACATTGTCGATCTTCCCCAAAGGTTTCTTTACGGAAGAATCAACAAGACGAACACCAAAAGAACAAGGATCAAAAGGTTTCAATTCAAACACATCATACATTCTTTTGGGCATAACGGAGGTACTAGCTCCAACATCACATAAAGCATAGCAAGAGAAGTTATTCAACTTAATTTTAATCATAGGATCCCAACTATCTTCTAGCTTTCTAGGTATGGAGGCTTCTACCCAAAGCTTCTCCTCCCTAGCTTTGATAAAAGCATTAGTGATATGCTCCGTGAAGGCAAGATTAAGTGTGCTAGTGTGGGGATCTCTAGACATCTTGTGAAGAAAACCAATAACTTCAGAAAGGGTGCAATTATCAAAATCAAGGTCACTACTATCAAGTAAAGTGGTAGTGGTGTCCTTTAGGCTCACTTGTTTGGTAGCTTCTATGGTTATAGGAGTTTCTTCTTCTACGGTTGAGGTCATAGCATCACCATTAATAGGTCCAATGGGACTAGGAGTGCATTGGGTGCTAAGAGTTTGGATATCCTCAACAACTTGGATAGTAGCAACAGTGTGGTGGGTAGGAAGGCTCTTAATTCTATCTTCTTCCTCCTTCAGGGGTGCAACCACTTCAGGTTTAGCTGCCATTTGGTTTATCAAAGTGGCTTGTGTGTGGGACATATTGGAAACTTGGGTCTCAGTGATGGTGAGCCTAGTCTGGAGGTTAGAAATCTCAATATTTAGGCTCTCCAGTTGTCTACCAATGTCTTGCAAGATAGCAGTATGCTCATCTAGTTGCCTCGAGAAGGTCTTGTTTTGTTCATATTGGGTGCACATGTAGTTCTTAGTGGCCTTCTCTATTTCTAGAAGTTTCTCATAACTAGGCATGTCTCTATCTCTAGGGGTGGAGTTCTTGTTGCTAGGATAAGTATTGTTGTTCCCATAGGAATTAGAGGGGAACGGTCTAGGGTTGCTACCAAAATTACTCCTATAAGCATTGTTATTGAAATTGTTTCTAGAGATAAAGTTCACATCTACTTGATCTTGAGCAGTCAAAGAATTTAAAGGAACATCATGAGGATCAATAGAAGATTGATTGGAAAGTAGAGACATGACCAAGTCAACTTTTTCATTTAGGGAGGAAATCTCCTCGACAGAGTTTACCTTCCTACCTGTTGGAGCGCGTTCGGTGTGCCATTGGGAATAATTGGTCATCATCTCGTCGAGAAGCTTCGTGGCAGCACCAAGTGTAGTTGACATAAAGGTTCCTCCCACGGCCGAATCTAACAAGTTCCGCGAGGTAAAGTTCAAGCCTGCATAAAATGTTTGGATAACCATCCAAGTAGTCAAACCATGAGTAGGGCAGTTCTTGATAAGAGATTTCATGCGTTCCCAAGATTGGGCAACCTGTTCATTATCCAATTGTTTAAAATTCATTATGTTACTCCTTAATTGGATAATTTTAGCAGGGGATAGTACTTCCCAATAAAGGCATCCTTGCACATGTCCCAAGAATCTACACTATTCCTAGGCAAGGATTGAAACCAGATTTTAGCTCCTCCTCTCAAGGAGAAAGGAAAAAGCTTAAGCTTAACAATATCACCATCTACTTCTTTGTACTTTTGCATATCACAGAGCTCAACAAAATTATTTAAGTGCAAAGCAGCATCATCTCCAGCACCGGAGAATTGATCTTTCATAACTAGGTTCAGCAAAGAAGGTTTAATCTCATAAGAAGGTGCTGAAGTGGCAGGTGTAGCAATAGGCGTGCAGATAAAGTCATTGTTGTTATGACTAGTGAAGTCACACAACTTGGTGTTCTCGGTGGAACCCATAGCAGCAGCAAGCAAGATAACTATTTTTGTGATTTTTGGTAAGGGACACTAAAGCAAGAACTGAAAGGTAAACTAACAAGACTAAAAAGCAAAGATAAAAGATAGCGTGCAACTCCCCTATCTTGAAGAGTGGAGTCCCCGGCAACGGCGCCAGAAACTTGCTTGATGGCTTCTCGCCCCTCGTTGGTTACCCCAAGTGGAAGGTTGAGATGTAGCGTAGCGGCAAATTTCCCTTGGCAAAGATACCAAGGATCGAATCCCGTGAGACTCCGAGGGTCGACAAGTAGGTGTCAACGGCGCCAGAAACTTAGCGGTTGATAGGACCTGCACACAGATACAGATAACTTTGCTCCCAACGAGTACAGAGAGGTTGTCAATCCCTCCGGCCTTCTTGTTTACAAATGATCAAACACAAGAGATAATAATGATAGCTATGACTGCAACTAGGAAATAAAAACAGGAAGTAAATAGAAGGTGTGATCAGTGGTGCTAATATGGACCGGGGTCCCATGATGTTCACTAGTGATGTCTCTCTCCCAAAAGACGATAAAACAGCAAAGCGAGGTAAACAAATTACAGCTGGGCAATTGACAGGATTATGTGCGCAAACCAATGCTAACTATGCTGCAAAGAAAGGTAGAGGCTCAAAAGCATGGGCGGTACGCCAAGGCAAGTAGACCGAAATCCATCTGCATCTACTACTAACCATCCACCTTGAGATATCTATCCAGAACATCTCGCTGGTATTAAGTTGCGAATCCCACCCAAAGTGTAAACTCAAAGCAACAAACAACTGCATTAAAAGAACTTTGCGTAAAGTAAACAATCCTTGCACCCGCAAGTACAAGCACCGTTGTTTTCTCCCTTGTGGCAACAACACATCCCCTAGACTCATGTTTCTGTCACTCAAGCTAGTCATCAGGGGGCATGAACCCACAATCAAGCATAACGCTCCCTCTTGGAGTTACTACCTACTACTTGGCCAAAGTAATAAACAGCAACGGAGAACATGCAAGAATTACTCAAGAACAAAGATATAAAAGAGGTGAATCAAATATATTACTCAAACACAATCTGAACATAGTCTCATAATCCATCAGATCCCAGCAAACTCAGCAAAGCAACAGCAGAAAAATTACATATGTGCCTCGATCATGTAGGGCAGCTCACGAGGTCTAAACCATGAAGAACAAAGAGGGGAGGAGAACATCACATAGCTACTGATCATGGACCCATGGTCCAAGGTGGACTACCCACGACTCATCCAGGAATCGTCCATGGTGGTGGAGAAGCTCCCGGTGGTGGTTCTCCCCTCCGACAGGGTGCCGGGAAGAGTTCTCCTGATGCTCCCGATCTTGGAAGCGCTGCGGCGGCGGAACAGAGGCGAGATCGCGAAAAAGGGTTCTGTCCTCGAGGGTTTCGGGACGAGAGGGATATATATGCGAAGGGAGGCAGCCAGAGGCGGAGCAGGGGCCCCAGGCGCCCCCCTGGCGCGGCCAGGGGTGGGGCCGCGCCAGGTGGCCGCCTGGGCCTCCCCTGGCTCCCCTCTGGCCCATCTTTGGTTCTTCGCGAAGCTTCCTGTACGCTGATTTTTCCTATATTTTTCCTGGAATTTTTGGAGCACTTTTAATATGGGGGAAACCTGAAATAGAAAAACAGCAGAAAACAGGAACTGGCACTGTGGTGCACTGAGTTAATAGGTTAGTCCAAATATGATCAAAAGTGTATGGAAGTGCATCAATATCATAGCAATATCACACAAAAGAAGCATGGAGCAAGCAGAAATTATAGATACGTTTTGGACGTATCACCAACCGACTTCCAAGAGATGATGTCGAAAAAGTTGCATATGCCAAATAGCGTCTCACGGACGTGCGCGTCCATGATCCCACGGATTGCAACTGGAAGTTTCTGCGTGATCAGCATGTGACAGTCGTGAGACTTCATCCCGTTGAACTTTTTCTTCGCTGGGTCTAGGTATCTGCTTATCTTCCCCGTGTAACCATAAGGAAGTTTAACTCCTACGTGACAGGTGAAAAACTACTCGATCTCCTCCTGACTTAGAGTGAAGCACGCGGGAGGGTAGTCATTTCCGGTCTTCTTGGCCTTTTTACCTTTGCGACGACTTTCCGTGTCCTGCTTCGCCACATCATCATCATCATCATTAGCGTGAAGCTCCTGCCTGATGCCCATTGATTTCAAGTCTGCCCTTGCTTTCGGCCCATCTTTGGTCCTCTCTGGCATGTTGAGTAGGGTACCAAGCAGACTCTCGCACACGTTCTTCGTGATATGCATCACATCAAGGCTGTGAGGCACACGGTGGATCTTCTAGTACGACAAGTCCCAGAAAACAGACCTCGTTTTCCATACCTTCAGCAGCGGCTCTAGCACGTTTCGCTTCTTTCCCGGCTCTGGCGCCTGTTGCTTCTTTCCCGGCAGTGGGCAATCTTTCCAATTTTTCAACAGCTCGTCTATTTCCTCGCCGCTCCTTGTACGCGGGCGTCTTCGGGGTTCGGTTTCACCATCGAACAGATCCTTGCGTTTCCTCAACGGGTCATCTTCGCAAAGCCACCTTCGATGTCCCATGAACATGGTTTTCGAAGACCCGGGATCTCTATCTAGCTGGCGATACGTTGTGTCATCCATGCACCCGACGCATCCAGAAAATCCGTGGACCACCTGCCCCGCGACATATCCGTAACCGAGATAGTCGAGCACCGTCGTGAGCAGTGCGACTCTCATAGGGAAATATTCTTTCTCTGTGGCGTCCCATGTATTGGCTGGTGTTTTCCACAACGTGTCTAGCTCCTCTTTCAGCAGCCCCAGATACAGATTGATGTCGTTCCCTGGTTGTTTGGGCCCTTCAATTAGCATACTCATGTGAATGTACTTCCTCTTCATGCACAACCAGGGGGGAGGTTGTACATCCACACAAACACATGCTAGGTGCTACGTGTGCTTCTCTGGCTACCAAACGGATTGACTCCATCGGTGCTCGCGCCCAGCACGATGTTCCTTGGATCATTCCCAAATTCTAGGTCTTCGAAGTTCAACGCTAGCCACTGGCTCGCATCCTTAGGGTGACTCAGCATCTTGTCTTTTTTATTTATCTCCAGATCATTTCTGTCATCTTCTCGCTTCTTCTCCTCCCTATCCGCGTGCAACCGTAGGAGCTTTGCTACCTTAGGGTCCGCGAAATACCGCTGCACACGAGGAGTGATCGGAAAGTACCACACCACTTTTCGAGGAGCTTTCTTCCGCTTCTTGTATCGAGTGACGCCGTACACCGGACATAAGGTAGACTCCGCGTGCTCGTCCCGATAAATGATGCAATTGTTCATGCACACATGGTATTTCACATGCGGTAAATCCAGAGGACACACGATTTTCTTCGCCTCCTCGAAACTGGTCGGCCACTTGTTCCCCTTGGGAAGACGTTCGTGCCAGAATGACATGTTCTCGTCGAAGCGTGCGTCGGTCATTTTGTGTTTTACCGTCATCTCCAGAGCCATGAGCGTTACTTTCAGGAAGGTATCCTCGGGCCTGCATCCTTCATAAGATGGAGTAACCGCGTCTATCTCTAGTTGATACAGCTTGGCTTTCTCTCGGGCGGCAGCTCTTGCGTTATCCGTCTTCTTGAGAAGCAGCTGTTGAATATGAGGGTCCTGCACCCAGCCTCCATCGTCGTCTGCTCCAGCAACTTCATATAGATCATGATCATGCCCTTCGTCTTGATCTTCCTCATCATCATGTCCGACATCTTCTACATGATGACTGTGTACATCATCACCGTCGTGATCATGTCCTGGAGATTCTTCGTCTTCTCGCCCGCCCTCGCCGCGGTGGTTGTCTTGCTGCCCTTCCTCATTTCTTGCCCGACCATGGACGACTTCATAGTCATCTTCATCACCTTGCCACTGATAGCCATCCATGAAACCACGCAAGAGCAGGTGGTCCTGTACCTGCCCGGAATCCGGGTCCACAATAAGGCTCTTCAGCTTGCATCTTCGACACGGACATCTTATCTCCGTCTCGTTCTTTTGAAGCATCTCGGCCTTTGCGGAGCTCAAAAACCTATTCACGATGCCTATGGTCATCGTGCGAACCATGGTCACCTGTGGGGTAGAGCAAAACGATATTTTAGAACCAAGAAAAAGTTTGGCATGACTTTCCCTAAAAATAGGACAAAAAAGAATGCATAGTGCCAAAATTCTCGCCAAAACGGAAATGAATCAACATTTCGGCAAAATATTGGCAACTATCGCATTTCAAATACCGGTACCTGTAAACACAAACATATATGCACCACCACAAACATACATAGATCTAGCTAGACCATAAAAGGTGCATGTGCACGGTTGTTGGAGCTCGAGGGAGAAAAAATGATCTACAACATAAAGATAGCTTTCCCCACCCCCCTTACTTACCTATCAAAAAAAGGTAATTTAACCACTTAATTTTGATGAATCTATGGTGCAAATGAGGTGAGGAGGAGGAGGCAGCGGACACAAGCATGGAGGAGGAGGTGGAGAGAATGAAGTGGGGAAAGTGAGTGTGTAGGTGTCGCTGTCCAAAATATCTAGCTGGTCCCACTTTACTAATGGCGCACCAGTCATCAATGAGCCATTAGTAACCAGTGTTACTAATGGCGCATTGATGGTTGGTGCGCCATTAGTAGTTTTGCAACCAAAAAAATTGTACTGGCGCACTGAGTTGGAGGTGCGCCATTACTAGTTAAACTAGTAATGGCGCACTGTGCCACCGTGCGCCATTAGTATGTTTGTAAAAAAAAGTTGTTACTAATGGCGCACCGAATATCTGGTGCGCCATTAGTATTTCTACAGTAATGGCGCACTGACACATGGTGCGCTATTAGTATATACTAATCACGCACCACATGTGTGGTGCGCCATTAGTGGCCATCTCATCTTTAGCCCTTTTCCTAGCTGCCTATCATTTCCTTCTGCTCCTCGTTGGGTTCGACACTCTTACTTATCAAAAGGACTACGATAGATACCCTACACTTGTGGGTCGTCAAGACTCTTTTCTGGCGCTGTTGCCGGGGAGTGAAGCGCCTTTGGTAAGTGGAATTTGGTAAGGAAATATTTATATAGTGTGCTGAAATTTATTGTCACTTGTTACTATGGCTCATCATCCTTTGAGGGGCTTGTTCGGGGTATCTTCACCCCGACCAGCAGAGCAAAGAGTTGCTCCTCAACCTACTGCACCTACTGAAAATGTTTGTTTTGAAATTCCTTCGGGTATGATAGAGAAACTGCTAGATAATCCCTTTACAAGAGACGGAACATTTCATCCCGATTTACACCTAATCTATGTGGATGAAGTTTGTGGATTATTTAAGCTTGCAGGTATGCCCGAGGATGTTTTCAAGAAGAAGGTATTCCCTTTATCTTTGAAGGGATATGCATTTACATGGTTTAGGCTATGTGATGATATTGGATCATGGAACTATAATCGTCTGAAGTTGGAATTTCATCATAAGTTCTACCCTATGCACCAAGTTCATCGTGATCGTAATTATATTTATAATTTTTGGCCTCGCGAAGGAGAAAGCATCGCTCAAGATTGGGGGAGGCTTAAGTCAATGTTATATTGATGCCCCAATCATGAGCTCTCAAGAGAAATGATCATCCAAAACTTTTATGCTCGGCTTTCTCTTAATAATCGCTCCATGCTCGATACTTCTTGTTCTGGTTCTTTTATGATGAAGACTTTTGAATTCAAATGGGATTTATTGGAATGAATTAAACGCAACTCCGAAGATTGGGATCTCGACGAAGGTAAGCAGTCAGGTATGACCCCTAAGTTTGATTGTGTTAAAGCTTTTATGGATACCGACGTTTTCCGTGAGTTTAGCACTAAATATGGACTTGACTCTGAGATAGTAGTTTCTTTCTGTGAATCATTTGCTACTCATGTTGATCTTCCCAAGGAGAAGTGGTTTAAATACCATCCTCCCATTGAAGTAAAAGTAGTTGAACCTGTTAAAGTTGAAGAAAAGACTATCACTTATAATGTTGATCCTGTTGTTCCTACTGCTAATATTGAGAACCCACCTTTCCCTGTTAGAATAAAGGATCGTGCTAAAGCTTCAACTGTGGTTCATAAGAGTAGTACTAGAACACCTACACCCTTTGAGAAAAGTAAAGTTGAACCTAGTGTTGCTATGCTTAAAGATCTCTTGGTTCGTAAGAGGAAGCTGCTAGAATAGCCAAACCCGATGCTAGGAATAAACATAGACCTGTTGTAGGCTTGCATGTTATCTCTGTTAAAATAGGAGATCATTGCTATCATGGTTTATGTGACGTAGGTGCTAGTGCAAGTATAATCCCTCATTCCCTATATCAAGAAATTATGCATGATATTGCACCTGTTGAGTTAGAAGGGATTGATGTTACTATTAAGCTTGCTAATAGAGACACTATTTCACCAGTGGGGATTGTTAGAGATGTTGAAGTTTTGTGTGGGAAAGTTAAATATCCCAGTTGATTTTATTATTCTTAGTTCCCCACAAGATGATTTTTTGTCCCATTATATTTAGTAGACCCTACTTGAATACTGTTAATGCTAAAATAGACTGCGTGAAAGATATTGTTACTCTTGGTTTAGGGGATATGTCTCATGATTTTAACTTTGCTAAATTTTGTAGACAACCCCATGATAAAGAATTACCTAGTAAGGATGAAATTATTGGTCTTGCTTCTATTGTTGTGCCTCCTAATGATCCTTTAGAACAATATTTGCTAGACCATGAAAATGATATGTATATGAATGAGAGAAGGGAAATAGATGAAATATTCTTTAAGCAGGGACCCATATTGAAAAACAACTTGCCTGTTGAAATCCTAGGGGATCCTCCTCCACCCAAGGTTGATCCCGTGTTTGAACTTAAACCTTTACCTTATAATCTTAAGAATGTTTATCTTGATGGAAATAGGATATATCATGTTATTATCAGTGCTAACCTTTCAGAGCAGGAAGAAGAAAAATTATTGAAAACTCTGATGAAGCATTGTGCTGCTATTGGATATACTCTGGATGATCTTAAGGGCATTAGTCCCACTTTATGCCAACACAAGGTAAAATTGGAAGAAAACGCTAAACCGGTTATTGATTATCAACGACGGTTAAATCCTAAAATGAAAGAAGTGGTAAGGAAGGAAATACTAAAGCTTCTAGAGGCATGTATTATCTATCAAGTTGCTGTAGCCAGTGGGTAAGTCCTATCCATTGTGTCCTTAAGAAGGGAGGTATGACCGTTGTTCCTAATGATAAAGATGAATTGATCCCACAAAGAATTGTTACAGGTTATAGGATGGTAATTGATTTCAGCAAATTAAATAAACTACTAAGAAAGATCATTACCCCTTGCCTTTTATTGATCAAATGCTAGAAAGGTTATCGAAACATACTCATTTTTGCTTTCTAGATGGTTATTCTGGTTTCTCTCAAATACCTGTGTCAAAAGGGGATCAAGAAAAGACCACTTTTACTTGTCCTTTCTGTACCTTTGCTTATAGACGTATGCCTTTTGGTATATGTAATGCACCTGCTACCTTTCAAAGATGCATGATGGCTATATTCTCTGACTTTTGTGAAAAGATTGTTGAGGTTTTCATGGATGATTTCTCCTTTTACGGAAGTTCTTTTGATGATTGCTTGAGCAACCTTCATCAAGTCTTGTAGAGATGTGAAGACACTAATCTTGTCTTAAATTGGGAGAAGTGCCACTTTATGGTTAATGAAGGCATTGCCTTGGGACATAAAATTTCTGAAAGAGGTATTGAAGTAGACAAAGCTAAAGTTGATGCTATTGAAAAGATACCATGCCCCAAGGACATAAAAGGTATACGAAGTTTCCTTGGTCATGCCGGGTTTTATAGGAGGTTCATCAAGGACTTCTCCAAAATCTGCAGGCCTCTGACTAATCTCTTACAAAAAGATATTCCTTTTGTCTTTGATGATGATTGTCTAGAAGCATTTGAAATAGTTAAGAAAGCACTGATTTCTACACCTACTGTCCAGCCTCCTGACTGGAATTTATCCTTTGAGATTATGTGCGATGCTAGTGATTATGTTGTAGGTGCTGTTCTAGGACGAAGAGTTGATACAAAATTGAATGTTATCCAATATGCTAGTAAAACTCTAGACAATGCCGAGAGAAATTATGCTACTACTGAGAAATAATTTTTGGCGGTTGTATTTGCTTGTGATAAGTTTAGACCTATATTGTTGATTCTAAAGTAACTATTCACACTGATCATGCTGCTATCAAATACCTTATGGAAAAGAAAGATGCTAAACCAAGACTTATTCGATGGGTTCTCTTGCTGCAAGAATTTGACTTGCATATTATTGATAGAAAGGGAGCTGAGAACCCCGTTGCAGGTAACTTGTCTAGGCTAGAGAATATACTTCATGACCCACAACCTATTGATGATAGCTTTCCTGATGAACAATTATCTATCATAAGTACTTCTCGTACTGCTCCATGGTATGCTGATTATGCTAATTACATTGTTGCTAAGTTTATACCTCCTATCTTCACATACCAGCATAAGAAAAAGTTCTTCTATGATTTGAGACATTACTTCTGGGATGACCCACATCTTTATAATGAAGTAGTAGATGGTATTATTAGACGTTGTGTACCTGAGCATGAACAGAAACAGATCCTACGCAAGTGCCACTCCAAAGCTTATGGAGGACATCATGCTGGAGATAGAACTGCACATAAGGTATTGCAATCTGGTTTTTATTAGCCTACTCTCTTCAAGGATGCATGTAAGCTTGTCTTATCTCATGATGAATGTCAAAGAATTGGTAATATCGGTAGATGTCAAGAAATGCCTATGAATTATTCACTTGTTATTGAACCATTTGATGTTTGGGGCTTTGATTATATGGGACCTTTTCCTTTCTCTAATGGGTATACACATATTTTAGTTGTTGTTTTTTACGTTACTAAGTGGGTAGAAGCTATTCCAACTAGTAGTACTGATCACAACACCTCTATTAAGATGCTTAAAGAAGTTATTTTTCCGAGGTTTGGAGTCCCTAGATACTTAATGACTGATGGTGGTTCACACTTTATTCATGGTGCTTTCCGTAAAATGCTTGCTAAGTATGGTGTAAATCATAGAATTGCATCCCCTTATCACCCACAGACTAATGGTCAAGTAGAATTAAGTAATAGAGAGCTGAAATTAATTTTGCAAAAGACAGTTAATAGGTCTAGAAAGAATTTGTCCAAGAAACTTGATGATGCATTATGGGCCTATAGAACTACATACAAAAATCCTATAGGTATGTCTCCATATAAAATGGTTTATGGAAAAGCATGTCACTTACCTCTTGAGCTAGAACATAAGGCATATTGGGCTATTAGAGAGCTCAATTATGATTTCAAACTTGCCGATGAGAAAAGGTTGTTTGACATTAGCTCTCTTGATGAATGGAGAACCCAGGCCTATGAGAATGCCAAGCTCTTTAAAGAAAAAGTTAAAAGATGGCATGACAAAAGGATATAAAAGCGTGAGTTTAATGTAGGTGATTATGTATTGCTATACAACTCTCGTTTAAGATTTTTTGCAGGAAAAATTATGTCTAAATGGGAAGGACCCTACGTTATCGAGGAGGTCTATCATTCCGGTGCCATAAAATCAACAACTTCGAAGGCACAAATCCGAAGGTGGTGAACGGCCAAAGAATCAAACATTATATCTCAGGTAATCCTATAAATGTTGAAACCAATGTTATTGAAACTGTAACTCCAGAGGAATACATAAGTGACACTTTCCAAAATAGTTCTAAAGGCAAATTTTCACCGTTTTGGAATATTTAGAAAAATAGAAAAATAAGTGGCAGTCCGGAAGAGACATGAGGCGTCCATCAGGGTGGAGGGTGCGCCCCCTTCCGCTGGGCGCTGCCCCCTGCCTCGTGGGCACCTCGTGTGCCTCCCGGACTCCGATTTCTTGTATGTTACTCCTTTTGGTCGGTAAAAATTCACAATATATTCTCCCGAAGGTTTTGACCATCGTATCACGCAAAAATCATCTGTTTTATTTGGAGCTATTTCTATCGCAGATAGGAGCAATATGTCGTCCCAGGATTCAGAGGGAGAAAGCTATGTGTCCAATCTCCTTGCTGATCCTAAGATCTATGGGGATGGGGAGCATTATGGTTGGACCACGGAGGAAGAAGAAGACCATTATCCCAAGGGTAAGGATTGGACAAGCTCAGATGAAGACGAAGTCCCACTACCTCAACCTGGGGACATGCATGTGGAGTTCAAAAAGTCAAGGCTTCCCGACAGAGCAAAGAAACCTAAGATCGAATTTATCCCTTTTTACCTCTTGCAGGAAACCAATCAAGCACTATGCAAGAAAATATTAAACCTTGAGGAGGAGATCAATGACCTAAGGGAGAAAAATTATGTCCTTAAGCGCAAGTTGAGGCAGAAGCCTAGATCACCACCACCAAAGAAGGAGACATAATCATATGGGTATGGGAACTCCCCTTGGCAACTGCCAAGCTTGGGGGAGGTGCCCCGGTATCGTATCACCATCACACTCGTATCTTTACCGTTTTTTTAGTTTGATCCTTTTGGAAGTATCTTCATCTAGTAGAATAAAGTTAGCATGATCTAGTTGTGAGCTTTTCCTTTATGATCTTTACCCTTCGTAATCGATTCCAAGAGCTATATAATAAAGATTAGTGTTGAGTCAAGGGCTTGATTTCCTCACTTTGGTCATGATAGAATAAAAGAAAACATAAAAAGTGTCAAAAGGATCATATTGATCTTATTGGAAGTAATGTAACATCCCAAATTTTCAATTTGGAATATTATACATAGATCATATTGCATTTGCATATTTTTGCATTTTGTTCGTGGAGTTCCTCAAAATTCTAAGCAACTCAAGGACCTACGGAGAGAGTTGGGGATTTTACCGTTTTCGTATTTGAGTTCGCTCGAATACGGGTACGAGGACAGTGTGATTCTAATTATTTTTCTCTCCTAAAAATATTTCTAAATAAAATAAATGAGCGGAGATAATATGACTTCTCCAAAATAACAGAAATATTGGAGGGAAAATATTAAAATCACTTTTGGTATTTTTTTTGGATTTATTTTTGGATTTATTTGCATAGGAAAAATACGCGTTTTTCAAAATTGCATTTAGGTCCGGGAAAAATGTTCACTTTGTCCTAAATATTATTAAAGGACGGTGAAAATTTATTTTGGGAATTTTGGAGGCCGTTTGGTATTTCTTTCGTTAGTTTTACTGCGCCGGGACTCTATTTAAAAAAAACGGATACCAACTAGGACTAGTAAAGGACCAGGACTCTCGGCTTTATAAGCTGCCCAGACCAGCCCGTTTCGCCCGATCGCACGAAACCCTAGCCGCGCCCGCGCGCCGCCTCCGCCGCCCGCGCCGTCGCCGCCGCCCGCCCGCCGCTGCCGCACCCCGCCCGCCGCCGGAGTGCCACCGCCCCGCCCGCCGCCGGAGTTCCGCCGGAGTGGAGAGAGAGAGAGGTAGTTTTTTTTTGCTGTTGACCGAGCGTTTTTTTTAGAAAACCTAGATCTGTTTTTTTAATAGATCGGTTCGGTTTTTTTTATTTTCGCCGGTTTAGTTAAATAGAGGACGTTCGTCCGTACGTTCGTTTTAACGAACGGTTTTCGTTAGATAAACGCAGACAGCGAACGTTCGTTCGTTAGCCTGTTCGTCGTTTTCTTTTTCGAGGTATTTAACTGTGATTTTTCCGATCGCGATTTCTGCCCTGATCTTGTTTTTCGTTTTTCTTTTTGCTCGAGAGTCGGAATCAGGTGATTCAAAATCCCAGATCTTCATCTCGAAGCCCTCTTTACGTTAGATCAACTTGAACAAAGTTTTGGCTACTGTAAAATTTGACTTTAGGCCAATTAGTAATTCGGAGCTCGTTTCTTTTGTAGTTTGAGTTTCGTTGCTTCTTTCGAGTTGATTCTTTTGCAAACCGGAGTTCTTAAGTTGAACTTTCTGGTTAGATCTCTTATTTGAGTTTTACCCGTGCATTAGTTAAGTACTTATTGTATGCTTGTTTGTTGATTGCGATAGAGTACCCGGAGTGCGCCGCTTGCTACTTTGAGTCTCTAGGTTTTGCGGATCATCAGCAAGGCAAGTAACACTTTGATCATGCTTTCCAATTACCCAGTTTTCATTGCATTAGTCAAACCCCTCACACATTGCATGAGTAGGATCAATTAATTTGTGGGATTGGGAAGTAGATTGAGGTAGTACCTATTACCTGCATTGTATTCAAACCCTTGGGAGTTACTTCTACGTTTGCTGTTAGGACATGCTATGCTCGTAGACGTGGTTTGGGTTTGAGTGAGATCCATGACGGATGTGAGTTGTTAATTAATGGTTCAACTTAAGGTGGCTACTTTAATGAATGATACTTCCAAAACGTATCTATAATTTCTGCTTGCTCCATGCCACTTTTGGGTGATATTGCTATGATATTCATACACTTCCATACACTTTTTATCATATTTGGACTAACTTACTAATCCAGTGCACCCCAGTGCTAGTTTCTGTTTTCGGCTATTTTTGTATTTCAGGTTTTCACGTTTCGAGAACTGCCCAAAAAAATACAAAAAAAAATATAAAAAATCAGCGTTCCGCGAATGACACTGCTTCCGAAGGGGAGCCTGGGGGGGCCACAGGGGCTCTAGGCGCCCTGTGGGCGCGCCCCCCTGGGCCGCGCCGGGGGGCGCCTCGGCCCCCCGAGAGCCCCCCGGTGCCCTACTTTGGCAGATATTTAAAGGATCCCCCGTAACCCTTGAAACAGGACTTCTTTTCGCGATCCCATCTATGTTCCGCCGCCGCCGCCACTTCCAAGATCGGGAGCACCAGGAGAACTCTTCCCGGCACCCTGCCGGAGGGGAGGATCACCACCGGGAGCTTCTCCACCACCATGGACGCCTCCCGGATGACTCGTGAGTAGTCTCCCTTGGACCATGAGTCCATGACCAGTAGCTATGTGATGTTCTCCTCCCGTTCTTGTGCTTCACTAATTAGTCCTCGTGAGCTGCCCTACATGATCGAGGCACCTATGTAATCCTTATGTTGTTGCTATGTTGAGTTTGCTGGGATCCGATGGATTATGAGATTATGTTCAGATTGATCTTGAGTAATATATTTGATTCATCCCTTTTATATTTTAGTTCATAAGTAATTCTTGCATGTTCACCGTTGTTATTTATTGCTTTGGCCAAGTAGTAGGTAGTGACTCCAAGAGGGAACGTTATGCTCGATTGTGGGTTCATGCCCCTCGATGACTAGCTTGAGTGACAGAAACATGAGTCTAGGGGATGTGTTGTTGCCACAAGGGGGAAAACAACGGTTCTTGTGCCCGCGGGTGCAAGGATTGTTTACTTTACGCAAAGTTCTTTTAATGCAGTTGTCTGTTGCATTGAGTTTACACTATGGGTGGGACTCGCAACTTAATACCAGCGAGATGTTCTGGATAGATATCTCAAGGTGGATGATTAG
Organism: Secale cereale; assembly: GCA_902687465.1. Taxonomy (NCBI): domain Eukaryota; kingdom Viridiplantae; phylum Streptophyta; class Magnoliopsida; order Poales; family Poaceae; genus Secale; species Secale cereale. Next base: position 528,830,998 of record LR738710.1, on the reverse strand, counting down.
TAGTAGATATTGATGGATTTCGGTCTACTTACTATGGCGTACAGCCCATGCTTTGAACCTCATCCTTTCTTGCAATGTAGTCAGCATTGGTTTGCGTTCGTGGTCCTGTCAATTGCCCAGCTGTAATTTGTTACCTCACATAGCTGTTTTATCGTCTTTTGGGAGAGAGACATCACTAGTGAACATCATGTGACTCCGGTCCACATTACTATCATTGATCACATACACTATTTACTTTCCGCTATTTTATTTACTATTGCAAAACACTATCTATCACTACTATCATATTGCTTTTAACCCTTTGTGAACTACAAGGCCGGAGAGATTGACAACCTCTCTGTACTCGTTGGGAGCAAAGTTATTTGTATCTGTGTGTAGGTCCACGTTGATTGCTAATTGCGCCGTTAGCGGTTGACACCTACCTGTTGAACCTAGGAGTCTCTGGGGATTCGATCCTTGGCATCTTTGCTAGGGGAAAACACTTCTACTTACTGCATCTTACACCTTCCACCTAGGGTAATCCAACGAGGGGTTCGAGGCCCATCAAGGAGTATTTTCTGGCGCCGTTGCCGGGGACTCCACTCTTCAGGATAGGGGAGTTGCATGCTATCTTTTACCTTTGCTTTTTAGTCTTGCTAGTTTACCTTTCATATTTGCTTTAGTTTCTTTTATCGAAAATCACAAAAATAGTTATCTTACTTGCTTGCTACTATGAGTTCTACCAAAAACACTAAATGGGAGGGGTACACCCCTACTTCCATTGCCCCACTTATCTCTGACGGGGTTTATAAAAAAGATAAACCTTGTGATTACACTAGTTATGACGGAGAGTTATGCCCATGGCATGGCCTTCCAGGAAAAAAGTATGAGCCTCTGTTTAAAATTGCTCCTAAGCTTCCCGAAACTTGGGAAGATGTTCAAACTCTTATAATAGAGAGCGAATTAAACAAAGAGGATGACACTACAATTCTGCCCACTAATGATAAAATTGATTTTGATAATTGTAGTATTTCAGAAGTTATCACCTTTCTACAAGGAATGGCTAAGGATCCCAACACTAGCACGCTTAATCTTGCCTTCACAGAGCATATCACTAATGCTCTCATCAAAGCTAGGGAGGAGAAACTCAGAGTAGAAGCCTCCATACCTAGAAAGCTAGAGGATGGTTGGGATCCTATGATAAAAATTTATTTGAATGACTTCTCTTGTTATGCATTATGTGATGTTGGTGCTAGTACCTCTGTTATGCCCAAAAGGATATATGATATGCTTAAATTGAAACCATATGATTCTTGTTCTTTTGGTGTTCGTCTAGTTGATTCTTCCATTAAGAAACCTTTGGGGAGGATCGACGATGTTCTTATTGTTGTCAATGATAATTATGTGCCCGTTGATTTCACTATTATGGATATTGAATGTCCTTCATGTCCAATTATTTTGGGACGTCCCTTTTTGCGCACCGTTGGTGTTGTCATTGACATGAAAGAGGGTAATATAAAATTTCAGTTTCCTCTCAAGAAAGGGATGGAACACTTCCCTCGTAAGAAGGTCAAGTTACCTTTTTAGTCCGTTGTACGGGGTAGTTATTCTTTTACTCTTGATAAAACTTGATCTATGCATTATGCCTAGCTTAAAGGCATAAAAGAAAGCGCTTTTGGGAGGCAGCCCACATGTATAAATTTTTTGCTTTTGTTGTGTCTTGATGTTGTTTACTGCTGTAGCATCATCATTGTATCTTTGCTTTTCATATTTGTGCCAAGTATAGCCTCTGATTGCTAGAAAGTTCAAAAGTTGTGAGGTGCTGTCCAGGAAACATATTCTGTCCTTGGATAGAAAAATTCGTATAAAATCACCAGATCATCTTTTTGGTCTGAATTTTTTTGAAAGCGTTATCTATATAATTGTCTTTCGTGCGTCAGTTCTGAGTTTTTTGATTTGAGTTGCAGAAGTATCCCGAACAGGTCAATTACTGCCTGCTGTTCTGTTTTTCACAGATTCTGTCCTGCTTTGCCTTACCTTCACTTTGCAAATTAAGAACTTGCTTTTTCTTTGCAAAAACCTTTTGGCAATCTTGAGAAACAGTAGAAATTCAAGAATATCCTTATTTCCAGCAAGGTATAATTATTTTATTAAGGGTACTAACCTCGCTAATCAGATTATGAATGAGTTATGTATGAAGGGAGTTTTCAAGTGTGCGAGGGAAGATGATAAAAAGATTCAGGAGTGTCAAGCGCTCAAGCTTGGGGATGCCCCCGTGCACCCCCAAGAAATATTCAAGGAGACTCAAGCGTCTAAGCTTGGGTATGCCCCCCGTGCATCCCCTTCTCCATCAACATTATCAGTTCGTCTTTCGTTCCGCTATATTTTTATCACTTCATGTGTTATGTGCTATGCTTGGAGCGTCTTGCTTTTAGTTTTCTTTTTAGTTTTTCATAACGAGTCGGAACCCAGCATTCCTTAATGTGGGAGAGAAACACGCTCCACCTCTACCTAGAACATTACATAGAATTTTCATGTCTATCTATGCTGTGTGTGTTCTTTGTCTTTTTAATAGCTACTATCGTGCTCTGCTCTCAGTATTCATGCTTATCTTTTCAAAGAGCTTTTATTTAGTTGGTTGCTTGAACTCTCTTTAATTACCATGCTCACCTTATTAAGAGAGTTTGCTTCCGTTGCATGGGTTAATATGTCTATGATAAATATGCTACTTTCATGATGGTGCTTAGTAGTTCAGGTTTTCTTATGGTTAATCTCAGATAGCTGGAGGGTTCCCAATGTGTCATTGGAGTACCAACTTGGTTTGTTTGCCTATGATGTGGTAGTAATATCTTCCTTCGAGAATTTATTTTGATTGACTTGGCATATGCTCACGCATATTCAAGACTGTAAAGAAAGTCTGTCAGGCCTTGATGATCTTTTGTTTCTAAGTAGCGTTATAACTACCATGCCTGATTCAATATTGCTTTGTCGCTCTGCATGATTATGACCATCATTGCTCTCTTAGTTGGTCGCTCCCAGTCCTTTGCTAACTCCACCTGCACTAAGCAAATCAACCATGCAATACATAGCTCATGGGAAAGTAGCCTAAAAACTATTGTGGTAAAGAATATGTTCCTTATGTATCTTATTTCTTATGAGTTGCTTGCTGAGCGGTAACCATGTTTCTGGGGACGCCATCAACTGTCACACTTTTGTTGAATGTCATGTGAGTTGCTATGCATGTTCGTCTTGTCTGAAGTAAGGGTGATTTACCGTGGGTTGAATTAATATGCATATTGTTAGAGAAGAACATTGGGCCGCCAACCAAAGCCATGCATCATGGTGGAAGTTTTAGCTTGGACCTTAATCCTCAATCTCTCATGAGAATATGCTTATGCATTAAAGAGGAGTCCATCATCTATTTTCTATGTTGTCCCGGTATGGATGTCCTCAAGTTGAGATTTATCAAAAACGAGAAATCGAATGCGATCTATCTCCTTGGACCTTTGTACAGGTGGCATAGAGGTACCCCTTTGTGACACTTGGTTAAAACATATGCAATGCAATGATAACCCATGGGGATCTGAGCTAATTAGGACAAGGAGCGAGCACTATTGGTATTCGATGCATGAGGCTTGCAACTTATAAGATGTTTTATACATGACACATATGAAGTACTACTACCGTTGACACAATTGCTTCCATGTTTCATAATAAAAAGCTCTAGCACTTCAAGCATCAACTACTGAGAGCATGATTGTCATTCTGAGTGTAATGTGCATTGTCCCAAAGTAGCATTGTCTTTTGCAAGATTGTGATATCGTTTATTCTGAAATGATTGTATCTAGTCATCACTTAAACCTTGAAGTTGCCCTTGCATTTATGTTTTGCATCACTAAAAGGGGCAAGCTAGATATCACTTGATCATATTTGCACATCATGTTCATTGCAAATATTTTTGATGTTTCAGTTTCATGTTGTAAAACTTTCGGTCATTTGTGATTTTCTCTTGAGACAACTTAATTACTTTAGAATCATTGCCTCAGTAAGCTTTTGTCATATGACTATGAGAAAGTCTTATATGGTTAAGAGCATGTCACCACAGAAATTATTCTTGTTATCATTTACCTACTCGAGGACGAGCAGGAATTAAGCTTGGGGATGTTGATACGTCCAAAATGTATCTATAATTTCTGCTTGCTCCATGCCACTTTTGGGTGATATTGCTATGATATTCATACACTTCCATACACTTTTGATCATATTTGGACTAACTTACTAATCCAGTGCACCCCAATGCCAGTTTCTGTTTTCGGCTGTTTTTGTATTTTAGGTTTTCACGTTTCGAGAACTGCCCAGAAAAATACAGAAAAAATATATAAAAAATTAGCGTTCCGGGAACGACACTGCTTCCGAAGGGGAGCCTGGGGGGGGCACAGGGGCTCCAGGCGCCCTGTGGGCGCACCCCCCCTCGGCCGCGCCGGGGGGCGCCTCGGCCCCCCGAGAGCCCCCCGGTGCCCTACTTTGGCAGATATTTAAAGGGTCCCCCGTAACCCTTGAAACAGGACTTCTTTTCGCGATCCCATCTCTGTTCCGCCGCCGCCGCCGCTTCCAAGATCGGGAGCACCAGGAGAACTCTTCCCGGCACCCTGCCGGAGGGGAGGATCACCACCGGGAGCTTCTCCACCACCATGGACGCCTCCCGGATGACTCGTGAGTAGTCTCCCTTGGACCATGAGTCCATGACCAGTAGCTATGTGATGTTCTCCTCCCGTTCTTGTGCTTCACTAATTAGTCCTCGTGAGCTGCCCTACATGATCGAGGCACCTATGTAATCCTTATGTTGTTGCTATATTGAGTTTGCTGGGATCCGATGGATTATGAGATTATGTTCAGATTGATCTTGAGTAATATATTTGATTCACCCCTTTTATATTTTAGTTCATAAGTAATTCTTCCATGTTCTTCGTTGTTATTTATTGCTTTGGCCAAGTAGTAGGTAGTGACTCCAAGAGGGAACGTTATGCTCGATTGTGGGTTCATGCCCCTCGATGACTAGCTTGAGTGACAGAAACATGAGTCTAGGGGATGTGCTGTTGCCACAAGGGGGAAAACAACGGTGCTTGTGCCCGCGGGTGCAAGGATTGTTTACTTTATGCAAAGTTCTTTTAATGTAGTTGTCTGTTGCATTGAGTTTACACTATGGGTGGGACTCGCAACTTAATACCAGCGAGATGTTCTGGATAGATATCTCAAGGTGGATGATTAGTAGTAGATATTGATGGATTTCGGTCTACTTACTTTGGCGTACCGCCCATGCTTTGAACCTCAACATTTCTTGCAATGTAGTCAGCATTGGTTTGCGTTCGTGGTCTTGTCAATTGCCCAGCTGTAATTTGTTTCCTCACATAGCTGTTTTATCGTCTTTTGGGAGAGAGACATCACTAGTGAACATCATGTGACTCCGATCCACATTACTATCATTGATCACATACACTATTTACTTTCCGCTATTTTATTTACTATTGCAAAACACTATCTATCACTACTATCATATTGCTTTTAACCCTTTGTGAACTACAAGGCCGGAGAGATTGACAACCTCTCTGTATTCGTTGGGAGCAAATTTATTTGTATCTGTGTGTAGGTCCACGTTGATTGCTAATTGTGCCGTTAGCGGTTGACACCTACCTGTTGAACCTAGGAGTCTCTGGGGATTCGATCCTTGGCGTCTTTGCTAGGGGAAAACACTTCTACTTACTGCATCTTACACCTTCCACTTGGGGTAATCCAACGAGGGGTTCGAGGCCCATCAATACACATCTGGGTGGATTGAGGCATCTGGGTATTCCAGGATTGCCTGTTTTTCTTTTGGACCGCCACCCAGGCTCAAAGGGATCATGAAATTTTTCATACTAGAAACTTCCGTGTGCAGCCACATGCCAATATGGGCTCTAGCATAGTTGAGTAAGTTGTGGAAAACCTTTCCATGATGGGCTAGCAGATGTAGTTGGGTTTTGTAGGTGTACCGTCGTATCTATCTGGTTAAGGGGACCTCTTCGGAAAGACTGTGTCTCGGTCATCCGTTTCTCAAACACCATGTAGTGCGAGAAAACAAACGGAAGCGATCGAGTCTTGTGTGGAAAGTGCACAAACCTCTGCAGAGTTTACAAACTGATCATGATTAGCCGTGTCCCCGGTTATGGACATCTTGAGTATCTGGTACTTGGATTATCATGTGCATCTCATCATGTTACTTAATTTAATTTTGTTGGGTTTAATGAATACTTTTAATTGGGGTTGAAAGGATGTCTATCTTCTCAACGATGTTTCAACTACCATGACAGTTAATTAAAATACATTCCTTTGAAGTAGGAAAAAATTGGCTTTACGCAAAAACTTAACCATAGAGCTTTCCACCAGCCATATTGCATATAGTATAGCTTTATTTTCATTGCATCTCTTGTGTTACCTTGCCAGCATATTCCATGTGCTGACCCGTTTTCGGGCTGCAACGTTTCATGTTGCAGACTTTTCAGACGACGAGTAAGATGCCCTTTTAGGTCGTGGTTCTATACTCAGTGATGCCGCTGGAGTTGATGGACTCACTTATCTTCCAAGCCTTCCGCTGTTATCGTATTAGATGGCCTTCAGCCATGAGTTTTGTAATAAATTCATCGTTGGACTGTCGATGTAATAAGTGTGTGATTGCTACTGTGTTATAAATCTTTCGAGTACCATGCGTGTCAGCATTACTGATCCAGGGATGACACTGATGCATGGAGATCAGACTGTTTGAGGTCTGGTCGCTACAAGATGGTATCAGAGCACACGCTAACTGTAGGATACGACCACTAAGACAAGCCCTAGAACACTTATCCACTCTTCTCTCTTCTGACTCCTCATCTTTTCTATTCTTTCGGATGGTGGAAGCAAAGCACAAGTTCATGCAACCAGATGATGACACGCCATTTGGACGACACCTGAAGGAAGTCACTAGATATCTACACATTGGATTACCAAGTTTCACCGGAACTTACAATGCCACTCTACCTGAGGGGGAGCGTTGGTTGATTCAAGCTCAAGTTCCAGGAAGGACGTTCGCACCCGTCACCTCACCCATAGCATTTTCCTTTAATGCACCTACATGGAGCCTAGGAAGGAGTATGGTAGCCCACATTGCTATGGGAAGGATTGGAGAAGTCTACCAACAGGAGCTAAAGGACACTATCTACCAGATTTGTGGACGCCGATATGAGAATTGGGATATGATCAGCACTAAGAAGGGTATATCCATAGCAGCATTCATCCAGGAGTTGAACCACCACATTCGTCGCCAGGAGCACCAGATGTGTGCTGGGATGATAGATTTGAAGAAGGCCCTAAATAGGAATTTGGAGCTAGAAGAAGAACTCAAGTCTACACGCGACGGATATGAGGAGGAGATGAAGATACTAGTGGAGAAGAATGATGATTTGACCCGGAAGTTAGGGATGCTCATGGGAGAAGAAGACGAGGAAGAAGAACCCAAGGAGATATCACCGGAGGATTATATCATCATAGATGATACTGATTCGGAAGCTGAAGATAGTAAGGATGAAGACTATGAAGATGAAGCTGGGGCAGATATTATGGAATCCTCTGCCGACCAATATTTTTAGATGACCACCCTATGACTAGTAGTATACCACCAAGAATTTGATTTAGAGCACTTTTGTAAACGACCGTTAGATTTGTAAGACCTTGTTTGAAATTGATTGGTGTGATATGATTGTGTGTTTGTCTCATGTGCATATGGGTAGTGATTTTCCCTTAGACCTCCTTTCTATTCTAATCTCTTCCCTCTACACCCATCAGATGCCTCCAAGACGTGAATTCGAGTTTCCCCCTGAGCTCACTCAGTTGATCTAGCAGCAGAACACCCTGATGCAACTTCTTGTCCAGAACACTCAGAACAACCAGAACAACAACAATAACCCTCCACCACCACCACCTGTGGACAACCTGACACATTTCTTAAGGTTGCAACCACCTGTGTTTGCTAGCAGCATCGAACCAATTATGGCTGATGACTGGCTACGCAATATTGGAAGGGATTTGACCACCGCCAATTGCTCCGAGGCTGAGAAGGTGCGATTTGCCGCACACCAGTTGTCTGGACCAGCCGCAGCATGGTGGGAGAATTACACAACCACTTACCCCGTAGCCAATGTGACTTGGGATCAGTTTCAGCAAGCTTTTCGTACCGCCCATGTCTCGACTGGAGCCATGAGTATGAAGAAGCAGGAGTTTCGCAACTTGCGCCAAGGAAATCGTACAGTAGCCCAGTACGTGGATGAGTTTAGTACCCTATCTCGCTATGCCCCAGATGATGTGGCCACAGATGCCAAGAACCAGGATAGATTTATGGAAGGGCTGAATGATGAGATGAGTGTACAGCTGATGGTGGCAACTTTCAATAATTATCAGGAGTTGGTTGACCAAGCCCTGATGATTGAAAGGAAGCATCAACAGATTGAGAGCCGCAAGAGGAAGTATGGGCAAGGGAAGTATAATTCTGGAGCTCAGCAGAAGCCCCGCTTTACCCCTAAAGTAGTAGGATAATTTCAGCATACCCATGGAGGAAGTAACTCACACAACCACAATGGCACCAAGAATGGCAATGGTAATGGGAATGGCAATGGAGCCAATGGAAACCAGAACCGCCCTGCACCGTCCACACCCACCAAGAGGGATTTTAACCATATCAATTGTTACAAGTGCGGGAAGACTGGACATTATGCCAATGAATGCCCAGAAGTTCAGAATGGGAACGGCAATGGAAGCGCCGGGAAGAAGCCCAACCCGTTCAATAAAGGACAAGTGAACCACGTGACCGTGGAGGAAGTAGAAGAGCAACCAGATGCTGTTGTCGGTAAGTTTTTGGTTAAGACATTTACCGCAATAGTTCTTTTCGATACTGGTGCATCTCATTCATACATTTCAAGGGGATTCGTGAATAGACATAGGATGTCCACCCGAGTTCTTGAGACCCCCATGTTAGTAAGTTCACCTAGAGCAGATTATATGGCACACCAAGGATGTTTTCAGACGCCATTGACCATAGGACGCTATATTTTCCCCTCTGACCTAATAGTTCTGGAGTCACAAGGATTGGATGTGATATTAGGTATGGATTGGCTATCGAAGTATGGAGGTAATATTGACTGTGCCAGTAAGTCTATTTTGCTCACCACCCCGGAGGGAAAAGGATTAAGTATGTATCTAGGCATTCGCCTACAAGGACTCAAGTATATTCTCTCACGGGAGTTCTTCAGGAGGAAGTGCCGGTAGTGAAGGATTATCCGGATGTGTTTCCAGAGGAGTTACCTGGCATGCCACCGGATAGAGATATAGAGTTTTTGATTGAACTTTTGCCAGGCACTGGGCCAATTTCTAAGAGACCATATAGGATGCCCGCAAAGGATTTGGAGGAAATTAAGATGCAGATTAAGGAGTTACAGGATAAAGGATTCATACGCCCAAGTTCTTCGCCTTGGGGTTCGCCAGTACTTCTAGTGGAGAAGAAGGATGGATCGTTAAGAATGGTTGTTGATTACCATGGATTGAATGAAGTAACGATCAAGAATAAGTACCCATTACCAATGATCAATGATCTGTTCGATAGATTGCAAGGAGCTAAGGTATTTTCGAAGATCGATCTACGATCAGGGTACCATCAATTGAAGATCCGAGAGCATGATATCCCTAAGACAGCCTTTACCACTAGGTATGGGTTGTATGAGTATACCGTTATGTCGTTTGGTCTGACAAATGCACTGGCCTACTTTATGAACCTGATGAACAAAGTGTTTATGGAGTATTTGGATAAGATCGTCGTAGTGTTCATAGATGATATTTTGATCTTCTCGAAGAATGAAGAGGAGCATGAAGAGCATTTGCGTTTGGTATTGGAGAAGCTCAGAGAGCATCAGTTGTATCCCAAGTTTAGCAAATGTGAGTTTTGGTTGAAGGAAGTCGGATTCCTCGGACATGTTATATCCGGAGAAGGAATAGCTATAGACCCTGCTAAGGTGGAGACTGTGACCAATTGGGAAGCACCGACGACCGTTGGAGAGATCCGGAGTTTTCTTGGACTTGCAGGATACTAGCGGAGATTTATCGAGAATTTCTCGAAGATTGCAAAGCCAATAACGGAGTTGTTGAAGAAGGAAACTAAGTTCCGCTGGACCGAAGAATGTGAGGCTAGTTTCCAGGAGTTGAAGAAAAGGTTGGTATCACCCACTGTGTTGATCCTACCAGATCAACATAAGGATTATGAGGTGTACTGCGACGCTTCACGTCGAGGACTTGGAGCAGTTCTTATGCAGGAAGGAAGAGTTGTTTCGTATGCTTCACGACAACTAAAACCTCATGAGATGAACTACACCACCCACGATTTGGAGTTAGCAGCCGTAGTGCATGCATTGAAGACGTGGAGACATTTTCTCATAGGAAACCATTGTGAAGTATATACGGATCATAAGATTCTGAAGTATATATTCACTCTGAAGGAGTTGAATCTTAGGCAAAGGAGATGGCTGGAACTCATTAAGGATTATGACATGAGATTGCATTATCATCCCGGAAAGGCTAACGTAGTAGCTGATGCGCTAAGCCGTAAGAGCCATGTCAATACTCTAATGATGGAGGAGTTTCCAAAGGAGTTAGCCGAGGACCTACGAGAACTATGTTTGGAGATAGTTCTGAGAGGCTATGTAGCAACACTAGAAATCCAGTCTACCCTCATGGATAAAATGAGAGAAGCTCAGAAAGCTGACAAGGAAATTGTCGCTATAAAGGAGAAGATGAGCGAAGGAAAAGCTAAAGGTTTTCGTGAGGATGAGCACGACACCTTATTATTTGAGGATCGAATCTATGTGCCCAATGACCCGGAGATTAGGAAGTTGATTTTACAGGAGGCCCATGATTTACCATACTCGATTCACCCAGGAAATACTAAGATGTATTTGGATTTGAAGAATATTTTCTGGTGGACCAGTATAAAGAAAGATATTGCGGAGTATGTAGCAGTTTGTGATGTGAGTCAAAGAGTAAAGGCAGAACATCAGAAGCCAGCAGGATTGCTACAACCTATGCCAATTCCCGAATGGAAGTGGGAGAAGCTTGGTATGGATTTTATCACCGGATTGCCCAGGACCAAAGTAGGGTATGATTCAATCTGGGTAGTAGTAGACCGATTGACTAAGGTAGCCCACTTTATCCCGGTGAAAACCACATATACCAATGCAAAGTTGGCTAAGATATACATGACCAGAATTGTATGTCTGCATGGAGTACCGAGGAGTATTGTATCTGATAGAGGAACCCAGTTACCTCAAAGTTCTGGAATCAGTTACATGAAACTTTGGGAACCAGGATAGAGTTTAGCACATCATTTCACCCCCAGACTGATGGACAGACGGAGAGAGTCAATCAGATATTGGAAGATATGCTTAGAGCCTATGCATTAGATTATGGATCTAGTTGGGATGACAACTTGCCCTACGCAGAGTTCTCATACAACAACAGTTACCAGGCCAGTTTGAAGATGGCACCGTTCGACGCATTGTATGGAAGGAGATGCCGAACACCGTTGTCGTGGAACGAAGTTGCAGACCGATAGTTGTTTGGACCAGACTTAATCAAAGAGTCTGAGGAGAAGGTGAAGTTCATCCGAGATAGACTGAAGGTAGCTCAGTTCAGGCAGAAGAGTTATGCCGACTCGAAGCGCAAGGAGATAACCTATGAGATAGGAGACAGAGCGTACTTGAGAGTGTCACCTCTGCGAGGAGTTAAGCGTTTCAGAGTTAAAGGGAAGTTAGCCCCGAGATTTGTGGGACCTTACCGTGTTTTGGAACGCATGGGAGAGGTTTCCTATAAGTTGGAGTTGCCCGAAGGATTGTCAGGAGTGCACGACGTGTTTCACGTTTCGCAGCTTAAGAAGTGCCACGCAGAGATGGCCGATATACCGCTTAGAGACACAGTACCCCTGGAAGCAATTCAGTTGGATAGTGACCTAACCTACGAGGAGAAGCCCGTTAGGATTCTCGAATTTTCGAGTAGAGTTACTCGCAGCAAGGTCATCAAGTTTTGCAAAGTTCAGTGGAGTCACCACACCGAGGAAGAAGCCACCTGGGAACGAGAAGATGATCTACGCAAGGACCACCCACACCTGTTCTCTAGCCAAGCCGAATCTCGAGGGCGAGATTCATTCTAAGGGGGGTAGGTTTGTAACATCCGAAATTTTCAATTTGGAATGTTATACATAGATCATATTGCATTTGCATATTTTTGCATTTTGTTCGTGGAGTTCCTCAAAATTCTAAGCAACTCAAGGACCTACGGAGAGAGTTGGGGATTTTACCGTTTTCGTATTTGAGTTCGCTTTTGGTATTAATACCGGTACGAGGACAGTGTGATTCTAATTATTTTTCTCTCCTAAAAATATTTCTAAATAAAATAAATGAGCGAAGATAATATGACTTCTCCAAAATAACAGAAATATTGGAGGAAAAATATTAAAATCACTTTTGGTATTTTTTTTGTATTTATTTTCGGATTTATTTGTATAGGAAAAATACACGTTTTTCAAAATTGCATTCAGGTCCGGGAAATATGTTCACTTTGTCCTAAATATTATTAGAGGACGGTGAAAATTTATTTCGGAAATTTTGGAGTCTGTTTGGTATTTCTTTCGTTAGTTTTACTGAGCCGGGACTCTATTTAAAAAAACGAAAACCGACGAGGACTAGTAAAGGACCAGGACTCTGGGATTTATATGCTGCCCAGGCCGGCCCGTTTCGCCCCGTCGCCCGAAACCCTAGCCGCGCCCCCGCCGCCGCCGCTGCCACCGCCGCTGCCGCGCCCCCGCCGTCGCCGCCGCGCCGCGCCGCGCCCGCCGCCGGAGTGGAGAGAGAGAGAGGTATTTTTTTTTGCTGTTGACCGAGCATTTTTTTTAGAAAACCTAGATCTGGTTTTTTAATAGATCGGTTCGTTTTTTTTTCGCTGGTTTAGTTAAATAGAGGACGTTCGTCCGTACGTTCGTTTTAATGAACGGTTTTCGTTAGTTAAACGCAGACAGTGAATGTTCGTTCGTTAGCCTGTTCGTCGTTTTATTTTTCGGGGTATTTAACCGCGATTTTTCCGATCGTGATTTCTGCCCTGATCTTGTTTTTCATTTTTCTTTTTGCTCGAGAGTCTGAATCAGGTGATTCAAAATCCCAGATCTTCGTCTTGAAGCCCTCTTTACGTTAGATCAACTTGTACAAATTTTTGGATACTGTAAAATTTGACTTTAGGCCAATTAGTAATTCGGAGCTTGTTTCTTTTGCAGTTTGAGTTTCGTTGCTTCTTTCGAGTTGATTCTTTTGCAAACCAGAGTTCTTAAGTTGAACTTTCTGGTTAGATCTCTTATTTTAGTTTTACCCGTGCATTAGTTAAGTACTTATTTTATGCTTGTTTGTTGATTGCGATAGAGTACCCGGAGTGCTCCGCTTGCTACTTTGAGTCTCTAGGTTTTGCGGATCATCAGCAAGGCAAGTAATACTTTGATCATGCTTTCCAATTACCCAGTTTTCATTGCATTAGTCAAACCCCTCACACATTGCATGAGTGGGATCAATTAACTTGTGGGATTGGGAAGTAGATTGAGGTAGTACCTATTACCAGCATTGCATTCAAGCCCGTGGGAGTTACTTCTACGTTTGCTGTTAGGACATGCTATGCTCGTAGACGTGGTTTGGGTTTGAGTAAAATCCATGACAGATGTGAGTTGTTAATTAATGGTTCAACTTAAGGTGGCAACTTTAATACACATCTGGGTGGACTGAGGCATCTGGGTATTCCAGGATTGCCTATTTTTCTTTTGGACCGCCACCCAGGCTCAAAGGGATCATGAGATTTTTCATACTAGAAACTTCCGTGTGCAGCCACATGCCAATATGGGCTCTGGCATAGTTGAGTAAGTTGTGTGAAACCTTTCTATGATGGGCTAGCAGATGTAGTTGGGTTTTGTAGGTGTACCGGCCTATCTATCTGGTTAAGGGAACCTCTTCGGAAAGACTGTGTCTCGGTCATCCGTTTCTCAAACACCATGTAGTGTGAGAAAACAAACGGAGGCGATCGAGTCTTGTGGGGAAAGTGCACAAACCTCTACAGAGTGTAAAAACTGATCAGGATTAGCCGTGTCCCCGGTTATGGACATCTTGAGTATCTGGTACTTGGATTATCATGTGCATCTCATCATGTTACTTAATTTAATTTTGTTGTGTTTAATGAATACTTTTAATTGGGGTTGAGAGGATGTCTATCTTCTCAACGATGTTTCAACTACCATGATAGTTAATTAAAATACATTCCTTTGAAGTAGGGAAAAATTGGCTTTACGCAAAAACTTAACCATAGAGCTTTCCACCAGCCATATTGCATATAGTATAGCTTTATTTTCATTGCATCTCTTGTGTTACCTTGCCAGCATATTCCATGTGCTGACCCGTTTTAGGGCTGCAACGCTTCATGTTGCAGACTTTTCAGACGACGAGTAAGATGCCCTTTTAGGTCGTGGTTCTATACTCAGTGATGCCGCTGGAGTTGATGGACTCACTTATCTTCCAAGCATTCCGTTGTTATCGTATTAGATGGCCTTCAGCCATGATTTTTGTAATAAATTCATCGTTGGACTATCGATGTAATAAGTGTGTGATTGCTACTCTGTTATAAATCCTTCGAGTACCATGCGTGTCAGCATTACAGATCCAGGGATGACACTGATGCATGGAGATCAGACTGTTTGAGGTCTGGTCGCTTCAAGTAATGACTTCATATATAAAGAGTATGATGAATAAAAGTTGTTGAGAGTTGACAAACATAGTTTTGGTCATCATTGCAATTAATAGGAGGTAATAAATAAAGAGAGGTTTCACATACAAATATGCTATCTTGGACATCTTTTATGATTGTGAGCACTCATTAAAATATGACATGCTAAATAGTTGATGTTGGACAAGGAAGACAAAGTAATGGGTTATGTCTTCTTATATCTAAAATAAGGTATATTGTCATGGATCATCCAACATGTTGAGCTTGCCTTTCCCCGTCATGCTAGACAAAACTCCTCGCACCAAGTAGAGATGCTACTTGTGCTTCCATACATCCTTAAACCCAGTTTTTGCCATGAGAGTCCACCATACCTACCTATGGATTGAGTAAGATCCTTCAAGTAAGTTGTCATGTTGCAAACTCGCTAAAATATGTATGATTTATTAGTGTGGAGGAAATAAGCTTTATACGATCTTGTGATATGGAAGTAATAATAGCGACAGACTGCATAATAAAGGTCCTTATCACAAGTGGCAATATAAAGTGATGTTCTTTTGCGCTAAGACTTTGTGCATCTAACCACAAAAGCACATGACAACCTCTGCTTCCCTCTGCGAAGGGCATATCTATTATTTTCGCCTTATAAGAGTCAAGGTGAAAATCACCTTTCCTTTTACATTTTATCCTTCGGCAAGCACATTGTGTTGGAAAGATCCAGACATATATACCCACTTGGATGTAAGTTATCATGGTCTATTACTATTGATATTACCCTTGAGGTAAGAGGTTGGGAGGCAACACCATAAGCCCCTATCTTTCTCTGTGTCCGATTAAAACTCCATAACCAAAAGTATTGCGTGACTGTGAGCAATTGTGAAAGACTATATGATAGTTGAGTATGTAGGCTTGCTGAAAAGCTCTTTTGCAATTGCTTCAATGACCGAGATCATAGTTTGTTGGTTTTCAATGAAGTTTCTGATTCATACTTGATAGTGTGAATGAATTGTTACTGTAGCATAAGAATCATATGACAATATATATGTGCTGCTGTTATGAGAATGATCATGATTCCCTCATGTCCGTATTTTATTTTTATCGACACCTCTATCTCTAAAACATGCAGACATGTTTTTCGATATCGGCTTTCGCTTCAGTACAAGCGAGGTCTAAGCATGGGGGGGTTGATACGTCCATTTTGCATCATGCTTTTATGTTGATATTTATTGCATTATGGGCTGTTGTTACACGTTATGTCACAATACTTATGCCGTTTCCCTCTTATTTTACAAGGTTTACATGAAGAGGGAGAATGCCGGCAGCTGGAAATCTTGGCTCGAAAAGAATCAAACTCTGGAAGCCTATTCTGCACAACTCAAAAAGCTCTGAAACTCCACAGGACACCATTTCAGAAAATAAAAAAAATATCTGGCGAAAGAAGATCACCAGGGGGGCCACCACGTGTCCACGAGGGTGGGTGGGCACCCCCCCTCTCTGTGCGCGCCCCTGCCTCGTGGGCCCCCTGATGGCTCCTCGATGCCCATCTTCTCCTATATGAGGTGTTTTGACCTGGTAAAAAAAAATCATAAGGAGGCTTTCGGGACCAGACGCCACCGTCTCAAGGCGGAACCTTGGCGGAAACCAATCTGGGGCTCCGACAGAGGTGTTATGCCGGGGATACTTCCCTCCGGGAGGGGGAATCGTCACCGCCGTCATCACCAACTACTCTCCCATCTTGGGGAGGGTTATCTCTAGTCCTATAAAATACCCAGTTGGTGTTGATGGTGTGCGTGCCATACTTGATTTTCGACCATCAGATTTACATCCAACGCATGGGAGCCAACTATGGTTTATGTTTGTAACAAAAAACTATTCTCTTTGTTCAGCTCCAGCCATCCCAACCTTATCCAAATCCTATGAGCGAAGGTATTGGATCCTTCACGAAAACGAAAGAAAACAGTGGAACCAAAGAGGGCGGCGTCGCTGCCGCTCCACACACCGTCGGCGACCACGCAGTCCACTCCTAACACCCTCTTTCGCCTCCTCACTGCAGCATCCCCACCGCTCACTACCAAATCCCCGCTCCGACCCTCCCCAATTTCTGCCCCCGCCTGCCCCTTCTCCTCCGACGCTGACGTCGGCAAACACACAGCCGCCGCCGTCCGTCCCCGGAGAACGTGACGCCTCCCCTCCCTGGTCCTCTGATGTAGCAGCCCCTGCGCCCACGAATTCCCCCTCCTCCCCGTTGTCTCCCCTACCCCATCTCCACTCACGCCGATGTCGGCAAGTACGCCGCCGGTGCCGTCCGCCTCCGATTCCACGACCCCCACTTACCTTATTCTCTGATGCAGCAGCCCAGCCGCTCACCATCTCCCCATCCTTCCCGGCGTCTCCTCCTTCCCCCACCCCATCTCGTACAACGCCGATGTTGGCAAGTACGCCGCCGGCATGTTCTGTCCCCCGAGCTCGCGACGCCACTCCTGCCTCCTCCTCTAATGCAGAAACCCAGCCGCCCACCACCTCCTCCTCTTTCCTGGGCGGCTCTTCAGCAACGCCTGCGCCAGCTTCCCTGCAACGCGCTCCAGGCCATTCCCTTCGAGTACTTGCTGGTCCACACCCGTTTCCTCCTCCAGTAAACTCTATTTCAGAGACGGTTGATCTGGTGTGATGGTTGCCTCTGCTGTTGCCTCTCCTTACCACCCGTCCCACCTCCAAATTTCAAATTTTCTGTCACTCAAAGTTCAAATCCGCGCGCCCAGTTGGAACTGTCCAGAAACCACTCCTACAAGCCAATATAAATAAGTGGGCATGCATATGGGACTCTGGCTGCTCAAACTACATCCCCAAGAGGTCACACATTGGTCACGCCAACCTTCAGATCGAACGGAGTGTGAGGAAGTGTGATTCACTCCTCTTCGCCATCTAATCTTTTTCGTCAAGGGCATGGTATGGGTTGTGAATGAATATTAAAATCTTCTCTATGATCTCATAAACCATTGCTTCATCTTTGTCATTATACAACCCCGTCTGAATATTGCATCAGTTGAAGTTTGAGAAGTACTAAATGATACACATCTTACATAGCTGACTCCCAACATCCTGGATTATTTATATCTAATCTGACTGCAGTTTTTTATGCATTTCATAGCTTATTTCCGGTCTGAATACTATATCAGTAGCAGTTGGAAAAGTACTGAATGATACAAACTTTACATAGCTGACTCCCAACATCCTGGATTATTTATATCTAATCTGACTGCATTTTTTATGCATTTCATAGTTTATATTTCATCTAATCAGTCTGCATTTTGAATGCATTATTTTGTAGCCAAGTCCAACAGAACTTCCTCCAGTAGCATGCCAAGTCCTCATGAGTCTATTTATACGCGAGCCAACAGATATGACAAGTTCAAGTCAGACGTCTTTGGATGATAAAGTGACAAACGAATCATCTATGATTTTTCCTACTACTAATTGCATGCTCATATAAACCGAGGTCTTGGAGCGAGGAGAAAGCTCAAAAGGTAAATCTATAAGGCGAAATTGTGTGCATAAGTAATTTTACTTAACTACTTAATTAATTTCTCGTAAAAATGCTATAGGGCGAAAGCGTGTACGTGAAGCAATAAGGTATGCTAGCCGTACACCAGAACAAATCCAAGCAAGGCGAGAACGTGTTAGAGCACGTCGGCAAAATTTAACACTCGCTGAGAGGGAAAAGATTAATGCACAAAGAAGAGAGAAAAGACAATGAATGGCACTTGATGAGAGGAATGCAAGCCAACGAGCACGTAGGCAAAGTTTGACATTAGATGAGAGGCAAGAAATAAATGCACTCCGGCGAGCACGTAGGCAAAGCCTACCACCTGAAGAGCGGCAAGCACTCCTAGCTCAACGTAATGCAAGCTACGCATCTAAATGAGATGCCCTCTGCAGGGATTCTGTTGCACTACAGTGCCCTACAGGTTCATTGGTGGGACATCCATCATCAAGTTCTTATGTCTTTAGCCACCCAAGTATGCTCGCTCAAACTTCTGCTACATGTCAAGGTAATTCTCACCCACATATGCATATGTAACAACATCGATCTTGAAATTACATTTAGGAGATGATGATACTACCCAGCACATGGAACTCACATCGGTGCTCTGTCCTACATCTACATCAGCGGACAATTCATCATCACCCCATGATGGTTTCATATATTCAGATTCCCCAATAGAAAGCTTTGCCGCCGATGATGATGAATCTCACATGTGTGAAGAACAAGATGATGAGTGCTTCGCATTTGCTGGGAGTAAGGATGGCAATTTTATCCATGGACATGGATATCCGACCTGAATGGATAGGGTTTGGATATACTTTTGTGTCCATGGGCAGTGCCCAAACCCGACCCGATTACTCGTGGGTAGGGCATGGATATAATCTTGTACCCGTGGGTATATCCAAACCCAACCCGATAGTATGACCTAATGGGCGAAAATATGCTATCCCTACCCCGCAGTCACATGTCTCACTGCAATTTTACACTTTGTTATCCTACCCTTTTCTACTGTTCTTATCATTCTACTGTAATAGGGCACTGCGGTCGACTGTGCACTATCCTCTTCATCATGTTTGAGGGTGCCATCAGATCTCCAGCCAATTGGTACACTCTCCATATACTACTGATGTCCGCGGTTTGGCGACTTTAATTTTTTTTTTGAAATTGCACTCCTGTACTCTAAGCATCTTCCTCTATACTTATATGTGTAATATATGTGAACATTTTTAGTTGTTGGGATAAAAAAGTTTCATTTGATTGTAACCACTTCTTCATCATAGAAAAAAACAGACCATATGTTACTTCAATCAACGTGTAGATTTTATTAATGCTATTGTAGTTTCAAATTGTCTACTTAAGTCTTGCGATGCTACCATCCAGTTCTACATTTGGCCAAAAATACGTCCATATAGTAGTACAATCTCCTAGAATGTCGGCTTTTGATATTCCCGTATGGCCTACCATATGGGTAACTTTATTGTTACAAGCTATCTATACATCAAATATTAGTCTCTCACCCTGATGCCAACAAATTCTGTTATCCACTTTATATATATACAAACTAAGTGCCCAACATATTAATTATATAGAATGCCATTATACATCCATACGCTTCTTTACTTGATCTCTAAGTTTCAACGTATTTTAGCGATGCAGAGGGTCTGCATGTGTCCACAAAGAGAAAATTGCAAATGGACGACTATTAAAGCATGAAGTGTTTATATTTTTGGTTTTGCGGACGGATGTGATGTTGCGGATGCATATGCCTGCATCAAGGTTTTTTAACCGAGTTATTTTTGTATGCAATAGCTAGATCTCAAGCTTCCAGCATTGTTCAGTTTCATGTGTAAATGCAGGCTTAAGGTAGACTTAAGGCAATCAACATTGTTCAGCTTCATGAATAAATTCTGGCTTGTTTTTCTTACAGAATAAGTTTGTTTCTTTCAAAATATCTCGATGTATGCATAAATTCATGTAATAGATCAAAATGAGACGAAGAAGACCTTTGATGTTCTGGCCAACGATCACCCTGTTGCACTGCTTATGTGGTGTACCAACTATTACATCATGCTATTTATATCACCTTGATGTTTAATTGTTCTGAAATATAACAGATATAATCTTCATGTTATGTCGTATGCATATGTATTTTTAGAAATACCTACCATTTTATTGTAAAATGTACGGTCGTAGCAACGCGCGCCATTAATGATCTAGTAACTTTTATTAGTTGACATTCAATCCCCTTTGTAACATACCCCAACGCCCTTCCCTCATTTTTATCTCCTTGTTAAATGACTCGTCATTCTCATCTGTTAGAAAAATACTAAATGATCTTATGTTGTTAGTGGACGTTGATTTACCATAAGTGACGCCTAGCCTGGCACGAAGTAAAGAATGGAAGAGCTTATGTTAACATTGTGTTATGTCTTATTTATATGTCTAGAGAGGACCCAATGGATATCCAGTGGGTATGGATATCCATCGGGTTTGGACATGGACATAATTTTTCACCCATGGATTTTTTCATGGGCGGGCAAAGACTGTCTTCATGGATATGGATATGGATTTGATATTGTTCAACCCGATCCAAACCCGACCCGTTGCCATCCTTAGCTGGGAGAGGTATTGCCAATGCCATGGATACCATATTTCTCTACATATATAGCACAAAAAATGCAAGACCTATATAACGCCATTCATCTCATTATATGTAGCTGACGATGAAGACTTGGTAGATGCCTTTACAACAGACACCATTGTCCCTGACCTATATGATCGTGTCTACCACAATATACCAGTAAGCACTCACATGTTGACACCAAAACCTGATTGCAATCACTGTGGTGCAAAGAGGTTCCAGTATGAAACTAGTGGATTTTGTTGTCGGTCCGGAAAGATTAACCTAGCACACTCAGAACCTCCCTTGGAACTTCAAACGTTGTACACATGTTCAGATCCCAATGCCTTGCATTTTAGGGAGAAGACTCGATACTTTAATGGACACTTCTCCTTCACCACCCTTGGAGTTAGTTTGGACAATAGATACACAAACATGAGTTCAGGAGTGTATACGTTCCGAGCTCACGGTCAGATTTACCACAACGTCTTCTCATTTGGTCCAACTCAAGATGGACCTAAGCATTTGGAGCTCTACTTCTAGGATGATGATCCCAGTTTACAACATAGGTTTTGGCGCTCCCCAAACCTAGACCGAGATGTCATTCGTAGCCTTGTCGACATCCTCAAGGATAATCCTTATTCTGAGACATTGAGGAATCTAGGTGGAGTCGATGACCTTGAGTAATACCGTATTGAACTAAACACCGACATGAGGTTGGACCAACGGAGATATAACTTGACTATATCGTCGGAGGTTGCGGCTATTTGGGTTGAGGGTAATGAACTATGTAAGCACTTTGATCGTAGCACAGTACTGCTTGGTAATGACAACAAGAGATATAGCATCCAGCCATATTATGGATGCTATGATCTGTTGTCTTACCCTTTATTCTTTCCAGGAGGGGAGATTGGTTGGCATCCCGATATCCCAAAGAATGGTATCAACTTGAATGAGATACTTCAATCTCGTCGCAGTGATCGACATAGTGTAGGTAATTCGTATAACAAAAATAGCATGTGTGTTCATTTTGTTTATCCTCATTGTACATACTTTTCTTAATATCTCCTCTGGTTACCTCTCATTTCCATAGGTACATATACAAGTAGTCGATTATGCGTATCTCTTAGAGACTACTATTGCTACAAGTATCAAATACATCATGGTGTATTTAACACCATGCTACACGGTAAAAGACTGTTTCAACAGTATGTGGTTGATATGTACATCAAGGTTGAAAGCTCAAGATTGGACTATATCAGAAATCACCAGAAACAAATACGTGCTGATCTATACCAAGGTATTGTTGATAGACTTCAAGCTGGGGAAAACCGTGCGGATGCAGTGGGCAAATGGACTATACTTCCCACATCATTTATTGGGGGGAAAAGAGATAGGAGACAAAGGTATCTCGACGCCATGGCCTTGGTGCGAAAGTATGGGAAACCAAACATATTTTTAACCATGACTTGCAATCCGAATTGGGATGAGATAATTAGTGAGCTGGAGCCCGGACAAACACCACAAGATCGCCCTGATCTTATCGTAGGAGTATTTCGAGCAAAGTTGGAAGACCTCAAGATACAACTTTTTAAAAAGCACATGCTCGGTAAGGTAGCAGCATATGTGTATGTCGTTGAGTTTTAGAAAAGAGGTCTACCACATGCTCATTTCCTCCTAATCATGGAGGGGAGGTACAAGCTAACTTGCCCAGAGCAATATGACTATCTAATATCTGCTGAATTGCCAGACAAATCTAATTACCCAGAGTTGTACAAAATGGTCGTCAAGCACATGATGCATGGCCCGTGTGGAGTGCTCAACCCCAAGAATGCGTGCATGCAAAATGGTAGCTGCAAGAACTACTATCCATGACCATTTAATGCATCAACCCTTCAGGGAAAGGACTCATATCCCATATACCGGAGGAGAGATGATGGACGTCGTGCGAAGGTGCGGCGTGAGGATTTAGACAATACGTGGGTTGTTCCATACAATCCTTACCTACTAAGAAGGTATAACTGCCACATCAATGTTGAGGTTTGTTCAAGCATAAAAGTTGTGAAGTACCTCTTTAAATACATATATATGGGGCATGATCGTGCATCTGTTTCTATCGACGCGGTGGATAGTGATCGAAACATTGATGAAATAAAGCAATACAGAGATTCCAGATGGGTTACACCACCAGAAGCATTATGGAGGATCTATGGTTTTGACCTTAGTGAGACATTTCCTTCTGTTAGGCAACTACAACTCCACCTCCCTAATGTGCACATGGTGTCATTCCCGGCGGGCTCAAATTTGAATGATGCCCTCTCTCAGGAAGGAGCTTCCAAGGCCTTGCTAACCGAGTATTTTGAAGCAAACAAGAAATATGAGTTGGCCCGGGGAATTTTATATAAGGATTTTCCAGCATCTTTTTTTTGGATCTCGGGTGGAAAGTATTGGAAAAGGAGGGATGAACGCACACAGATCGGGAAAATTGTGTCTGCTCATCCTGCCGAAGTGGAGAGGTATTATCTTAGAGTGCTTCTAAACCATGTCACAGGTGCTACATCTTTCCAAGACCTAAGGATGGTGGATGGTATTGTTTTCCCGACATTTCGTGAAGCTGCTGAAAGGAGGGGTCTTATCGAGTCAGATAATACTATTGACGAGTGTCTTAATGAAGCAGAGGTTTTTCAGATGCCATCGTCCCTTCGAAGGCTATTTGCCACTATATTGGTCTTTTGTGAGCCTAGCAATGTGCGTGGCCTATGGGACATGCACTTGGAAGCTATCATTTCCTTCTGCTCCTCGTTTCCTTCTGCTCCTCGTTGGGTTCGACACTCTTACTTATCGAAAGGACTACGATAGATCCCCTACACTTGTAGGTCATCACAGAACGCCTTGCCAACTAGGGTGCGTGACTATGAGTGATGCCCGCAATCCCTGGCGTGGATGTCAGCTAGAAGCTCACCCCGTTGCTTCCTAGAGATGCATCGTAAAGAAACATCATTTGGTCATTTCCTGTAAAGCTCACCGTCTTGAATGCAATACGCCGTGGCCTGTGGGCTACACGTTCGGCATCATACTCCTTTTCTAGTAGCGCTCCTCGCACCAGGTATGCCTTGAGCTTGTCCAGCATCCCACCTGGGGCTCGAGTGCCAGGAGCAGGCGGGCTCCTGAGGTCGGGCCACAGGCGGGGGCTCCCGAGGTCGGTGGTTGAGGGAATTCCTCCAGAGGCGTCGCCGGCCCCTCTTGTGGGAGTGATGCTGAATGCTTGAGGAGCCGCTCCTCGAAGACGCTTGGCTCCTGGGGCAAGCGCCTAGATGCCCTTTTGGTGATGTCGTCGGCTTCCTTGTTGGTGCCACGGGGCACGTGCTGCAACCCCAGGCCTAAGAAATGCTTCTCTATTTAGCGTACCTCCGCAAGGTATGCCTCCATATGCTCATCCTTCGGCCCATGCACCTTGTTGGAGATGTTGATGAGGAGCTGCGAGTCGCCCCTGATGACGAGGTGTGTCACTCCCAGGGCCGCCGCAGCTTTAAGACCAGCAATGAGTCCCTTGTACTCCGCGTTGTTGTTGGAGACCTTATCGCCCGACTGAAAGCAGACCTGCACAACGTAGTAAAGCTTGTCCTGAGTGGGCGAGGTGAGCACAGCTCTAGCCCCCATGCCTTGGTGCGCGAACGTGTCGTCGAAGTACATGACCTAGCCATCTGGAACTTCACTTCCTGGCAAGAGGGATCGGTCCTCGCCCGCTTTAATCTCCAGAGCGTTAGTCCATTCTGCCACGAAGTCAGCTAGCGCGGCTCCTTTGATGATTCTGGTCGTTCTTAATTCCAACTGGAATGCCAACAACTTGATATTCAATTCAACGACTCTCCCCACTACGTTGGGGCTCCGGAGTACTCTCTCCAGCGGGTAGGCCAAGACGACCTTGATGGGATGGCCTTGGAAGTAGTGGAGCAAGTTGCGCAAAGCGACGAGAAGCGCAAGCAGGAGGTTCTGCAGCATGGGATAGCGTGCCCGAGCATCACGGAGCACCGTGCTGGCAAAGTACAAGAGGTGCTCGACGGGGGTGGAGCCCGTGCTCGCCTGGGGCTGTTGCGCTTGATTGGGTAAAGGATCTTCGTGAGCTTGGTCGCCAGAAGGGACAGGCATGGCTTTAGGAATGTTGTCTTGCAGGGTGCGGTCGCTTGCCGGCCCTGCGGGAGCCACGGGAGCATCGCTCCGGGGCTGTGTGGTCTTATCTTGGCGCTCCTCCCGGACAGCCACTAACGTCGCTCTGGCATAATGTGGTGTAGCGGCCAGGTAAAGCACCAGGGGCTCTTGAGGTTTGGGTGCCACCATTACCGGTGGGCTGGTGATGTATTTCTTGAGGTCTTCAAATGTTGCATCAGCCTCAGGGGTCCACTCAAACGGGCCCTTCCTTTTAATCAGTTTGAAGAAGGGGAGGTCTCGCTCCCCCAGGTTGGAGATGAAACGCCCAAGTGATGTTACATAACTGGCCAGCCTCTGCATCTCTTTGAGGGTCTTTGGCGGACTCATCTTTTCTATGGCCTTGACCTTCTCGGGGTTGGCCTCGATCCCTCTGTGCAACACCAGGAAGCCTAAAAGCTTACCTGACGGGACGCCGAACACACACTTTTCCGGGTTGAGCCGCAGGTCTACCTTACAAGGCTGGCGAAGGTTCCTTCCAAATCTTTGATGAGGGTGTTGGCCTCCTAAGACATCACCACGATGTCATCAACATAGGCCTCAACGTTCCTCCCGAGCTGCTCTCCTAGAGCGATATGCATCAACAACTGGAAGGTTGCTCTTGCATTCTGCAACCCGAACGGCATACAAGTGTAGCAGTATACTCCGCACGGGGTGAGAAAGTCAGTCTTCTCGTCATCTTGCACTACCTTCTCGATTTGGTGGTATCCTGAGAATTCATCCAGGAAGCACAATAGGTCACACTCGACGGTGGAGATGACAATCTGGTCGATGCAGGGCAGATGAAACGGGTCTTGTGGGCAGGCCTTGTTGAGGTTGGTGAAGTCGACACACATGCGCTCTTTTCTGCCTTTGTTGTGTACAACGACGGGGTTTGCCAGCCACTCCGGGTACCAGACCTCACAGATGACACTCGCCGCTTCTTGCTTGCGAGTCTCTTGAAAGATGAAGGACTACTTCTCTGTAGATTGGTGTCGGGCCTTCTGCTTCACAGGGCGCCCGTTGGGGCATACGCTCAGGTGATGTTCAATCACCCCCTAGGAACTCCCGCCAGGTCCTTGGGTTCCCACGCGAACACCTCCTTATTAGAGCGTAGGAATCCGACCAGTGCCTTTTCTTGAGTTGGGGGAAGGCCAGCACCTATGGTGAAGGTGGTGCCTGACGTCCCGTCTTCATCCACCAGTACCTGCTTCGTCTCGGCTCGATCTTGGGAGAAAAGTTGCTTCTTCTTCGCTGGTGCAGCCGCCTTGGCTCCTGGGGCAGCCCCGTCGACCGGATGCGCCGCCGCAGTGGCCCGAAAGGCGAGCTTGAGGGCCACCAGAGCTTCCTTGGTGTCTCCCGCCACGGTGAACACGCCGCGGCTCCCCGGCATCTTCATGAGGTTGTAGGCCGGATGGGTCGCAACTATGAACTGAGACAGGGCCGGATACCCGAGGATGGCGTTGTATGGGAGGCCGATACGGGCGATGTCGAAGTCGATCAGCTCGGTGTGGTAGTTGTCACAGGTGCCGAAGGTGACTGGGAGGCGAATCTGCCCTAGAGGGCTGGTGGAACCGCTGTCGACTCCCGAGAAGGGCTTGGTGGGGCATAGCCGCTCGAGCGGCACGTGGAGCAGGCTAAAAGCTTCTACTGACAGCACGTTGACGCCAGCCCCACCGTCGATGAGGGTCTTGGTGACTGCCACATTGCAGATGGTGGGTGTGCAAAGCATTGGGAGAGCGCCTGAGCCCGCAGCGGAAGCGGGGTGGTCACCTGAGTCAAAGGTGAGGTCAGTCTTGGGCGCTGCCCATCCGGGAGGGCCCCCACGGCATACGGAGGTGACTCCAATTTGGCGGAAGAATTGCTTGACATGGCGGTCGGAGGGCAGCGCTTGAGAGCCACCGAGGAGAGCCGCGATGACATGGGGTACCGGCGCCCTCAAGCGCGCGGTGAAGAGGCCGCGCAGCTCCTCCCAGGGATGCTACAGATGACTCTGGTAAGCTGAGAAACCAGCCACACGGAACACTGGTGAGCACCATGGGGATCCAGTTGGCCACGACCTTGCTGCCGCCGCCGGTTGCCAAAATGGCCTCCTCGTAGGCCTGGAGGAAGATGGTCAGATCTGCCGCCCCGTCGTAATGGGGCGGTAGATCTGGCCTAAACCTGGATGGCCACTTCACCTGTCACAAGGCGGGGGTGAAGGCTCAGTGGCCCACTATGCCACGGCACGCGCCTACCGAGTTGGTCGAAGAAGATCCGCCCGCCATGAGAGCCTGTAGGATGGAGAGCAGGGTTGGCGGAGAGGCGATACTTCGGTGCAACCCTACCTGGCGCGCCAAATATCGGTTCTAGGGTTTCCGCAAAACCCTTGAGGCTCAAACACTGGGGTGTGCACGAAGATCTCTCCTTTCCGCTCTAGCTCGCTCTCGCACCGATTCCTAGGCCTAAATCGTTGAACTCGAAGAACAAAGGACACAAGGGTTTATACTGGTTCGGGCCACCATTGTGGTGTAATACCCTAAGCCAGTGTGGTGTGGTGGATTTCTTTATAGGCTAAGGAAGAACTAATACATGGGAATAACAGCCTCCTGGGTAGAGGTGTTCTTGTGCTTGGAGAGAGCGAGGGTGATCTTGATGATCCGATCCCTCGTCCTAGGTTTTGGGTGGCTCTAGATGAGATGCCCCATAAATATGGTGGTGGATAGTCCTATTTATAGAGGCCCGGGTCCTCTTCCCAAATATTGAGCGGGAAGGGATCCCATAACAGCCAATTTTGAAGGGGACAACTAGTACAAGCTATCCTGACAAAAGGTGGTCTACGCCTGCCAAAGGCAATGGTGGTGACGCCGCCATGGGCTCCGCGATGACCTTCGCTCTGCTGTCCTGCTGGTCTTGGTCTTGTTGCACCGATATGGAAACCTTAGCCTGATGCCTCGGGACTCCTCGCCTGCGCCTGCCCCTTTAGCACCAAAGAGGAAACTGGCACCCTACGTCCGCCGGCGCCTGCCTGGCCTTGGTCGTCATGGCTCACGTCACGGTAACCTCGCGAGGTGCCCCTCACCTTGATATCTCTACCCCTCAGGACCTAGCCTAGTGAGGCCACCCCAGGAGAGGTGAGGGAGTCATGTATTCAGGGGTCCTCAGGCATCCAGGTCGATGAAGCTGGGTCGTATTGATGGGCCACAAAAGAAGAAGCAGAAGACCCGCCCTTGTATTCGGTTAGGACTACTATGTAGATAGAAAGGCAAGCGGAGAGTCCGGATGTATAAATTACTTCCTCCCCAAGTCACCCTTGTAACCCAAGGTTCTCTCCGGCGTGTATATAAGCCGGAGAGGTTTGTCTGTAGAGGGGATCATCAACATCACAATACCCTCATAGGCTAGGCTTTAGGGTTTAGCCATTACTATCTCGAGGTAGATCATCTCTTGTATTCATATTCATCCATATTAATATAGCAGGAAGTAGGGTATTACCTCGATCGAGCGGGCCTAAACCTGGGTAAACATCGTGTCCCCAGCCTCCTGTTACCATTGATCCTCTAGATGCATAGCTTGGGCCTCCCCTACCCGAGATCTGCCGGTTTTGACACCGACAATGGTGCTTTCATGAGAGCTCCGATGTGCACTCATGATGAGCGATCGGTGGCCTATCTCGTCATCAGCGACGGGGTCACCCTCGGAAACAACTTGGCCATTGGCGAGGTTCTCCTACTCGGCGGATTCATTGTTTGCGCCCACATGGCCCCAGGACCAGCCGCACTCCCTGCGGTCATCAAGCACCACCCTTATGTTGACTCCGTCCACTCCGATGATGCGATCTCGGAAGATCTCTCACCCTTAAAATGAATTGATGGATTGCATCGCCGCCCTGGGGCTCTCATCGCCAGGAGATCAGATCAAACTTAAATCTAGTCATGGTTATATCGATTCCTTCCCGGTCAGTCATCTTGTGGTCGCAGTTGAGGACGAAGCCGAAGAAACTCCTCCTATCGAGATGGAGACCATCACAGTTCGGATCTCCAAACCCATCGAGCCGAACACGACCCGGTCGGGACACACGGTATGTTCTTTAAGCTCTGGATTGACGCAGGGTCCAGGGATCGATTAGACCTTGTCGAACCCGGATCGCCTACATCGGAGGTTGCCAAAACCCTGAATACCACCTTGGGTTGGGATGCAAAATTACCAACACCCACCCACACTGGGAAAATCTCTCCAAGTAAATCCGGACATCCGGACATAGATGATCTCGTGAACATACAACAGCAACCCGAGGAAACGGTCAACCACTTCTGGGCCAGATTCCTGCTAGGTGGCTTCTCACCCCTCGTTGGTTACCCCAAGTGGAAGGTTTGAGATGCAGTGTAGCAGATGTTTTCCCTTGGTATTACCAAGGATCGATTTCCCAGAGACTCCCAGTTTCAACAAGAAGGTGTCAACTGCTAACGGCGCCGGATATTAGCAATCAACGTGGACCTGCACACAGATACAAATAACTTTGCTCCCAACGAGTACAGAGAGGTTGTCAATCCCTCCGGCCTTGTAGTTTACAAAGGATCAAACGCAAGTGATAATAGTGATAGGTATAATTGCAATAGTAAGTAAATAGCGGAAAAGTAAATAGCAGATGTGATCAATGATGGTAATATGGACCGGAGTCTCATGATGTTCACTAGTGATGTCTCTCTCCCAAAAGACGATAAAACAACTATGTGAGGTAAATGAATTACAGCTGGGCAATTGACAGGACCATGTGCGCAAACCAATACTGACTACATTGCAAGATAGGTAGAGGTTCAAAGCATGGGTGGTACGCCAAAGTAAGTAGACCGAAATCCATCAATATCTACTACTAATCATCCACCTTGAGATATCTATCCAGAACATCTCGCTGGTATTAAGTTGTGAGCCCCACCCATAGTGTAAACTCAATGCAACAGACAACTGCATTAAAAGAACTTTGCGTAAAGTAAACAATACTTGCACCCGCGGGCACAAGCACCGTTGTTTTCCCCCTTGTGGCAACAGCACATCCCCTAGACTCATGTTTCTGTCACTCAAACTAGTCATCGAGGGGCATGAACCCACAATCAAGCATAATGTTCCCTCTTGGAGTCACTACCTATTACTTGGCCAAAGCAATAAATAACAACGGAGAACATGCAAGAGTTACTTACGAACATAAATATAAAAGAGGTAGATCAAATATATTACTCAAACACAATCTGAACATAATCTCATAATCCATCGGATCCCAGCAAACTCATCATAGCAACAGCATAAGGATTACATATGTTCCTCGATCATGTAGGGCAGCTCACGAGGACTAATTAGTGAAGCACAAGAACGGGAGGAGAACATCACATAGCTACTGGTCATGGACCCATGGTCCAAGGGAGACTACTCACAACTCATCCGGGAGGCGTCCATGGTGGTGGAGAAGCTCCCGGTGGTGATCCTCCCCTCCGACAGGGTGCCGGGAAGGGTTCTCCTGGTGCTCCCGATCTTGGAAGCGGCGGCGGCGGCGGAACAGAGATGAGATCGCGAAAAAGAGTTCCCGTTTCGAGGATTTCGGGAGACGCTTTAAATATATGCCAAAGGGGGGCATCGGAGGAGCCTCGGGGGGCCCAGGCGCCCCCCCCCCCTCGGCGCGGCCCAGGGGGGGCGCGCCGCCAGGGCGCCTGGAGCCCTGGTGCCCCCCCCCCCGGCTGTCCTTCGAGCGCACGGTAGGTTCTGGAACGCTGATTTTTTACATAATTTTTCTGGATTTTTCCTGGCAGTTCTTGTAATGTGAAAACCTGAAATACAAAAACAGCCGAAAACAGAAACTGGCACTGGGGTGCACTGAGTTAATAGGTTAGTACAAATATGATCAAAAGTGTATGGAAGTGTATAAATATCATAGCAATATCACCCAATAGAGGCATGGAGCAAGCAGAAATTATAGATACGTTTTGGACGTATCAATTCCTGCTTGTTAAAAACAAGATCAGGGACTGCTGCGACGACGAGGCGGTCTCTCAATTCTAGGGCAACTACATGGACGAGGGAGTCTTGAACGCCCTCAACCGACGGTTCTCTGACTTTCACAGAACTGTCGCATTTAGTACAAAAGTACTGCGCAATGGAAAACACTTGGAAAGCCCAGAATACACCTCTCGAACAGTCCGGAAAGTACACTCTCAAGGCTAAATGGACATACCCTAGCAGGTCATCCAATAATATGCCTATTGGCAAGAAGAACAAACCCTTTTTAAGGCATAGGTCCGTACTAGATGAACTGCTCGATAAACCTTGCCAAATACATGCAACCCCGGACAATGTCCCAAACCATTGCCTTAGAGCGTGTTGGGTACTCCGGCAGGTAGCGAAGAGCGGTGCGGCAATACTTGAAACCCATATCAAGGGAGAAAGACGTCGGTGTCTTCACTGTCTTCGAGACGTTCTCCTTAAATAACCGCCGCAAGAGAGCGAGTCACGAACTTGCCGAGGTCTACCAAATAAACTCTGCAAGCCCATGGAGCGACACATCAATTACTTTTTTTTTCTGCCGAAGACGCATCCCAAGTCCGGTCGATCCGAGCATCAGCAGATCTTGTACTAGATCCAATAGTGGGCGGCTTCCACCTCACTAAGGTACTTTTGGACGGAGGAACCGGACTGAACCTCACATATGAGGAAACGCTTGCAAAAATGCATGTCGAAAAATCCCGCATTGAGCACACCAGCACAACCTTTAGAAGAATTATACCTAGCCGCGAAGCTCGGTGTTCGTGGAGTATTAAGCTCGATGTAGTATTCGGTACATCCGATAACTATAGGTCGGAGGAACTGCTCTTCCACATTGTTCCCTTTCACAACGGATATCACGCCCTTCTAGGACGGGACGCTTTCTCACGCTTTCAAGCTATCACTACTAGGAAAAGGGCTATAGATGGGATGGGCACTAATGGCACACCAGACATGCGGTGCGCCATTAGTATATACTAATGGCACACCATGTGTTGGTGCGCCATTAGTGTCCAAATACTAATGGCACACCACATCCACGGTGCGCCATTAGTAACATTTTTTTTTCATTTTTTTTCAAAACTACTAATGGTGCACCAGTGGATAGTGCGCCATTAGTAGTTAAACTAGTAATGGCGCACCACATCCACAGTGCGCCACTAGTAAAAAAAATTTAAATTTTTTTAATTTTTTTTTCAATTTTTTTTTTCAAAATTACTAATGGCGCACTAGTATTTTTTCAAATTTTGTTTTTTCTATTATTTCTTTCAAAACTAGTAATGGCGCACCGTGGGAGTGGTGCGCCATTACTAACTTGGCCCAAAATTTCACCAACTGCACCCCCCGGACCGTCTTTTCCAGTTAAAAAAAAGAAAATGATGGAAATGCCAAAAAAATACAAGAAAATAAGTTTCCCATGTGATATGTGGTCTACTTGTTGGGAAAATTTACACATATGAATTTCGACTTTATTTGCAAAATATCTCTGGAATTTGTAAAATGGGCATAACTTTTGCATACGAACTCGGATTAAAAAGTTTTTTATATGAAAAATTATCTACTCGAAAAGTTACATCCGGATTTAAATGGGGGAACCCCGTTAAACATATTCAAAATCCCAAAAAACCTAATAGAAAAATAGTTATGAGGCTTTTAAGACCTTGAGGGGAAAAATAGAAAAAATTTCAAACTTACTAGTGGCGCACCATTTGCTAGGTGCGCCACTAGTAACAGAAAAAAAATTGTTTTCGAATTTTTTTAATTTTTTTTCAAATATGATACGTAATATGACCGGGAAGTTTGAAATATTTTTTCAAAATTTCATCATACTCATGAACATCAACAAAGTCCCTAGACATCAAGAAGGTTTAATAGGATTGATACGATAGATATATCAACAAGTGCCTGTGAAGTGAGCTAGTGCTGGGGTTGGATAGAACTGCAAAGTTAATCGTGCTCGGGCTGGAGTAGTGTGAGGATGGGTGACCTTATGGTAGTTTGACCGTAGAGTGCGATTTGACTTGAGATTAAGCATATTGACCAGAGATTAAGCCATAGTGACCATAGATTAAGGAAAAAACGAAAAAAAAATTGAAAACAAATTTGTTACTAATGGCGCACTTCCATGTGGTGCGCCATTAGTATACCAGATACTAATGGCGCACCCTGGGCTATACTAATGGCGCACCAGTGATGCGCCATTAGTATCTGGTATACTAATGGCGCACCACAGGTGCGCCATTAGTAAAAAATACTAATGGCGTGGTACTAATGGCGCACCAGTAGTGCGCCATTAGTAGGCAAAACTGGTGCGCCATTAGTAGGCCTTTTCCTAGTAGTGCATACCCCATTACCGGTACATGAAGCTTAAAATGCCTGGGCCCAATGGAGTGATCACATTAACAAGTGATCCGGATAGAGAACTCTGCACCAAGAACAAGATGACATCCGTAGCCTTAGAGGCATTATCGAAAACCCTCGCGACCGAAGAATTAACTACCCTATGATCAAAGGTGGATAAGGACAATGTAACCCTCACCAAAAGATCGAAGTCTACCTCCTTCAAGCCAGCAGATGAAATCATCAAATTCCAAGTGCACCCAATGGACCCTAACAAGACATCGTCTATCGGGGCACAGCGGGATCCAGCGGTTGATAGCGTGTTACGTGCCTTCCTTCGGGAAAATTGGGATATATTCCCCTGGCACCCTTAAGATATGTCGGGAATCCCACGCAGGCTGGCCGAACACAGCCTCAATATTATCAAAGGGTTCAAACCAGTCAAGCAGTCACTGTGACGGTTTTTTGAACCCAAAAGAAAAGCAATGGGAGAAGATCTAGCCAAGCAATTGGAAGCCGGATTCATCAGAGAAATTAAACACACAGATTGGCTAGCCAACCTAGTCATGGTACCAAAGAAGGATAAATTCTGGCGCATCTGTGTCGACTTCACAGACCTAAATAAGGCCTGTCCCAAGTATCCCTTTCCTTTGACCCTCATTGATCAAATTATCGATGCAACGGCCGGACACGACTCATTGTGCATCCTTGATGCTTACTCCTGATACCATCAGATAAAAATGAAGGAAGCCGACCAGGCCGCAACGACATTTATCACCCTGTACGGTCCTTTCTGTTTCAACACTATGCCCTTTGGACTTAACAATGCTGGCGCCACATATCAACGCATGATTCAAACATGCTTTGAAAAACAAATTGGCAAAACAGTGGAGGCATATGTTGACGACGTAGTCGTTAAGACTAAACACGTCGAGACTTTGGTGGAAGATCTCCGCCTTACATTTGCCAACCTTCGAGAATATGACATAAGGCTCAATCCGGAAAAACGTTTTTTCGGCGTTCCAGCCGGAAAACTACTAGGGTTCATCGTATCCTATAGAGAAATCGAAGCTAACCCAGCTAAAATCCGGGCCTTGTCAGAACTCAAAATACCAACCGACCTCAAACAAGTGCAAAAACTAGCAGGCTGCGTAGCGGCTTTAAGCCGTTTCATCACCAGGTTAGGTGAAAAAGCATTGCTACTTCATAGATTGCTATGCGTACTAACAATTTCAAATGGACGGACGGGGCCATAGCGGGACTGGAAGAAATAAAAACTCTACTAGCGAGCAACCCAATCCAACCGCCCCCGGTGTTGGCGAACCAATGATGCTGTATATATCAGCCACTCACCAGGTAGCGAGTGATGTGCTCGTCGTCGAACGAGCGGAAGAGGGACATAAATTCCCCGTTCAAAAACCCGTATACTATGTATCCAAGGTTCTGACACCGTGCAAGTCATGGTACCCCCACTATCTGAAAACTGCATATGCGGTCTTCATGTCATCTCGCAAACTTCGACACGACTTTCAAGAGTGTTCGATCACAGTGGCATCCGAGGTACCACTCAATGATATCATTAACAATAAAGACGCCACTGGACACATAGCCAAATGGGCCATCGAGCTCTTACCGTTCGAAATTCTTATAAACCACTCCTGACTCACTACTAGGATAAGGCTTATTAGTGGCGCACCTATTTTGGCCATTAATGGCGCACTACAGGTGCACCACTACAACCACGCCATTAGTAACAATTACTAATGGTGCACCCCTGGTTTGCCATTAGTATACCAGACAGTAGTGGCGCACCAGGCAGTGCGCCATTACTATGTGCCCAGATGCTCCATTAGGATGCCTCCCAGGGGGCCATATTTACCTTGTGCTCTGGGTTACTAATGGCGCACCTCTCAGGGGTGCGCCACTAGTGTGTTAATTGCAGTGCGCCACTAAACTGCAGAGTGGTGCGCCACTACTATGAATATTAGGATTCTTTTTTTTTTTGCTTTTCTGATATTTGCACAGGTTACAAAATACATTACAGCATAGAATATAAATAGCACAACATATAAACATCAGATTTATCGAATACAATAGAAGATTAGTCTCCGAATACAATTCATCATATTAGTCACCGAATTCAAAATACCGAACAAAGTTAGAATATTACAAGTCTCGAGACCGCGAGTAGCGAGTTTATCTTCACATTACAAGTCGATATCTAAACTACCATCATCACATAGAAGAGAGTTGCGGTCACGATGAGCATCATCGTGATGAAATTGGTCTTCATCTGGTTCCTCCTCCGCTCCCTCCTCTCTCCCACTAGATAGCGCGTGTATCTAGCTTCCGCCTCCGCCCTAGTGGTGTACCCTTTGTAACTGTTACCACTGAAACGGTGAACCTGTCTCCGACACTCCTTCCAGTCGTCGTAGACTCCGGGAACCTTACCCTTGTACATGACATACGACAACATCACAATGCACTAGACAAACAAAACGTTAGTAGGAATTCACAGACAATACATAAGCAATATATAAGTACGCAACAAAAGGATCGGAAGAGAAAATCATCAACACATTAATATATAGCACGATTCATGGTCCTACTAATAAATAGCATCGATTACATAAAAGTTGAACGACTGTCCAAACCAAAGAGGCATACAAGTTAATTAAAAAGTTTAATTACAACATGAGCTAATCGATATTTCACAACTACATAGCATCACTACTACTTTCGACTCGACTCAGGGACCGGAGCGTGGATGAAGCCGCCGTCTTTCGTGATGGTCATGAATGTGCGGTCGTTGTCAGCCTACATTTGTAGCGTTGTTTCTATTTCACTGGTGGACGGTTGATATTTGAGGTAGAACTGCCCCGAGGTACGAAAGACATCTTGATGGATGATTTCTGAAAACTCCGACTGGATGCAAAAGAATTCTTGTCTGAGGTCCGCGTCTTGGATTTCTGACAAGCGTGAGGCCCATGCTTTGAGACTATTTGGTAGCAGAAGGTGATGATGGTTCTGTACGATCGCCCGCATGTGATAGAGGGCGTAGTAGGAATCCTTCTGACCGCCAGTGGCTGCTTGACACAGGGGAACGTCGTTACGTGGGTGAACACGTGCCTGCCGTACCTAAAAAAATGGCCTCTTGATGGTGCCTCAAGATTTGGCGTAGCTGGGGAGAACTTCATCAAGAACTTTCTTCACAGTTGAGTAGTCTTTCTTCGACTAATGGTTCGAGTTGAAATACGTGGCCATGTAATATTGCGGGCTTAAGAGGATGAGTGTGCAATGTGTGTCACTGCACAAAACACTGAATGTTAGAAAAAAATAATGATCGAAATCTAAGAAATCATATGTTACGGGGCGGTGAGGGAATGACTTACTTAGAAAAGTAAGGCACGAGGAAGTTATCATTATCTGCGTTCGACAGAATGATGCCTTGAAGGTATGAACTCATGACTTGCCGGTCCCCAGCGCTGCCCAAGATCTTGGCACACATGTAGAAGGGGTCGACTATCACGATGTCCGGGGTCTAGTCTCTAATGATCCACATCTCCATACTCAGTGAAAATAGCCGAACGAAGTTGTAGTGCAACGGATAAAGGTTAAACATAGCAAAGATGTCATCAAACCATAGAACGATCATACCCCCGATGGTGCTATCCACAAAGCCCTTGCGCTTTGGCACCTTGGCCACGAAAACCGGGTATGCCACATCATTCTCGAAGAGACGCCGCTTCTCCAAAGAAAGAACACTGTCATGCAGACTCCGCATAGCATTGGTTACAGCATTGAGCAGATTAGTCGATAGCATCGGCCTACCCGCCACATGCACCCTTCTCGAGATATCCGTAGGTAAAGGTGGCCCCTCCTGAGCACAGATCGTACTCGGTGCCGGCTGGCTTGCACCCTTGTTATTTTTTCTTTTCCGTCCATTCTGCTTCTTTTGCTGTAATGGGATCGAGTTTTGCTCAGAGACCACCTTCTTGAGTGTGTTGGGGCTGATAATATTTCGCACCTCGGCTATCTGAGGTTCGGTGAAGGCGGCAGCTGGAGGCGTCTCCTGAGAACTGAATGCCAGACAACTCCTGTTGCAATTGGGTTTCTCTGTGGTACCAGCTAGATCGCGATCGTCTTTTTGCAGGGTTGGGTTCTTGAGTAGGAGGCCCAAAGAATTTGTCATCGTACCCATGTTCGTTGAAGTAATGATCGACGTTGGTAAATAAACCGTCGTCGTCGTTCGGATCCTGTGCCATATGCATGTCCGGATCAGCTGACTGCAGTAGCGTTGCGGCGGTCTTGCCATGGCTTGGTGCCGGCACGACTGGCGGTGTTGTCTGTCGGGTGGTGTCCCCCGCCCCCAAACAAATCTGGCTCTTTGGCCACAGCATGGGCCAACTTATACAGGCGCTGAGGGTCATCGCATCATCTTCGTCGGCCCCAGGGTGTCGACACGGAGGTAACACGTCGTCGAAGCCCTGCAGCACCCAATCCAGTTGAGCCCTATACACGATGGGTGGCATCGCATTACTGTGGAACACGCGGCAGCCCGGTTGAACGATTATGGCCTTGGCGACATCGATCAACTTGCGATCCACGATGTGCAGGAGAGTGCATGGAACGTCGGCGGTACCCTGCGAAAACATGTAGGGCGTCAGGGATGTCCAGTCAAAGGCAAGGAGATGAAGTCATCGGCCAAGGAGAACAAGCTCAAGCGCCTTGGTCTTCGGATCCATGGTAAGCTCCTTTGTTACCGGGTCAATCTTGTACCGGGCCCTAACATAGTTCCTAGTCTTCTTGTCACTGTATTTATCGAAGAGGGGCGGTAGGCCTTGCTCGGCATGCTCCGCGTCCTCCTTGTCCCATATAGGTTGCGCCACTCCGTAACCACCGGGACCGAGTCTGTCGACCCCTAAGTTCAAGCCCCGCATATCTTTCCCCCACTGACTTGATTCCTCGGATGCGTTGCTCTCGCACTTGATCTTGAACTTGAGGTAGTCAGCTTCCCTGATCGAAAGATGTTTCTCCTTGATCTTCTCATAATTGTCACCTTTATCAATCATACTCTTCACCGCGGATCTCCAAGGAGCCAGGGCCGTGCTCGTCTTCGTGAGGGCGGCACTGTTCACTTTATTCCTTGAGAGGCGTGTATTTGCGAACTCACCGGGGAACTTGTATCATTCGTGAAACTTCGTGAAGAGGAGGTTGCGCAAATTCCCTCGATCGGGATGCCTTAGGTTCTCGGTGTTGTTCGAGACGGTGCTCCGGAGAATGCATCCAAGCTGTACCGCGTACCCCTTGACTAATTCTTTGGGCGCCGTTGGATTCCCACTAGAGGACACTTCAGTAAATTCCTCCTTGATGGTGCCGAGCACTTTCGGGCGTCGGTCCTTCCGTTGCCTCTTCGGTTGGCTGCCATCTATGTGTGTGGCATCCTCGGCGGCATCAGTGGTGTCATCATCAATGGTGGCATCCTCGGCAGCGGCATCAGTGGTGTCATCCCTGACGCCACTAGGGGTTGTGTAGTCGGGATTGGTGTCTTTCGCGGCGTCCTCATAGTGGTGAGGTTCTTCCTCCATTTCCTGGGACAGTTGCCAGAATGCCTTGCCCGAACCGCCGGCCTCATCGTTGTGGGCCATGTTCACTCTAAATAGGAAAAAAGTTTGGTCAAAAAGTTGGTTATTGTCAAGGAACAAGATCTCTAAGTTGACCAAATAACTAGTGTGTGCCACAGCAGAGCACAAATATCCATCTAGCTAGTAGGAGTAGCTTTCCAAGCCGTCTTTCCAAATCCACAACTCCTCTAAGTTCTCAAGATAACCTAGTTGTCGAGGGATGTGTCCAGAAAGTTGGTTGATGTCAAGATACATGCTGATTAATTTTTGTTTCGGTTGAGAATCGGGCACCTTCTAGGTCAAGAAAATTGGGCATGACCTTTGCAAATTTTCTTGACCTAGGAGTGCCCCAATCTCAACAGAAACGGAAATTAATCAACATTTCAGGAGAATGGGGTAACGAAGTGATGGGGCAAATGTGGTAATGGTTGACCAACGTCAGCCCGAATTCACAATGCTTCAAAAGGGCATAAAGTAGCTGGATAACCTAGATTTTTTTTCATATCTTCTGAAGGACACTAGGACTACTGCTTAATTCATAAATCTCCATTATAAGGAGAGGGCTTGGGGTTTCTCATTGTTTTCTTGCTTGTGGGTTTTCTCTTACTTTGCTTGCAAGCTTCAGCACTTTTAGACACACGAACAACGAGTCTCGAGCACAGGCAACTTTTTAACAAGATGTATTACAGTACCAAACAGAATACCAATTCATTTCATTGTACCGTAGAGAAAACATAGGACTCATGGTTTAGACTTTGAACCCTGATATGTGTGAAAGTACCCCCTTCGTCCCATTTTGAGACAGAGGGAGTATATGTCATGAGCACGTCAGAATAAAATCATTGTATCAATCTTTCAAAAGTAAAAATGGCATGTGCCATTTTTGCTAATTTTGTAAGCGCGTTATATGTGTTATCCTATTCAACATCATGCATTGAGAACTACGAGAAAATAATCGTGACTTCTATACTTGGAACAAAGAGAGTAGTCCAAGTGTCACAAGCGGTGGTGCACGTGCAATGTGACGCCCGAAGACCGAAGCTCCAGAAGATTCCAGATGTTCTGAGTTTTGTCGTCTGTTTTGTTTGTGTGTTGCATTCATAATGTCATCATTTGCATTGCATCGATAGATTGCATCCACATGTTTTCATAAAACCAGTAGTCGTTGTAGTTGCCGCTTCTCCTTTTCTCTCCGGTGTCCTTTCTCAGCCCAACCGGTTTTTTTTCAAGTCCCTCTTGTCTGACCATTTGACCCTCCTTGCATAGTGCACAGACCCTTCAGGCGCGTCTCAGACTTACCCGAACCCGAGCCGGACTATTGTTACCGTTGGGTCCGGATCATCCCCAAACATCCCTAAGATATCTTCGATTTATTATTCGGACTCCCTTGCCTATTTATCTCAACCGTCCAATTTCAATCAGAGGGTCTAGAATAGCTCCTACTCAAACTCATCTTCTATTTAATTAGACGAAACCCTAGAATCGAGTGCGTTTGTCCCATCCACCACATCCTCCCGCCGCCACTATCTCTTGTTCCTCGGGATCCCGAGCAGACCAAACCCACATCCTCGTTTTCCCCAATTCATCGATCCACCCAACCAGGGCCGCAGCCGCGCTTCCGCTGCGCAAAACACCCCGCAGGACTCCCCGATCCCCTCCTCGACCCCGCAGCCTTTTGGAGCGTAGCCAAGCCGCGACCATCGCAGCTCCGCCCCGGCCTCCACCACCCATCTCTGTCCGGCCGGCAACGAGCATCAGCTCGCCGGAGCACGAGCTCCACCAGGTTCACGCCGCGTGCCCGCTTCTCCTCCCCATCTTCCATCTCCGTTTCTCCCTCTCTGCCTCTTCTCTTATTTTTTTTCCACCATGGCCTTGCAGCTCCGCCGCCGCCGTACGCCGTTCGTCACCATCTCCGCAAGCTCCGGCGAGGCCCTACATCCCTAGACTCACCTCCGCCTGGAGCTGCTCCCCCGTCCTCGTCCTTGGCTCCAGGTCGCCGCGCCGCCCCACCGGAGTTCACCAGCGCCATCGCAACCCTGCATCCCCAGCGCCCCTGCTTTAGGACGAGCAGCGCTCACAGCGCTCGACCTCTGCCTCGGCCGCATTGACGGCGACCCCAAGACCCCGCGCCAAGCCCCGCCGCTGCTACCTCCTTTTCGCCTGAACCCGCCCCAACGCTCGCCTCCTGCATCGCCATGGCCGCTGGCCTCTTTATCTCCCCGATGTGAGCAACTCCTGTCGAAACTGAAGCTGTCATTATTTTTCCTAGATCCGTTCTGGCTTGTGGAGGTTATTTAGAATTGCCACTAAGTTCTGTCACAAACACATCGCCCAGTGCAGTGGTTCCTCCCTCGTGCTCGCATCCAGGAGGGAATGGGTTCGATTCCCAGTCACCCAATTTTGTCTGTTTCATTTTTTTACCTTGGGCTCATGCACACTCAGCCGCCTGGGCCAAATTCCACTTCTGGGCTTCACACAATGATGCTTCCGGCCCATAGCTATTGTTTCCCTATTGTTGCCTTTTAGTGTTTTTCCAATGCATGCTTATTTATAGGAAATGCCATCA
This sequence comes from Secale cereale, assembly GCA_902687465.1. Classification (NCBI taxonomy): domain Eukaryota; kingdom Viridiplantae; phylum Streptophyta; class Magnoliopsida; order Poales; family Poaceae; genus Secale; species Secale cereale. The sequence goes on along the minus strand of LR738710.1, from coordinate 528,789,275 downwards.
TTTTAAATTGCCAATATCTTGATAATCATGCATCAGAATAAAACAATTTATATATGTAAAATGACCAGAATTTTGTGTAGAATAATATTTTGCAACTTTCATCCCTGTTTAAAATGTTTAAACTTGTTGTTTGCTTTGTTTGCATAAAATGTCATGTTAAAATGTTTTAATTCATAACTAAATAACCGTAGCTCCAAATTTAATAAACTTTATATGTAAATGGGGTAGAAAAATGTGTAGAATAACTTGGTGCTTTTACTTTTGCTGTTTAATAACTTTAAAATATGTTTTAGGCAGAACAGTACCAAATTCAAATTATGCACATGAGGAGTTTTCCGGAATTGTTATTGTTATTTCCGCCTCATTTAAAATGACTAGATAGTGTAGTATTGCTCATGCTTCACCTCTTGCCATGTTTAATAGAAACATTTAATCTTGTCTTGTAATGAAAGGAGAGTCAACTAAATAAATAACATGTGGTGTTTCGTCAACATGCAACTCGTTGCATGTTGAGCTCCACTTAACTTGTAGTATTGTTTGTGCACTTTGCCATGCCATTGCATATTTAAACCGGACATGCATCATACTAGGTTGTGCATCATATGCCATGGTTATGATATGCGTGTTTACCGTGTTGTTTGCTTCTTTCCGGGTGGCTTCTGTCTTTAGCTTCGGTTTCGCTCCGGAGTTGTGAGGTTTTGTTCAACTACTGCTGGACTTGTTCTTCTTCCTTCGGGATCCCAGGCAAGATGACCATACCCTTGGATACCTTTACTACCATTGCCATGCTTAGTTGTCGATGCTATTGTTATATGTCGTGCCACCCATCATTTATTCTCAGCCCCTCTCCTTGTTGACATGAAACCTCTAACCTTTTTGACACCTTCCCAGCAAACCGTTGTTTGGCTATGTACCCGCTTGCTCGGCCCCTCTTATAGCATTGTTAGTTGCAGGTGAAGATGAAGATTGTTCCATGTTGGAACTTGATGCTTTGGGAATATCACAATATGTCTTATATATATTAACACACCTATATACTGGGCATGGGTGGAAGGCTTGTCCTTTTGCTCGGTGTTTTGTTCCACTCATGCCACCTTAGGAGCCGATAAACCGACATTATGTTCCTTGATTTTGCGTTCCTTACACGGTTGGGTATATGGGGACCCCTTCACACTTCGTCTTTGAATAAAACTCCTCCAGCAAGGCCCAACATTGGTTTTAATTTGGCAACATAATAATAATTTAATTAATTAATTAAATTTGAATAGGGGGTCTCACCCTCGTGGATTCTCCTACATAGCAGGGGGGCCAGTGCTGATGGTGTTGGTCCCAAACTAGAGCCACTTGCGGTGCCACCCAGTTATTTGGGGTCTTCGGTTGCTGTACGTAGTGCTCATCCGGACGTGGCCTAAGATGAGATACGCGCGGCTACTATCAGGGTGTCGGCATGCCGGGAGGTCTTGCTGGACTTGTTTTTACCATTGTCGAAATGTCTTGTGCACCAGAATATCAAGCCTGATTGGATTGTCCCTAAGATAAGGGGTAATGATATTATTATTAATTCTGCTGATCGTGAGAGCTTGTGATGGGCTAAGTTGGGACACCCCTGCAGGGTTATGATCTTTCGAAAGCCATGCCCAAAGTTATGTGGTAGATTGGAATTTGTTAATGTCCGGTTGTAGAAAACTTGACAAAGGATCCGAAGTAAAACACACCACCGCGTGAGTAACCGTGACTGTCTCTTTTCACTTTGAGAAGAGAACACGGTGGGGTTATGTTTGACTCGTAGGTAGTTTAGGATCTTTAGCGATCACTACTAGTTGCGACCGCTCGCGTAGATGCTCATCTTATTCTTGTACTCTTAAGTTAGCCACCATATTATGCTTAGCCGCTGCTGCAACCTCACCACTACCCTCTTCCATACCCATAAAGCTTTGTTAGTCTTGATACCCATGGTTATGGGATTGTCGAGTCCTCGTGGCTCACAGTTACTACAACACCAGATGCAGGTACCGCTGAGAGCAGTGCAGGAGATGGTTCAAGAACATCACTGGGAGCTCGATGAAGAGAGTGGCCGTGTGTATGTGACGTTTTCGACGATCAGTAGTGGTTCTTACTAGGGCGATCGGACCTTGTGTTTATGGTATCCTTAATTTGGGCCTTCGTCCGTAGTCGGACTCTGATGTTGTTGGATGATGTATGTTAATGTATTACATTGTGTGACGTGGCGAGTGTAAGCCAACTACTCTTTTACAATTTCATCCCTCTTTTACATGAGTCGTGTAAAGATACCATACTTGAGATCATTCTAGTATGAGATTATGCCTTTAAGTCGTGCCTCGACACGTAGGAGGTATAGTCTCATACTGGGCATTACATGCAAAGCCTATTTTACTAACATACTTTTTCTTTTTAACAACAATAACTAACATACTCGAAAGTTGAGTCAAAGACATTTTCTTGACATCCACATGTATATTTTTAATGAAAATTTACATGTTTCCTACATTTTCAAATTACTGATCTGAAAGAAAAGGTCTATTCAAAAGTATTGTTCTATCTCTTCTGCTCTCAAAAATTCACTAATTTTTTTTTAGGATCACGCGAGTATTGTTTGAATTTTTCCGATGTCTTTGTGACAAGAACATTGTTCTCGATGCCTCCCATCATTAGGGGTTGTGGCAGTGTCCCGGGGAGTTGAGCTCCGAGGTGTTGTCGTCACAAATATATCGCATTAGTTCTGGAATACTTAAGACGGCCGACATCAAAAACTCTCCTATGCGGTTTGTGGCAAGATAACCCCGACATCACCCAGTACTGGGGAGGTAGTTCGGGAGTATTGCCATGGCTTGTATAGCAGATGCGTTTCGAAGGTCCGAGGTAAACGGTTTTCGGAAATAACTGGTTATGTGTTGAAGGATGGATACAGCTGGATGTAGGATTAGAGTTGATTGCGCGATGCTTCCCCTGTATCCCTAACACCTGATTGCATAACTGGAAACTTTCGGAAATTAATAGGTGGGTTTCAAGTAGCTCGTAGGCATTCTTCCAACGAGTGCATGATATGGAGTTCGGGGTTCAACATCGAGTGACGAGGTTTTATGGGCGTTGTTCCGGTTGCATCTTAAAGGATCCTTGGCTATGCTGATCCGGGGATTGCAAAACCCTTTTGTAACACATTCCATGCTCTTTCAGCACGAATATGTGGAACGAAACTTCTATCTTGTATTTGTTCTATCTGCTCCTTATTGTTTTTTATTACCTTTTGTTCTCCCAAGTGGCTTCTCGACAAGTGTTGTACCATCAAGCTATGGAATTCATTCGTTCAATTCTCGGTTCGAATGATATTGTGAAGATTATGCTGCAACATATCTATCCTTTGTTTTTGTTTTGATTCTGGTATTCGAGTTGCTTTGATGTCAAATGTTCATCCCATACCTTTCCTAATCGGTATTCTCATATTTCTATGAGAGTGCTAGTCCTTTTTGATCATCGAGATTGTCATGTAAATTCTTTTCAACGGCCGTGCTTCTCTTCAAGTTAACCTGATTCTTTCAATATGTGCAAGATCAAGTCTGGTTTTTCTCAACGGTGTATGTTTCATTCATCCCAAGTTGCCTTTGTTTTTCCCCACCCTCCCACCCTTTTCTTATGGAGCAGAATTCTTAATCAAGTATCCATTTTATTCATTTGAGGTTTCTTCATTCTTTTCCTTCAATGTTCTTATCCGGTGAATTATCGTGAAGATGCTCAAGAGCTTCAAGTTTATCATTCTCTGTTCTCATTTTCTTCTCCGGTGGACTTAAATTCAAGCTTCGGTCATGATCATATCTCTTCCTTTTTGTTTTACATGTTTTCCCATGTTTAAAACTATTATCCGAAGGCTCTCTTATTCATTCAACTCTCCTATCCATATCCTGTGTGTACAAGGTATCTCAGAGGACTCGTGTTTCCATTTTTCAACCTGTTCATTATATTTTGAGGACTGTCATCTTATCCAAGCGATGTAATTCAACTGGTGCAATATCTCTTAAGCAATCTTTTTCAACGGTGATTTCTTTTGAGTGGGCCCTAACCCACATGTATTTTCCCAGGATCTTACCTGACTCTTCTAATTTTCCGGAGTTATTCTCAAATTCTTTCCAAAGTGTGACATAGGGATGATTCCCATCAGTCACATGCCTTCTCCAAGACTGCTTTCAAATTCCTTTCAACTTCAGGTTAACCTTCCTCTTTTATTCTTCCAGAGCATTTCATGAATTCTTCCCATTGTGATCCTCCGAAGGCCATCATTTCAGAAGATTCTTCGTTCTCAGTTTTCAACTTCGTCCTCCAAATATTCTTCATTGATGCCTCTTCGTTCGTCTCCATATTCTACCGGTGCTTTGTTCAAGTATTCTTTAATCGGTTCGCGATCTCTTCGTTCTCTTGTATCTAAATTTCCTCTAGTGCTTATTCTTCCTGGTGGATTATTCTCTTTCATCACCCGGTCTCAATTCTTACGGTGGTTCGTCCAAGATTTCTCTTCCTTGTTATCATATTAATTCATTCGTTCTTTCAAAACCCTACCGGTGATTCGTTGAATACTCTCTCAAGTTTAATTCTTTGCAACAAGAATAAGTAGTATGCCAAATCCGTTGTTTGTCATCAATTTAATTTGATGAAGGATAAGCATACAGTAAATCTTATATTTTTCCCCCCGAAGTGATTAATCTCTTTTTCCGGAGCTTGTTCATCATATGATATTCTTGGTTCCAAGTTGTTCATCTTCTTTTCCGAAGCTCCAAGTTATTTCAAGTATATCATTTCGAAGCTTCATCTAATCATTGCAAGGCTTCTATCGTATTCTTTCATCCTTCGTTTATCATCATTTTGTTACCGGAGTTCTTCTTGGTGGTTCATCAGGATTTAATTCATCCTCAAAGTCTTCTTCAAGATTCTTGTTGGAGCTCAAGTATTCTTCTTCATGCTATTTGAAGTGCAATTCTTGCTCCCTTATCTTTTGAGGTGGTGTTATGTCGTTCTTGACAATTTTCCCTTCATGTTTCATGATTCACAAGTTGTTAGGAATGGGATAGGTAAATCATAATTTTTCTTTGTTCAGGAGATCTTTCCAACCCTTCAATTTATTCGTTGGAGTAATCTTGAGTTGTATTACACCTAAAAGCCTTTTCCTAAGGATTGTTGCTATTTATGATGCTTATAAATGACCGAAGTTCTTCATTCATCCGCCCGGTGAGATAAGTTTTCATATCTTCGTTGATCTCTTGCAACAATTGGTTTAAGTTAGTGCCAGTATTTCACCTCAAGTTTTGAGATGTTTTCCATAAGCCCACATCAAGCTTATTCTTTTCATTGTTCAATTTCAAACAACTCTGTTCAATCCATGTCCGTAAGGATGCTCTTTCAAATTCATTTGTGGGAGAAGTTGTCATTTTCTTCTCCGTTCATTTCTTCCTAACAATCTAGCTTCTATTCTTTTGTTCTGGAGGTATCGTAATATTGGTATCTTCGTTCCATCATCTCTTTTGTCAAGATCATGTTCTTTCCTTTTTGGACCAGTTAACAGGAGTGTTGTGTCCTCCATTCAAATTCTCTCATCTTATCAAGTTTTGCCTCTCTTTTAACAGGAATATTGTCTGAAATCTTTCTTAACCATGTGCCATTCTTTTTATTGTTTCGGAGGCAGTGTGTGTTGATTTCATCAGGTATCATCCCATCTTCTTAAGTTCTTGTTCAATTCCTTCCATTTTACCGGAGTGCTGTCCAAATTATGTCATTCTCATTCCTTGGCTATACCGTTGCAGTTTCATATTCTTTTGGTTCGTAAGCTCTTGTTTCATGTCTTTCAACCTACAAGGTTCTCGTAATGTTCCTTGTTCCTCTTTTCTAACGGAGTGTTTTCATCTTTCTTCATCTCCGTTGTATTCTTCTTTCATTTTGGTCAACCTCTCAAGGTTTGATGGTTTCACTCGTTTGTCAAAGAAGCAACTTTGATTTACCTCTTCCTTTTCCTCTTCTATCCGGTTCCATCTTCAGGATCTCGGGTCGAGATCCTCTGTTAGTGTGGGAGAGTTGTCACGCCCGAAGACCGACACTCAAGAAGATTCCAGATGTTCTGAGTTTTGTCGTGTGTTTTGTTTGTGTGTTGCATTCATCATGTCATCATTTGCATTGCATCGATAGTTTGCATCCACATGTTTTCATAAAACCAGTAGTCGTTGTAGTTGCCGCTTCTCCTTTTGTCTCCGGTGTCCTTTCTCAGCCCAACCGGTTTTTTTTCAAGTCCCTCTTGTCTGACCATTTGACCCTCCTTGCACAGTGCACAGACCCTTCAGGCGCGTCTGAGACTTAACCGAACCCGAGCCGGACTGTTGTTACCGCTGGGTCCGGATCATCCCCAAACATCCCTAAGATATCTTCGATTTATTATTCAGACTCCCTTCCCTATTTATCTCAACCGTCCAATTTCAATCAGAGGGTCTAGAATAGCTCCTACTCAAACTCATCTTCTATTTAATCAGACGAAACCCTAGAATCGAGGGCGTCTGTCCCATCCACCACATCTTCCCGCCGCCACTATCTCTTGTTCCTTGGGATCCCGAGCAGACCAAACACACGTCCTTGTTTTCCCCAATTCTATCGATCCACCCAACAAGGGCCACAGCCGAGCTTCCCCTGCGCAGAACACCCCGTAGGACTCCCCAATCCCCTCCTCGACCCCGCAGCCTTTTGGAGCGTCGCCAAGCCGCAACCATCGCAGCTCCGCCCTGGCCTCCACCACCCATCTATGTCCGGCCGGCAACGAGCATCAGTTCGCTGGAGCACGAGCTCCACCAGGTTCGCGCCGCGTGCCCTCTTCTCCTCCCCATCTTCCATCTCCGTTTCTCCCTGTCTGCCTCTTCTCTTATTTTTTCCACCATGGCCTTGCAGCTCCGCCGCCGCCGTACGCCGTTCGTCTCCATCTCCGCAAGCTCTGGCGAGGCCCTACATCCCTAGACTCGCCTCCGCCTGGAGCTGGTCCCCCGTCCTCGTCCTTGGCTCCAGGTCGCCGCACCGCCCCACCGGAGTTCACCAGCGCCATCGCAACCATGCATCCCCAGCGCCCCTGCTTCAGGACGAGCAGCGCTCGCAGCGCTCGAGCTCTGCCTCGGCTGCATTGACCGCGACCCCAAGACCCCGCGCCAAGCCCCGCCGCTGCTACCTCCTTTTTGCCTGAACCGCACCACAACGCTCGCCTCCTGCATCGCCATAGCCGCTGGCCTCTTTATCTCCCCGATGTGAGCAACTCCTATCGAAACTGAAGCTGTCATTATTTTTCCTAGATTCGTTCTGGCTTGTGGAGGTTATTTAGAATTGCCACTAAGTTATGTCATAAACACATCGCCTAGCGCAGTGGTTCCTCCCTCGTGCTCGGATCCAGGAGGGAGTGGGTTCGATTCCTAGTCACCCAATTTTGTCTGTTTCATTTTTTTTACCTTGGGCTCACGCACACTCAGCCGCCTGGGCCAAATTCCACTTCTGGGCTTCACACAATGATGCTTCCGGCCCATAGCTGTTGTTTCCCTGTTGTTTCCTTTTAGTGTTTTTCCAATGCATGCATATTTACAGGAAATGCCATTATTTTAAATTGCTAATATCTAGATAATCATGCATCAGAATAAAATAATTTATATATGTAAAATGACCAGAATTCTGTGTAGAATAATATTTTACAACTTCCATTCCTATTTAAAATGCTTAAACTTCTTGTTTGCTTTGTTTGCATAAAATGTCATGTTAAAATGGTTTAATTCATAACTAAATAACCGTAAATCCAAATTTAATAAACTTTATATGTAAATGGGGTAGAAAAATGTGTAGAATAACTTGGTGCATTTACTTTTGCTGTTTAATAACTTTAAAATATGTTTTAGGCAGAACAGTACCAATTTCAAATTATGCACATGAGGAGTTTTCCGGAATTGTTATTGTTATTTCCGCCTCATTTAAAATGACTAGATAGTGTAGTATTGCTCATGCTTCACCTCTTGCCATGTTTAATATAAACATTTAATCTTGTCTTGTAATTAAACGAGAGTCAACTAAATAAATAACATGTGGTGTTTCGTCAACATGCAACTCGTTGCATGTTGAGCTCCACTTAACTTGTAGTATTGTTTGTGCACTTTGCCATGCCATTGCATATTTAAACCGGACATGCATCATACTAGGTTGTGCATCATATGCCATGGTTATGATATGCATGTTTACCGTGTTGTTTGCTTCTTTCCGGGTGGCTTCTATCTTTAGCTTCGGTTTCGCTCCGGAGTTGTGAGGTATCGTTCAACTACTGCTGGACTCGTTCTTCTTCCTTCGGGATCCCAGGCAAGATGACCATACCCTTGGATACCTTTACTACCATTGCCATGCTTAGTTGTCGATGCTATAGTTATATGTCGTGCCACCCATCATTTATTGTCAGCCCCTCTCCATGTTGCCATGAAACCTATAACCTTTTTGACACCTTCCCAGCAAACCGTTGTTTGGCTATGTACCCGCTTGCTCAGCCCCTCTTATAGCATTGTTAGTTGCAGGTGAAGATGAAAATTGTTCCATGTTGGAACTTGATGCTTTGGGAATATCACAATATGTCTTATATATATTAACACACCTATATACTGGGCATGGGTGGAAGGCTTGGCCTTTTGCTCGGTGTTTTGTTCCACTCATGCCACCTTAGGAGCCGATAAACCGGCATTATGTTCCTTGATTTTGCGTTCCTTACACGGTTGGGTATATGGGGACCCCTTGACACTTCGTCTTTGAATAAAACTCCTCCAGCAAGGCCCAACATTGGTTTTAATTTGGCAACATTATAATAACTTAATTAATTAATTAAATTTGCATAGGGGGTCGCACCCTCGTGGATTCTCCTACATAGCAGGGGGACCAGTGCTGATGGTGTTGGTCCCAAACTAGAGCCACTAGCAGTGCCACCCAGTTATCTGGGGTCTTCGGTTGCTGTACGTAGTGCTCATCCTGACATGGCCTGAGACGAGATATGCGCGGCTACTATCAGGGTGTCGGCACGCCGGGAGGTCTTGCTGGACTTGTTTTATCATTGTCGAAATGTCTTGTGCACCGGGATACCGAGCCTGATCGGATTGTCCCTAAGATAAGGGGTTATGATATTATCATTACTTCTGCTGATCGTGAGAGCTTGTGATGGGCGAAGTTGGAAAACCCCTGCAGGGTTATGATCTTTCGAAAGCCGTGCCCGAGGTTATGTAGCAGATTGGAATTTGTTAATGTATGGTTGTAGAAAACTTGACACAGGATCCGAAGTAAAACACACCACCGCATGAGTAACCGTGACTGTCTCTTTTCACTTTGAGAAGAGAACACGGTGGGGTTATGTCTGACTCGTAGGTAGTTCAGGATCTTTAGAGATCACTACTAGTTGCGACCGCTCGCGTAGATGCTCATCTTATTCTTGTACTCGTAAGTTGCCCACCATATTATGCTTAGCCGCTGTTGCAACCTCACCACTACCCTCTTCCATACCCATAAAGCTTTGTTAGTCTTGATACCCATGGTTATGGGATTGCCGAGTCCTCGTGGCTCACAGTTACTACAACACCAGATGCAGGTACCGCTGAGAGCAGTGCAGGAGATGGTTCTAGAACTTCAGTGGGAGCTCGATGAAGAGAGTGGCCGTGTGTATGTGACGTTTTCGACGATCAGTAGTGGTTCCTACTAGGGGCGATCGGACCTTGTGTTTATGGTATCTTACATTTGGGCCTTTGTCCGTAGTCGGACTCTGATGTTGTTGGATGATGTATGTTAATGTATTACATTGTGTGACGTGGCGAGTGTAAGCCAACTACTCTTTTACAATTTCATCCCTCTTTTACATGAGTCGTGTAAAGATACCATACTTGAGATCATTCTAGTATGAGATTATGCCTTTAAGTCGTGCCTCGACACGTAGGAGGTATAGTCTCATACTGGGCATTACATGTAAAGCCTATTTTACTAACATACTTTTTCTTTTTAACAACAATAACTAACATACTCGAAAGTTGAGTCAAAGACATTTTCTTGACATCCACATGTATATTTTTAATGAAAATTTACATGTTTCCTACATTTTCAAATTACTGATCTGAAAGAAAAGGTCTATTCAAAAGTATTGTGCATTTTTAAATAAATTTAATCATATTATAGGCACAATAATGCTTTTAGCCTACAAATATCAACCATCACAAAAAATTAATATTGAATTAAGGAATACATTTTGAAATTTGTCTATATAAAAAACATGTACATATCAAGATCAATGACATGATTTTTGCATTGAAGAAATATCACACAAAAACATAAATAAACATGTGACATTAGGAGAAATCTCCATTGACAGTGTTTGGTTGGTTCTTGTTGCTTATTTTAGATTTTAATTTGTGCCTTTTTCATTTTGTTCAGGCTCATTAGTAGTTTGTTACTATGTCTGCTTCAACTTTCTTTTCTTTTTCCTCTTGTATGATTTTTGAAGAAAGGTTGGTCTGTCGGTTATTCTTTTGCTTCTTACAGATCTTGATAAAGGTTGTTATATGCAACTGATTCAAGATCCATTTGAAACCAAGTCTGCTGTGCTATGCACTTCACAGCGAGATGGAGTTAACTGATAGTGATGTACAAATAATCATGTCAGTTTTACATGTAATGCAACAGAAAAATGAGCTAGATAGATGACATGGCTGAAGCCAAAGTTATGTGTGGGTATGACATAACAGAAAATGATAGAAGCGGCCAAGAATTGAAATAACCTTTTAGAGATATGATGAAATAGGTCACAAGAAAGATTCATGCAAAACTAAAGGAATTGGTCGCTGTAGTAGCTCAATTAAACACATTTTGGCCAAAATCAAAGTACATTAGTGTTGGATAAGATTTCTACAAAGAATTGATAATATTTCAGTTTGAACATCGTAATTAGATATCATTGTTGCCTGTGGATGGATCATCAAATCGATTCAGCACTCAAAACCCAAGATTCATTCAGACTGAAGAAAACATCAGCAAATTCACCATTCAGAAAAACTGGCACTTCATTCAGAATTCAAAGATTCAGAACACACGTCTTTTCTTCCTTAGGCTGACAGCTTCAGATAGTTGCAGTAGATTTCACCTAGCTAGGAAACTAAATCGATGGACCGGACGAAAAAAAACTAAATCGATGGTGTGGCTAAAGAATCAGTCGAGCACCTCGAGGGCATCGTACTCGGGGCCGGAGATGGCGTCAGCCATGATGGCCGAGGGGGTGAGCACGCCGTCGGCCTCCAGGAAAAGGCGCACCAGGTTCTTCGAGTGTGCTTATCATGATTTACTTCCGCAACAATGAGCATGCAGCGCAAGATTAGGAGGAGAAGGGGGATGACCTCGTCGGCGTGCTTCTTGCCGCGAGCCCAGTCCTCGGCGCCGGGGGGGGGAGGGGCCGGGCTCCTCCTTGATGCTGCCGGCAACGACGAAGAAGAGGATGGAGTCAAAATCCTGCGACGAATGAGCTCCAAATCGCCATGAACATGAAGAATGGCCTCGCCCTCCGCCGCCACTCGAGCTCTCTCTCCATCTGCCTTATCCAAATGGTAGGAGCAGGCAGCGCACGACGCGGGGCCCGACGAAGGGAGGGTAGGGGTTGGCACCCCGGCGGCTGGCGAGCGGATCTTGAGGAGTGGAGGGGCGGCGGTGGAGTGGAGGGACGGCGGCAGAGTGGAGGGACGGGGCGGCGGCGCAGAGGGAGTTGGCGGGAGGGAGAGGGGAATGTGTCGGGGCGGGGCAGTGGCGAATGGAGGGAGAGGGGAATGGGGGGAGGGCCAGAGGGAGTTGGACTGGGGGAGAAATAGCAATGGCGCACGACCTGCTAGTGCGCCATAAGAACACAGATAGCAATGGTGCACCTCGCAGCGGTGTGCCATTACTAGTGTGAGCTCTCTGGTTATATGCTGTCGAGCCCTTTGTGTATCAGAAACACTTAATAGCCCGACTGGTCCGCACGCAGCACACACATCAGGAGGTCCTGGGTTCGATTCCCAGGTGCCCCAATTTTTCTTTTTATGCCACCATTTTTTTCTTTGCTCATATATTTTTATCCATGCATCCACATATAACATGTCACATATGCTATATGCTCAGAATTTCATATAGAATAATAATATGCAGTTTGTTGCAATATTAACAACATTTAAAATGCTATTTGATATTTATTTGTGTTTAAATATGTTCAAACTTGTTTAAATCATAACTAAATATCCATAGCTCCAAATTTGAAAAACTTTATATGCTTTTGGGAGTAACATCTAATCAAGCACAACTAGTATTTTTTTTTGGAATTTTAGTTGCATTCATTTGTGAATTGGTAAAACATTTATGAATATGAAAAAATATCATCCAGTTTGAAAACATATTCATAAATTCAAAAAGTGCCCATGAAATTTAAATACAATCGATCTTAGCCAGCTATCTTTTCACAATCTTCTTGCCCTTCTTATTCGCAAATGGAGTTCTTCTCTTGAACGGACGTCCTTTAGGTAGGGCGGTCCTGCTTCTTCTTGTGGTGTATGGCACTTCATTGTCGTCGTCATGTTCCATCCTCGGGTCGCCGTACTTGCCGAAGTCTTGCTCATTGGCGACTCCATCCATTCCGATGATCTTCCTTTTGCCTCTCCTCACGACAACACGACTGCGCTTGGACGGGTCGGTAATGAAGAAGCATTGGTCCACTTGGGAAGCCAGTACCCATGGCTCTTTTTTCGCGGTGACGTTTGCGCCCGCGTTCTTGGATTTGGCTTCAGGTATAACCATGGTGGTGAAATATCGGTCTTCTTTTAGGACGCTCTTGGCCCATCTGACACGGAACATTGGGACCTTCTCTCCAGCGTAGCTCAGCTCCCAGATCTCTTCGATCCTTCCGTAGTATATGTCCTTGTCGTTACCGGTGTAGGATTCCATCGTTACCCCGGAGTACTGATAACCATCACTCTTCATGTCCTTGTCCTCGGTGTAGAACGTGTAGCCGTTGATATCGTACGCCTCATACGTCATCAGGTTGTGCTCGGCGCCGAGTGACAAGGCGAATATGAGTTTTTTTTCCACGGAAGAATCCTCATGTAAATGGTACGACAGAAGCTTCTCCTTGAACCAACGCGTGAAACATGAGTTGTGCTCTTTGATTATATCTCCGTCCATCCTCTGTTGGCCTCGGTCATTGTACGTCTTCTCAAAAAAGGTTTTGTGCTCTTCCACCCAAGGATCAACCACGTCTATGTGTTGTAGCACGACTAGGTTTGCTCTTTCAAAGTCGGCGAGTCGATCCTCGAAGTCGACATGCATTTCGCGGCGACCATCGCGGTGACCCCATCCAGCGATCCTGCCAAGGTGCCTGTTGATGGGCAGACCAACATGGTTCTAGATGCCTAGATAATTTGTGCAGTAGGAGATGCAATCTTCGGTAAGAAATCCTCTGGCTATGCTTACCTCTTGACGTGACATGTTGCGAACGTATCCTTTGATGACACCATTCATCCTTTCAAATGGCATCATGATGTGCAGGAATGTCGGCTCGAGTTGGATGATATCCTCCACGATATGGACCAGCAGATGCACCATAATGTCAAAGAATGCGGGCAGGAAGTACATCTCAAGCTCGCATAGTATCACCATGATCTCTTCATGTAGCCTTTTGAGTTGCCTCACGCCAACCGACTTCCGAGATATGACGTCGAAAAAGTTGCCCAAATAGCGTTTCTCGGACGTGCGTGTCCATGATCCCACAGATTGCAACCGGAAGTATCTGCGTCATCAACACGTGACAGTCGTGAGACTTCATCCCGCTGAACTTCTGCTTTGCTGAGTCTAGGTATCTGCTTATCTTCCCCGTGTAACGCTAAGGAAGTTTTACTCCTATGAGGCAGGTGAAAAACTGCTCGATCTCCTCCCGACTTAGAGTGAAGCACGCGGGAGGGTAGTCATTTCCGATCTTCTTGGCCTTTTTGCCTTTGTGACGACTTTTCGTGTCCTGCTTCGCCTTATCATCATCATCATCATCATTAGCGTGAAGCTCCTCCCTGATGCCCAATGATTTCAAGTCTGCCCTTGCTTTCGGCCCATCTTTGGTCCACTCTGGCATATTGAGCAGGATACCAAGAAGACTCTCGCACACGTTCTTCGTGATATGCATGACATCAAGGCTGTGAGGCACACGGAGGATCTTCCAGTACAACAAGTCCCAGAAAACAGACCTTGTTTTCCATACCTTCAGCAGCGGCTCTGGTGCCTTTCGCTTCTTTCCCGGTGGTGGGCACTCTTTCCAATTTTTCAAAAGCTCGTCTATTTCCTCGCCACTCCTCGTACGCGAGCGTCTTTGGGGTTCGGTTTCACTATCGAATAGATCCTTGCATTTTCTCCATGAGTCATCATCGCGAAGCCACCTTTGATGTCCCATGAACACGGTTTTGGAAGACCCGGGATCTCTATCTAGCTGGCGATACGTTGTATCATTCATGCACCTGACGCATCTAGAGAATCCCTGGAGCACCTGCCCCACGACATATCCGTAACCGAGATAGGCATGCACCGTTGTGAGCAGTGCGGCTCTCATAGGGAAATGTTATTTCTCTACGGCGTCCCACGTATTGGTTGGCGTTTTCCACAACGTGTTTAGCTCCTCTTTCAGCAGCCCTAGATACAGATTGATGTCGTTCCCTGGTTGTTTCGGCCCTTCAATTAGCATACTCATGTGAATGTACTTCCTCTTCATGCACAACCAGGGGGGAAGGTTGTACATCCACACAAACACAGGCCAGGTGCTATGTGTGCTTCTCTGGATGCCAAACGGATTGACTCGATCGGTTCTCGCGCCCAGCACGATGTTCCTTGGATCGTCCCCAAGTTTTGTTTCTTTGAGGTTCAACGCTTGCCACTGGCTCGCATCCTTAGGGTGACTCAGCATCTTGTCTTTTTTATTTATATCTGGATCTTTCCCGTCTTCTTCTCGCTTCTTCTCCTCCCTATCCGTGTGCCAACACAGGAGCTTTGCTAGCTTAGGGTCCAGGAAATAATGCTACAGACGAGGAGTGATCGGAAAGTACCACACCACTTTTCGAGGAGCTTTCTTCCTCTTCTAGTATCGAGTGACGCCGCACACCGGACATATGGTAGACTCCGCGTGCTCGTCCTGATAAATGATGCAATTGTTAATGCACACATGGTATTTCACGTGCGGTAAATCCGGAGGACACACGATTTTCTTCGCCTCCTAGAAACTGGTCGAGCACTTGTTCCCCTTGGGAAGACGTTTGTGCCAGAATGACATGTTCTCGTCGAAGCATGCGTCGGTCATTTTGTGTTTCACCTTCATCTCCAGAGCCATGAGCATTACTTTCAGGCGGGTATCCTCGGGCCTGCATCCTTCATACAATGGAGTAACCGTGTCTATCTCCAGTTGATCCAGCTTGGCTTTCTCTCGGGTGGCAGCTCTTGCGTTATCCGTCTGCTTGAGAAGCAACTCTTGAATATGAGGGTCCTGCACCCAGCCCATCAACGGTCCATCGTCTTCTGCTCCGGCATCTTCATCTTCAGGATCATGCCCTTCGAATTGATCTTCCTCATCATCATGTCCGGCATCTTCTACATGATGACTATGTCCTGGAGATTCTTCGTCTTCTCGCCCGCCCTCGCCGCGGTTGTCTTGCTGCCCTTCCACAATTCTTACGCGGTCCCCATGGATGACTTCATAGTCATCTTCATCACCTGCCACCAATAGCCTTCCATGAAACCACGCAAGAGCAGGTGGTCCCGCACCTGTCCGGAATCCGGGTCCGTAATAAGGCTCTTCAGCTTGCATCTTCGACACGGACATCTTACGTCCGTCTCGTTCTTTTGAAGCATCTCGGCCTTCGCGGAGCTCAAAAGAATCCGGGTCGCCTGCGGGGGTAGAGCAAAACGATATTTTAGAACCCAAAAAAAAAATTGGCATGACTTTTCCTAAAAATAGGACAAAAAAGAATGCATAGTGCCAAATTCTCGCCGAAACGGAAATGAATCAACATTCCGGCAAAATATTGGCAACTATCACATTTCAAATACCGGTACGTGCAAACACAAACATATGCATCACCACAAACATACGTAGATCTAGGCCATAAAAAGTGCATGTGCACGTTGTTGGAGGGAGAAAAAAGTAGATCTACAACGTAAAGAAAGCTTTCCCCTTACTTACCTATAAAAAAAGGTAATTTAACCACTTAATTTGGGTGAATCTATGGTGCAAATTAGGTGAGGAGGAGGAGGCAATCGAGACAAGCTTGGAGGAGGAGGTGGAGAGAATGAAGTGGGGAAAGTGAGTGTGTTAGGTGGATGCCAAAAAGATCTAGCTGCTCTCAGGTTACCAATGGCGCACCACCTTATAATGCGCCATTAGTAACCCTGGTTACTAATGGCGCACCTGTTAGGGGTGCGCCATTACTAGTTTTGAAAAAAAAAGAAAAAAAATAATTTTTTTAGTAGTGGCGCACAGAGAGTGTGGTGCGCCATTACTAGTTAAAACTAGTAATGGCGCACTGTGCCCTAGTGCGCCATTAGTAGTTTTGGAAAAACATATGTTAGTAATGGCGCACCATGTGTCTGGTGCGCCATTAGTAATGAGGACACTAATGCGCACCAGTATCTGGTGTGCCACTGCTATATAGCAGTGGCGCACCACATACATGGTGCGACATTAGTGTCTATATTATCTATAGCCCTTTTCCTAGTAGTGACTGTTAAATCCCAGGTGTTGGCTGACTTTGTCGTAGAATGGACTGAAGCCGAACTCCCTAAAGAGTATGGCTCATATTCCCACTGGACAATGTACTTTGACGGTTCCCAAATGCTTGCCGGATTGGAGGCCGGCATAATATTGATATCTCCAAAAGGGGATACAGTCTGGTACATTCTACAGATTATGTACATGGACTCGAATAATGCTGCCGAATATGAGGCCCTATTGCATGGACTCCGCCTAGCTGTATCCATGGGCATACAATGCCTCGTGGTACGCAGAGACTCAAACCTCGATATCTCCCAGATAAATGGAGACTTTGATGCGAAGGATTAAAAAATGGCAGCTTATTGCAATGCTATATTCAAAATGTCGGCTAGATTCGAGGGGTTGGAATTCCACCACGTAGCCCGGGATAATAACCAGGCCGCTGACGTACTCGCTCTTATGGGCGCTAAACGCGACCTCGTCCCGCCTAACACCTTTTTGGAAAGGCTATTCAAGCCATCAGTAAGATGGCCGGACACAGGCGGCGATACGAACTCGGATTCGAACATACCCCCGGCCTAACTTAACCAAGACGTCATTGGAGACTGAGACATGGAGATAACTCCTTCGGCTCACGAAATCATGGTTGTCATAGCCTCCTGGACAAAGCCCTTCATTGATTACCTTAAAAGGCAGGAACTCCCCGATGATCAAAATGAGGCCCGCCGCATAGTCCGGCACTCTAAAGCCTACAAAGTTCACGAAGGTGAACTATATAAGAAAAGCACTACTAGTGTTCGACAAAGGTGCATCTCCGAAGAAGTGGGAAGGCAAATTCTCAATGAAATACACGTTGGAATGGGCGGACACCATGCCGCAGCCCGGGCGCTGATAGGCAAAGCTTTTCGTGCTAGCTTTTCCTAGCCCACTGCCCGAGCAGATGCCCAAACATTAGTCCAACACTGTGTTGGCTGCTAGGTCTTTGAAAATCAAAGTCACATACCTCCCACCACTCTGAGAACAATCGCCATTACTTGGCCTTTCGCGGTCTGGGGGCTTGATATGGTAGGACCCCTTAAAGGGGGAAGCCATGAAAATAAATATTTACTGGTAATGGTAGATAAATTCACTAAATAGATAGAAGCCAAGCTAGTAAAAACAGCTGAGGCAGGGCCTATGATAGATTTTATATCTGGTGTAGTACACCGTTACGGTGTCCCGCACAGTATTATAACAGATAATGGCACCAACTTCATAGCTGACGAGGTAAAAAATTGGTGCGCAAACCTAGGTCTTAAACTTGACTACACTTCTGTGTACCATCCTCAAACAAATGGTCAAGTCGAAAGAGCCAATGGTCGGATAATGAGCGGAATTAAACCCCGACTAGTGTGCTCCCTGTGGGAGTCTGATAAACACTGGGTCGAGGAGCTCGACTCCGTACTCTGGGGGCTCCGGACCACACCTAATCGGACGACGGAATACACACCTTTTTTCATGGTGTACGGCGAAGTGCCTCTTGTACCCTGCGACATTATTCATGACTCACCTCACGTGCCCACGTACGAGGAGAGAGAAGCCGAGCTAGATCGGCAGGACGACCTAGATGGACTTGAAGAGGAGCGCGATACAGCGCAAGCCCGTTCCGCATTTTATCAGCAATAGGCCCGGCGATACTAGAGCAGAGAAGTGCGGGCCAAGACATACAACATCGGCGAACTCGTTTTACACCTCCTGGAGAAGAAAAACAACAAGCTCAAACCAAAATGGGAGGGGCCCTTCATTATCGACGAAGTACTCACCGATGGAGCCTATCGCCTTTGGAATACACAAGACAACCGCCTTGAGCCGAACCCGTGGAACACTGCCAGGCTCCAACAATTTTATGGATAGTTCGGTAGCAAAATTTTCCCCTTTCAAGATAGGTCTTGTCTTTTATCTTTTATTGTTTCTCCTTTTCCTTTTTAAAATTTTCTCTCATTGGCAAGTATTCGGGTAGCTCGAACTTCCACAGGACAAGTACATCTTCGAATGTATCTACCTCAAAAATACTTGGGGGCTTCTTGACGAAGCCCACTACCAATAAAAGCTTATTGCTTAAAATGTCATATGTTTTTTATAGTCCTTCCTTGCCATTATACGCACCAATATGACTTATGTTCTGGCCAAGCTGGGTTGCCTGGCTCCTATGCTTACCCCTACGTTTCCGATTGTTCGGCCAGGGTGTAAAGGGAGCACCTCTACGATTGTTACAACCGGGTGTCGGTGTAACAAAAGGGGGGGGTACACTTTTTGTACCCCTATGACTGTGCACAGGTAGTCTGAGCCACGGGCACCGCCGCACCAAGCAAGGCAAGGGAGGTAAGCCAGGGTAAGACCGAAGCCCAGGAGAACTAGAACGACACCAAGGACAAGACCACAAAGAGCAAAGGGACGAAGCGGGCTCCCCCGGCAAGATCCTTGCCGGGAGCCAGTTTTAGCAGCCCCGGCAAGATCCGTGCCGGGGCCGGCTTTAGCAGCCCCGGCAAGACCCTTGCCGCGGCAACTCGCCCCACGCCTACGGAGCAAATCACCCTTGAGTCCGCTGCCCCCATAGGGCATTGATTCGGGAGACATCCCCGTAGTGGCATGCAGATCTTTGTGAAGACATTCAAGATCAGATACGCACTAAGAAGACGACGACCCTTGGCGGAATCCCAGCCAAGGAAGACCACAAGACCTCCGGCAAGCACCTTGCCGGGGATGGCAGCAGGCACCGCGGCAAGTCCCTTGCCGGGGCCCTAGCAAGGCCATTGCCGAGGATATCCGCAGGGCCACCATCAGGCCCACGCCGACTAAACTTCCACCGCCGTATGCAGCTGCCGACCCAACCAGCTGGGCAGGCACCTGCGTGGCGACATGCAGATCTTCGTGAAGACCCACCATTGCGCCACCTCAACTGCCTGCCTACCTACATGGCATCTCAGGCATCGCTGGCCAGGGCGCGTGTCGACACAAGAAGGAGCGGCGACGGACAAGACAGATCTCCCCCCCCGTCCCCGATAAAGCAAGGACACCTAAGCAAGACGCATTAAATGCGCCCTGTCATGTAATGCGAGGGATAACCTCGCATCACTGTACCCTTTCCACCTCCTATGTGCCACTTTGGCAACCCCTTTTTCTATAAAAGGAGGCCCGAGGCGACCAGGAGGAGGATTCGGCTTTTTGGAGCTCCTCATGCCCCATAGCTAGCTGAAGAACACAGATATACAATCCACCAAAGCAGGAGTAGGGTTTTACGCATCCTCGCGGCCCCAACCTGGATAAACGAGCCGTCTGCTATTTGTTTGGTCCGCTCATCTCTCAACCCCGCGCCCCGCTAACCGTAGTAGGGATTCTTGTGATCCCATAGGTGTCATTCCCACCGACATCTTTGGCGCGCCAGGTAGGGGGCGCAGTTGTGAGAATCGGCTTTAGCAGTTAGTTCGACGCTTCTTCATCATCATGGCACCGAAGAAGAAGACGACGGTGGAGGTTGGCCAGTCGGAAGCCGGACAGCCCGTCCCGATGCGGGCGAGCAACGGACCGGTCCCCGAAAAGACCCGGGGCACTGCTCGCGAACACCAACACCGTCCCAGCATCCGGAGTTTGGGAGGTGGCGATGTTTGTGCGCCTGG
This sequence comes from Secale cereale, assembly GCA_902687465.1. Taxonomy (NCBI): domain Eukaryota; kingdom Viridiplantae; phylum Streptophyta; class Magnoliopsida; order Poales; family Poaceae; genus Secale; species Secale cereale. The sequence continues at coordinate 528,768,833 of LR738710.1, read as the reverse complement.
TAACGGGCCACACACCGGCAAATCCAAAGACGGAGCCAGGCCCTCTGCAGGTGGCGCGGGGCCCTCCAGGATCGCTGCCGCATCACCCGAAGGCGACGCAAGGGCCTCCAGGACTCCCACAGCGGCGCCAACAGCGCGCTCCTCCCAGGGAGCGCGCGACGAACGGCGTCATCACGCCGAAGATCCCAGGCGTCGCCGTGGGAAGAGCCCCGAGCACCAATCCCGAGACGTAGAAGACCTGCCCGCCCGCCGAAGCGCTGGTGAAAACGGCATGCGACCGCGGGATCGTGATGGAGCTCCTCCTGACATGGTGAGGAGTCGAAGCGCGTCGCGGTCCGTGCAGGTTTCGCTACCGCTAACCCCAGCAGAAGCCCCAGCGCGCGTGCAGTTGCTCCTCGACTTTCCTCCCGTTACGGGGAAACTCGATGAATGGAGAGCCACCATCCGAAGCCTTGTCGCGGTCGCCAACAAGGATGAACCAAGTCCAGCGAAGCCCCCGGGTCGATGCTCCGATGGGGTCCCACGCACCGGTGGCGGGAGGACCGGCAGCACCGTGGCCACGGTGCATTCGCCTCCTCCTCGCCCGGTACCGCGTGTGTCGACTCGTCGAGACGTCGCGGGTGACGACATCTCCATAGCGTCATCCGACCCACGGACCCACGGCGATCGGCGTCAAGTTCTTCAGGAGCGAGCTCATGAAGACGCTCGAACCACCATCGAGGGGGTATTTGTAAAACAGCCTAGACTGTTCGCATTCGTTGAACACGTGGAAGCCAAGATGACGGCGGTGAGGAATCAACGGAATACAATATTAAAAGAAGCCAAACTATCATCCAGGAGGACTCACCTTGCAAGATCGAAGACAAGAAGCCAGACACGATCTCGTCCTTGAAGGTAAGTCCGGGGGCTGCTGAGGGAGTCCTGTATTCAGTGGTCCTCGGGCATTCGGGTCAATGAAGCCGGGCCGTATTGATGGGCCACAAAAGAAGAAGCAGAAGATCCTCCCCTGTATTCGGTCAGGACTACTATGTCGATAGAAAGGCAAGCGGAGAGTCCGGATGTATCAATTACTTCCTCCCCAAGTCACGCTTGTAACCCTAGGTTCTCTCCGGCGTGTATATAAGCCGGAGAGGTTAGTCTGTAGAGGGGATCATCAACATCACAATACCCTCATAGGCTAGGCTTTAGGGTTTAGCCATTATGATCTCGAGGTAGATCAACTATTGTATTCATGTTCATCCATATTAATATAGCAGGAAGTAGAGTATTACCTCGATCGAGTGGGCCTGAACCTGGGTAAACATCGTGTCCCAAGCCTCCTATTACCATCGATCCTCTAAATGCATAGCTTGGGCCCCCCTACCCGAGATCTGCCGATTTTGACATCGACAGGAGGTCTTGCGTCATCCGCCTCGCGTGGCTCGGCCCCTCGCGAGGGTCTTGAGTGGTTGTTGATGAGGTTTGGCGAGCCACACCCTGGGCCACAGGCAGGCAAGTCTGGGTACCCCCGTTCCCAAGACGCAACATAGCCGATCCTCGACCGTGTCGACTGCCAGCACGGAGCATGGTGCTTCCACTGGCACGTGGGAGGGGAGTCCCTACTGCGGAGAGCCCCCGGGGCGTGTACAGCCCCGACCTGACACGTGGCTTGCACGGCAGGGCTAGACGAGGTGTATCTGGGTACCCGTGAGCCAGCGCAGGACTCCCTGGGCCCTACCTCAAGGAGGGTTGCATCTGGTCTCGATTGGGAGTGTCTGAGGTGATCCTGCAAGATGGTTAGGCAACCTGCACCGAGTGAATCCCTCGAGGTTGCCATTGGAAAAGGCCAGACACCAACGACCCCATGAGGTGACGTGAACGGGGCCAACCCGCCAGACAGAGCTCAGCCGTTGGGTTTACCGACGCTGCAGGGACGGTCCCAAGCACAGACACCGTGCCTAGTCTTCTCATGTGGATATCCTAAGGAAAGACAACCGACGCGCGGCTCCCGTAGCGACGAGGCACCATGTTACACGCCCTTACCCGCCCGTTCACACCCAACTCATGCAAGGGCGAGGCACCAATGACCATAGGAGGTGACGTACACGGGGCTGGCCCGCGAGCCAGAGCTCAGCCGCTTGGATTTTGTGACACTGCAGGGACGGACTCGAGCACAGACGTCATGCCAATCCTTAATCATGAGGCGGGCGCAAGCATGTTACTAAGGGCGTACAACGTTCATGGCATCGAGGTGCCAGTCAGGCACGTAAATAATTTGAAAACTGCTGATGGGAGAGGTAATGCTAGTTCAGGTAAGATGCCAGAATGATACATGCCACCGGGATGGACCCAGGCGGCCCGGGGATGATGCAGCCCGAGGGGCGCCCCCCACAGAGTAAGCTAAAATGCAAAAGGATACACGTCATAGGGACAAGCCCGTGCGACCTGGGAATAATGCAGCCCAAGGGGCGCTCCCTAGCTGAACAAAACTAGAAAATGTCACGTGGCACAGTTGCTGAAGTAGTACTGATGTAGCTGAAGACACTCGATGCAGATGAGGTTCCTCATGAGCTGCTTGACTCCGGGCCTCGCGAGGCTCCGAAGGTTCCCAGAGCTCGCGAAGAACCGAGGCCACCTCCACCAAGATCTCCTGATGCATGGCCTTGCGAGTCGCCAGGACCTCCCGCATGTGGCGCTGGTGCAGGGTAGCCTGGTTCGGCAAGCCAAAGGGCATGCTGACGTAGCTGTGAGGGGGACCCTCGCACCGGCCCACCTAGGAGGGCCAGCGGAGCTCCTGAGATGCCGTCCTGTTGACTGCTAAAACATTGACGCAGACACACAGCTCGTCGCCCGAGCCTGGGGCGACAGTTGCACTTCGAGGTGCCGGGCGGCGCTCGCCTGTGATACCCCGAGACCGATGTGTCAGGTGTCAGTCAGTTATTCGTTGCCTTTGCCATGTCATCTGCTTGCGTGTTGCATTTTTCCATGTCATCATGTGCATTGCATCCTCATGTTTTCAAAACTTGCATCCAGCCGAGTCTGCCCGTCCTCTCCGTTCTCCGTTTTGAGCCCAGTCACACTCGCACACGCCCGCGGCACGTCCGAATATTTATTTTATGAGTGGCCGGAAAACGTTCTCAGAATGGGATGAAGCATTTCGCGTGGTCTTATTATAGTGTAGACAGGCCGCCTGTCAAATTTCATCGCATTCGGAGTCCGTTTGATAGCCCAATGGTTAACCGTGTTAACCATCGGAAGCCCTTTGTCTTTTGGCCCAACACCCCTCAACAACAGCCCACTAGCCCATCTAAAACCCATCCATGCTCTTCGCCGTTGGATCACGATCGCGTGGCCGAAAAGCACACCTCATTTGGACACTCCTAGCTCCCTTTACCTATATATTTGCCTCCCCCTCAAATCACGCGTAAAACCCTAGCCTTCTTCCTCCTCGCGCTGCCACACATGTCCGTCCGTGCTGGACATGTTTGCCGACCACGTCGCTCCGGCCAACCACAAGCCGCCACGTCACCCCGCCGTCGCTCTCCTCCAACCCGCGCCTGCCACCTCACCTCCCCCACTCCACCTCACGGCTGTGGCCCGCCGAGGCCCATCGCGGGCCCGCACGGGCCCGGATCTGCGCCGCCGCCGCCGCCCGCGGGTACCCGTGCGTCCGGCCGTCTCTGCCCCGCCGGCAAGCGCGTCATCGCCTCACTCTCCTGGCCACAAAGCCCCGCCGCCATGATCTACCTCGCCGGACCTGTAGCTGCTTTTCCGGAGCACACCGAACCTCGCCGTCGTCCGGGTCTCTGCCCCAGCCCCTTCGACCCAAGAGGAGCCGCCGCCCCGCACCTCCTTCGCCGGACCCCGCCCCGACCAGTTCCCGGCAAGGCACGCCCGGATCCACGGATCCGCGCCTCCACGCCCCGTCGTCCCTACCGCATCGCCACCACCAGCGTCGTCCCGGGCGGAGCTGCGTCGCCGACCTCCCCTGTCTCCGCCGGGCAGATGCGACCCGTCGGAACCGCCCTGAGCCGGTGAAGAACCGGGTTGAACCGGTGGGTTGGCCCGGTCCGTCCGAACCGGCCCGTGGGGCGCCGTCAGCCGCCGGGATCCCGTCGTCCCTGGACGACTCCCTGCAACCAGCCAAACGCACCCCGTCCGGCACCAAATCATCCCTGATCCACCTCAAACAACTTCATCCCCGGGGGTATAAATTCCACAATGTCCTTTTTCTGATTTATCATCATGGCATATTGTGAGTGGGATAACTTTCTGTGTGGTGACGCAAATGGAGCATCTAATATGTCAAAATGTTCGCCTCGAAGTGCTCTACATGTTAGTTGCATTTGCATGCATGTTACTGATCATCTTGTTGCCTTAATTTTCGTTGCAAAACTGCTATGTGATGTTAGTGTCAAGTCCTTGTTGTCTGTCAACAATATGTTAGCATGTTTAACATGGTGTAACTTTGTGCATGTTGGTCCAAATGGAGTCTATGATATGTCAATATGTTCATTGTGAAGTGCTCTAGATGATGGTGGCTGTTGCATTCATGTTAGGTGCCATATTTTCATGTTTATCTCTGTTGCAAAGGTGCATGTGGCTATTAAGTGCTGAAAACTGTTATGAGATGATGATTTGTCTTTTTCATATCTTTATGTGCGATGTTTGTTTGAGCTACATGGCAATATGTTTTAGAAGCACAATCATGCCATATTTGCTGTGGTGCAATCCAGTTTTGATGATATGCCTTGTTGTGAGTACAACAAGCTTGCAAAGTGACCTACTAGCTGTTGCTGATTTCTATGACTTGTTGAAAACTGCTAAGTCGGAAACTGTTATAACCTGATGCCATGTTTGCTTGAGGCCGCACTCAAATCCATGAATGTTTTGGAATGCCCAATGACCATGTCTTGATTTCCATGTTATTCTCTATCCATCCATGTCCTTGTTTGCATTAATGGCCTATTGTAGCTTGTTGTTTTCATGCTCTCAAATTGCTATAAAATGTTGCTATCAGCCTCTTAACAGTAAGTTCAGTTTTGCCATGTGAATAGCTAGTGATCCATGCATCCTATGACCATGTTCTTGCCATGAGTAGCTGCATAAACATACCATCTTTCTGTTGGTTATCTTCACATGCCATGATATGCCTTGAGATGAGTTGCACAAGCTTGCAAACATGCCTACTTGTCGCTGTTGTTGCCATGTCTAGTTTGTGAAACTGTTACCTTTTGCAATCTTGCCTTGATGTTTTGAGCATATTCTAGTGGTGTTTGGTAGTAGCTCAATGATCGTGCTTGTAGTGCTTGACATGTAAATGCTTGCCATACCCTTTTTTCCCATTAAATGTTATTGTATCATGTTGTTTTGATGTCAACTATATGCCTATTTGCTGTTTTGGGATAGCTTGTCCTTTAATCTTGTTTCATGAGTGTGTGTGTTGAACTGTTGCTTCTTTTGGAGTGTGATTTACATGAAACTTGTGTGTTTTTGCATGTAGATGCATAATAACATGTTGAATACCCATTTGAAGTGTGTTTGCTTGATGTTTGGATGCGTTTTGCATGAACGACATGCTTGACTTGTTTTTCCCATATCTTCTAGGCCGTAGCTCTGAATTAAATGAACTTTATATGTAACTTGACTAGAATTTCGAGTAGATCATCATGGTGCATGTTAAATTTCTTTTTAACAACTTTAACATAAGGTTTGTACAGATCTGGACCAATTTCGGAAATTGCATATGAGGACTTACCGAAGTTGTTATATGTTGTTTTTGACCTCATTTAAACTTGCTTTGTGTGATGTTCTTGCATGCTTCATCCGTTGCCATGAATTGCATCATGTAGCCTTGTCATGCATCTTACTTGTTTGAGCATCTTGTCTTGTTATGTGTTGGGTATTTACCATGTTGTCTGCTTCTTCTCGCTAGTTCATATTCCATTGCGATCGTGAGGATTCGTTCGACTACATTTGGTTCGTCTTCGTGGCTTCTTCTTCGTCTTCTTCATGGACTCGTTCTTATTCCTTGAGGGATCTCAGGAAAGATGACCATCACCTTGGATACCTTTACAATCATTGCTATGCTAGTTATCTCGATGCTATCGCTATATGTCACGCTACCTATCTATTTGTTGTCAGCCCCTCCTTATTGCCATGAATCCTCTAACCTTTGACACCATCCCATCAAATCATTGTTTGGCTATGTTACCGCTTTGCTCAGCCCATCTTATAGCGTTGTTAGTTGCAGGTGAAGATGAAGATTGCTCCATGTTGGAGCTGGACATTGTTGGAATATCACAATATCTATTAATTTAATTAATTCACCTAAATACTTGGTAATGGGTGGAAGGCTTGACATTTTGCTCGGTGTTTTGTTCCACTCATTCCGCCTTAAGAACCGATCAATCAGCGTTATTTTCCTTGATTTTGTGTTCCTAACATGGTTGGGGTTTATGGGCCCCCCTTGATAATTCGCACTGCTTAAAGCTTTTCCAGCGAGACCCAACTTTGGTACAATATTTGCCTAATAACTAAAACTTGCATAGGGACCGGCTAGCACCCAAGGACTCTTAATCAACCCCTGGGCCAGTGTTCCTCATGTGTGTTGGTCCAAACTGGGCAGGGGACACCACGTGGAAACTCGTGGATTGGTATATACCTGTAGGATGACCCATCTAGTCGTGGCCTGAGACGAGATACGCGCGGCTACTATCAGGGTGTCGGCACGCCGGGAGGTCTTGCTGGATTAGTTTTACCTTTGTCGAAATATCTTGAGCCCGGGATTCCGAGAATACTCGGGTCTTCCCAACATGGAGTTGCGACTCCGTAGATAGTGAGCTTGTGATGGGCTAAGTTGGGACACCCATACAGGGTTATGATCTTTCGAAGCCGTGCCCGCGGTTATGTGGCAGATGGGAATTTGTTAATGTCTGGTTGTCAAAAACTTGATAGAGGATCCGAAATAAAATACACAACCGCGTGAGTAACTGTGATCGTCTCTTTTCATTTTGAGAAGAGAACACGGTGGGGTTATGTTTGACTCACAGGTAGTTCTGGATCTCTAGCGATCATTACTAGTTGGTGACCGTTTGCGTAGAGGCTCATCTTATTCTTGTACTCATAAGTTAGCCACCATACTTTTGCTTAGCCGCTGCTGCAACCTCACCACTTAACCTCTCCATACCCTATTAAGCTTTGCTAGTCTTGATACCCATGGTTATAGGATTGCTTAGTCCTCGTGGCTCAAAGATACTACAACAACAGTTGCAGGTGCAGGTTTCTGATGACTTGACGCGATAGCGATGTTATGTTGTGTTGGAGTTCTTCTTCCTCGTCAGTTTTGGGTTAGGTTCCTGGTCGGTATCCTGGTATAGCAGGATGGATGTCGTTGTGCTTTTCATGTATGCATTCGTAGTCGGATGTCTTGTATTGCAGTTGTTGTATTCATGTGACTTGTATGAATTGTTGTATCCCCCTGTATTTATGTAATGGTACAATGTAATGATATCCATCTTGCTAAGCGCCTGAAATGGGGTTGTGCCCCAATCACGAGTGGAATCACGTGATTGGGATATAATCGCATCTTGGGCATGACAAGGTGGTATTAGAGCCTCGACCGACCGTAGGAGCCCCCTTGGTTGATCGTAGCTTGGCCGTTGTCGAGTCTAGAAGAAAAACTATTTTGGAGTCTAGTTATATCGGAGAGTAGGAATTCTTTTTACTCCTCGGTCCCTTCGTCGCTCTCGTGAGGAATCTTGACGTCAGCATTTTGAATCACTTCTCTTCCCCTTCGAATTTTTTATTTAGGATCACATAGTTAGTTTTCATTCGTTTTGTTCCGGTTCAATTCTCGTCAATTTGATTCGTTCCTCTTCATCTTGTGCTAGTTTATTCCTTAGCTCTTTCCAACCGATGTTGTTTCCCCTTCCGGAGTGGACTTTCTTTTCCCACCCGCCCACCCTTTTTATTCTCGGAGCCGGAGTCCTTAATCGACTATCCATCCTACTCGTGTGAATCCTTTGCATTCTTTCCTCAGTTATTTCAACCGGTGAATTCTCGTCTCGTCGTCATTAATCATCTCTTTTTCTTCTCCGGTGGATTGAATTCACGTTTTCCGTGTTGATCTTATTTGTTTCCATTGCTCAAATGTTTTCCCCTTCTCCCGTTCGCCTATCGCCATTTAATTGTTTCGGTGTTCCAAAGACATTCTAGGAGATTCGTCTGTGTTCTAATTTCGAGGTTGTCTCCTCATTCGAGTCTTTCAAAAGTTCCGGTGCATCGTTTCTCACTCGAATAATCCTTTCCAACGGTGTTTTCTCTTCGGTGGGCTCATAACCCATAGGTCTTTCCCAGGATCTTAGCTGACTCTTCTAATTTCCCGTAGTATTCCAAATTCTTTTGAAAGTGTGAGGTAAGTATGGATTCCATCAGTCATATGCCTTCTCCAAGATCACTTTTAATTCTTTTCATCATTGGTTCAACCTTACTTCTTTTCATTCTTTCGAAGTATTCATGAATTCTTTTATTTGTGTTCCTCCGAAGGCCATCATTTCAGAAGATTTCTTCGTTCTTAGTTTTCAACTTCGTCCTCCAAATATTCTTCATTGATGCCTCTTCGTTCGTCTCACACGCTTCCGGTGATTTGTCCAAGTATCATTAATGAGTTCGTGATCTCTTCGTTCACTTCAATCTATTTTCTCAAGTTCTTGTTTTACTTTATAATTCTTTCCGGTGATTCATTCTCTTGTATCGACTCAATTTCAATTTCTTCACGGTGGTTTGTCCCTTTTCTTCACTCGGCTTCAATTCTTGCGGGGGTTCGCTCAAGAGTTCTTAGCAGGTGTTATCATATCAATCCATTCATTTTTTTCCAATCCTACCGGTGTTTCATCAAGATTTTCGCAAGTTCGCGATATATCCCTCTTTAATCATTTTCAACGAGAATAAGTAGTATGTGAATCCATCGCTTTCATCAATTTAACAGATGAAGGATGAGCATAACATAATTCTTATTCATTCCCGTCAAGTTGATTAATCCTTTCCTTCGGAATTTGTTCTTGATGAATAAATTCTATGTTCCAAGTGCTTTAATCTTTTCTTCCCCGGAGTTCAAAGTTTTTCTCGGCTATCTCGTAGGAACCCCGTCTAATCATCGCAACGACTTGTTCTTATTCTTCTCATCCTTCATCATCCTTTAGTTACCGGAGTTCTTCATGGTGGTTCATCGCGATTCAAATCATTCTTCAAGTTTTCATCAAATTCTTTTGGATCAAGCGCAAGCATTATTCTTTTGTGTCTCGAGATGCAAATAATTCTCCATATTCTTTTGAAGTGGACTTTTGCATTCTTTCCTCTTCTCGGCTCATCAATACTTCGGTTGCGGCATAATTTCACCTCAAGTTTCGGAATGATTTCCATAAGTCCACAACAAGCTTATTCTTTTGTTATTGATTTTCTCAACAAGTCCATTCAATCCTTTCTTCTAAGGATGCCTTCTAATTCATTGTGCTACAAGATGTTTTCTTTCCCTTTTTCTTCTAATTCCATCCTTTAATTCTTCCAGAGTCATTTTCTTGTTCACCTCGTGACGACTCATTCCATCTTGTCAAGTTCATGTTCTGTTCCATTCTTGCGCAACTGGAGTGCTGCCTGAATTTTTCTTGTTCTTATCCCTTGTCTATCTCGCCTAACCGGAGTGGTTTTCCAAATTTATTCATGTTCCTTCAGCTTTTGATTCTTGTCTTTCTACCATCAAGTTTCTCGTTTGTTCCGTGTTACACTTTTGTAACAAACCTTCTCAACCTCGTTCATCTCTGTTTTGTTCTTCCTTTAAAGTTGTTCAACCTCCCAAGGTTCCTTTGTTTCACCTTCTTCCTTTTTTGTCCCGTCTCGTTCCTTAGATCTCGGGACGAGATCTCTTGTTAGTAGGGGAGTGTTGTGACACCCCGAGACCGATGCACCAGGTGTCAGTCAGTTATTCATTGCCTTTGCCATGTCATCTACTTGCGTGTTACATTTTGCCATGTCATCATGTGCATTGCATCCTCATGTTTTCAAAACTTGCATCCCGCCGAGTCCACCCGTCCTCTCCGTTGTCCGTTCTGAGCCCAGTCACACTCGCACGCGCCCCGTGGCACCTCCGAATATTTATTTTATGAGTGGCTGGAAAATTCTCTCGGAATGGGATGAAACGTGGCGTGTGGTCTTATTATAGTGTAGACAGGTCGCCTGCCAAATTTCATCGCATTCGGAGTCCATTTGATAGCCCAACGGTTAACCGTGTTAAACAACGGAAGCCCTTTGTCTTTTGGCTCACCACCCCTCCACAACAGCCCACTAGCCCATCTAAAACCCCTCCATGCTCTTCATCATTGGATCGCGATCGTGTGGCCAAAAACCACACCTCATTTGGACACTCCTAGCTCCATCTACCTATATATTTGCCTCCCCCTCCTCAAATCACGGGTAAAACCGTAGCCTTCTTCCTTCTCGCGCAGCCGGACGTGTCCGTCCGTGTCGGACATGTCCGCCGACCATGTCACCCGGCCAACCACAAGCCACCACGTCACCCCGCCGCTGCTTTCCTCCAACCCGTGCCTGCCACCTCACCTCCCCCGCTCCACCTCGCGGCCGCGGCCCACCGAGGCCCATAGCGGGCCCCCCGGTCCTGGATCTATGCCGCCGCCGCCCGCGGGTACCCGTGCGCCCGACCGTCTCCGTCCCGCCGCAAGTGCGTCATCGCCGCACTCTCCTGGCCCCAATGCCCCGCCGCCATGGTCTACCTCGCCGGACCTGCAGCTGCTTTCCCAGAGCAAACCGAACCTCGCCATCGTCCGGATCTCTGCCCCGACGCCTTCGACCCAGGAGGAGCCGCCGCCCCGCACGTCCTTCGCCGGACCCCACCCCGACCAGTTCCCGGCGAGGCACGCCCGGATCCGTCGGATCCGCCCCTCCACGCACCGTCGTCCCTACCGCATCGCCAGTGCCGGCGTCGCCCGCCTCCCCTGTCTGCGTTGGGCAGATGGGACCCGTCGTAACCGCCCTGAGTCGCTGAAGAACCGGGTTGAACCGGTGGGTTGGCCCGGTCCGTCCGAACTGGCCCGTGGAGAACCGTCTGCCGTCGGGATCCCGTCGTCCCTGGACGACCCCTTGCAACCAACCAAACGCACCCTGTCCCGCACCACATCATCTCAGATCTACCTCATCCAACTTCGTCCCCGAGGGTATAAATTCCACTATGTCCTTTTTCTGATTTATCATCATGGCATATTGTGAGTGGGATAACTTTTGGCGTGGTGACCCAAATGGAGTATATAATATGTCAAAATGTTCATCTTGAAGTGCTCTACATGTTAGTTACATTTCCATGCATGTTACTGATCATATTGTTGCCGTAATCTTCATTGCAAAACTGCTATGTGATGTTAGTGTCAAGTCTTTGTTTTCTGTCAACAATATGTTAGCATGTTTAACATGGTGTAACTTTGTGCATGTTGGTCCACATGGAGTGTATGATATGTCAAAATGTTCATTGTGAAGTGCTCTACATGATGGTGGCTGTTGCATTCATGTTAGGTGCCATATTTCCATGTTTATCTCTGTTTCAAAAGTGCATGTGTCTGTTACGTGCTGAAAACAGTTATGAGATGCTGATTTATCCTTTTCATATCTTTATGTGTGATTTTTGTTTGAGCTACATGTCAATATGTTTAAGAAGCACAATCATGTCATCTTTGTTGTGGTGCAATCCACTTTTCATGATATGCCTTGTTGTGAGTGCAACAAGCTTGCAAAGTGACCTACTCGTTGTTGCTGATTTCTATGACTTGTTGAAAACTGCTAAGTCTGAAACTATTATAACTTGATGCTATGTTTAATTGATGCCGCACTCAATTCCATGAATGTTTTGGGATGCCCAATGACCATGTCTTGATGTACATGTTATGCTCTATGCATCCATGTCCTGGTTTGCATTAATGGCCTCCTATAGCTTGTTGTTTTCATGCTCTCACATTGCTATAAAATGTTGTTGCAGCCTGTTAACAGTAAGTTCAGTTTTGCCATGTGAATAGCTAGTGATCTATGCATCCTATGACCATTTTCTTGCCATGAGTAGCTGCATAAACATGCCTTCTTGCTGTTGGTTATCTTCACATGCCATGATATGCCTTGAGATGAGTTGCACAAGCTTGCAAACATGCCTACTTGTCATTGTTGCTGCCATGTCTAGTTTATTTCACTAAGTCTGTGAAACTGTTATCTTTTGCAATCTTGCCATGATGTTTTGGGCATGTTCTAGTGGTGTTTGGTAGTAGCTTAGTGATCATGCTTGTAGTGCTTGACATGTACATGCTTGCCATACCCTTTGTTGCCATGAAATTTTATTGTATCATGTTGTTTTGATGTCAACTATATGTCTACTTGCTGTTTTGGGACAACTTGTCCTTTAATCTTGTTTCATGTGTATGTGTTGAACCATTGCTCCGTTTGGAGTGTGCTCTATATGAAACTTGTGTGTTTTTGCATATAGATGCATAATAACATGTTGAATAAATGTTTGGAGTGTGTTTGCTTGATGTTTGGATGCGTTTTGCATCAATGACATGCTTGACTTGTTTTGCTCATATCTTCTAGGCTGTAGCTCTGAATTAAATGAACTTTATATGTAACTTGACTAGAATTGCATATGAGGAATTACCGTAGTAGATCATCATGGTGCATGTTAACTTGCTTTTTAACAATTTTAACATAACGTTTGTACGGATCTGTACCAATTCGAAAATTGCATATGAGGAATTACCGGAGTTGTTATATGTTGTTTCCGGCCTCATTTAAACTTGCTTTGTGTGATGTTCTTGCATGCTTTATCCCTTGCCATGAATTGCATCATGTAGCCTTGACATGCATCATACTTGTTTGAGCATCTTGTCTTGTTATGTGTTGGGTGTTTACCATGTTGTGTGCTTCTTCTCGCTAGTTCATATTCCGTTGCGATCGTGAGGATTCGTTCGACTACATTTGGTTCGTCTTCGTGGCTTCTTCTTCGTCTTCATCATGGACTCGCTCTTCTTCCTTGCGGGATCTCAGGCAAGATGACCGTCACCTTGGATACCTTTACTATCATTGCTATGCTAGTTATCTCGATGCTACCGCTATATGTCATGCTACCTATCTATTTGTTGTCAGCCCCTCCTTGTTGCCATGAATCCTCTAACCTTTGACACCATCCCAACAAACCGTTGTTTGGCTATGCTACCACTTTGCTCATCCCCTCATATAGTGTTCTTAGTTGCAGGTGAAGATGAAGATTGCTCCATGTTGGAACTGGACATTGTTGGAATATCACAATATATATTAATTTAATTAATGCACCTATATACTTGGAAATGGGTGGAAGGCTTGGCCTTTTGCTCGGTGTTTTGTTCCACTCATTCCGCCTTAAGAACCGATAAACCGGCATTATGTTCCTTGATTTTGCGTTCCTAACACGGTTGGGGTTTATAGCCCCCCCCCCCTTGATAATTCGCACTACTTAAAGCTTTTCCAGCGAGACCCAACTTTGTTACTACATTTGCCTAATAACTAAAACTTGCATAGGGACGGGCTAGCACCCGAGGACTCTTATTCAACCCTCGGGCCAGTACTCGTATGAGTGTTGGTCCAAACTGGGCAGACTATGGGGCCACCACGGGGAAACTCGAGGATTGGTCTATACCTGTCGGATGACCCATACGGTCGTGGCCTGCGACGAGATACGCGCGGCTATGCCGGGAGGTCTTGCTGGATTAGTTTTACCTTTGTCGAAATATCGTGAGCACGGGATTCCGAGAACGGGTCTTCACAACATGGAGTTGTGACTCCGTAGATCATGAGCTTGTGATGGGCTAAGTTGGGACACCCCTGTAGGGTTATGATCTTTTGAAAGCCTTACCCGCGGTTATGTGGTAGATGGGAATTTGTTAATGTCCAGTTGTAGAAAACTTGACAGAGGATCCGAAATAAAATACACAATCGCGTGAGTAACCATGACCGTGTCTTTTCATTTTGAGAAGAGAACACAGTGAGGTTATGTTTGACTCGCAGGTAGTTCAGGATCTCTAGCGATCATTACTAGTTGGTGACCGTTTGCGTAGAGGCTCATCTTATTCTTGTACTCGTAAGTTAGCCACCATACTTTTGCTTAGCCGCTTGTCGGAGATATTGACCACGGGTGTCCTCGTTGACCACCCATGGTATTTCGAAAAAATTGGGGGCCACCTGTCAACCCCCCGGCTACCTGCTCATCGAGCCGCCTCCTGGGGCCGCAACGCCCAGGAGCCGGCTGCTAGCAGGCAGCAGGGCCTGGACAGGCGGCAGCCTCATGACCAGTATCTAGAAGGCGGCCCCACGCCTCCCCCTCGGGACGTGTGCTGGGGAACCACGACAAGGCTAAGGCTTGGCTACAGTTGAGCATGTCCTTAGAGAATCTATAAGGGCATGGCTACAGTGGGGGCGTAACTTATGGACACTCCTTTAGTGGCGTAACACTATAGCCATGTTGCCAGTGACCTAGCCCCGGTCAGAGGAAGCTATGATCCCACTACCCACAGGCGGCAGGTCCAGCAGGCGGCCGGACCCACCAGCCAGTGGGTGAACAAGAAGCAAGCGGCCCTTGGCAGGCGGCCTAGGGAACGGGCCGCCTAGTACCAGACGGCTAACCGTGCCCTGGGAGTGTGAGCCCCATCAAGATGAAAAGACATGATGTGGTGGCAGGGTACAGCAGGAGGCGGCGGCACTATGGCCATTCCCCTCCTGACGATGCTGCCGTCAGCAGAAGAGCGCCCACAGTGAAGAGCAATCACGAGGGCCCGCAGACGGCGGGCCCCAACAAACAGGCGGGAAGGCCGGCACCCGAAGACGCTAACAGCTAGGGGCCGTTCCACCCAAATTACCGTTGTACCCCTGGGGGTAGGCCTATATAAACCCCCCAGGGTCCTCCATGTGGAGGGGTTGGACCCTAAGAAGAAGAAGAGAGACACAAAGAGAGATAGGGAGAAACCCTAGCGACCATTCTCATTCCCTAGAGCGGAGGTAGAGAGCTAGCCTTGCCCTTCTTCCTCCTCTAGACGACACAGCTCAAGGAGCAACCTTGTAGCTACCATATTGACACTATTCATGACGTGGAGTCCCCGCAGAGCAGGACTAGGTTGTTATCTCCACGGAGAGCCCCGAACCTGGGTAAGATTCGTAGGCATCCTACGTATTGCCTTATCCCGCTTCCAAGGCTCGGCGATGTTCTATTGTCCCCATGCATGATAAGTCATCCTTTGGCATATGCCGCACCAAAACCTCGATATTTGGCGCCCACCATGGGGCAAGGTGCACTGTCGTCCGGAGACATGTTCTGGACGGGAATTTTGTTCCTCCCTGGCGAGCACAGCCAACCTGGCACTCCCGCATGCGTGGATGCCGGGATGCTTCGCGGCGCTGAGGCCGCATGCGCCGCAAGCGGACTCGCCGACCTCCTCGTCGGTGTCCACCATCACGACGAGCCCTATCCTGTCGGAGAGCTAGTTGCCTCGGAGAGTTCCTCGTCGAGCTCCTAGACAAGCTCCATATCATCGACGAGCGCGCCTCCGACATGGAGTCCTTGGGCTCCTCCGACCCGCCAGTCGACATAATCGTCGACCTCGATGCGGCGTCCGCCGATTCCTTCCCCGAGCACGTGGTGATCATCGATGATCCCCTCCCCACTGCAGCCTAGGGCAGTGGCATCAGCACCGTCATGGAGGTGCTGACCGCCAGCCATGACGAGCCTTCTGGCGAGTCAGGCCAAGACCCGCTGCACGAGGCCATGCAGAGCCTCTACGCCCCCATCGCCGCAGGAATGGACTGCGCGGCGCTAGAGGCACTCCGCGTCTCGCTCCTCGACAACGCCAACAAGTTAGCCGCCTCCCGGCGCCTCACCAAAGCCTACAGCCATGAGATGGACCGTGCCATAGGCGGCACACCGGCTGCTGGTGAGCCCAGCCAAGCCGGTGCCATTTGCGGACGCGGTGGGGTGCTAGTCGACATGCGGGGGGCCCCACGGCCAATATACCCCACCCCGTCGGAGAACCTAAGGGTTGCCCAGGCGGCAGCTGATGAGCTAGGCCACTTAGAGGGAGACGAACATCGCTGCATGACTCAGCGCGTCCAGCAGCTCCTTGACGCGGCTGCCATGCAGCAGGAGGCCCGTCGCCGAGCCTTGGAGGCGGATGCGCAAGCAGATAACCGCCCTCTTCGGTGGGAGCAAGGGGCCACGTCCCACTCACCAACAATCGGCACTCGTAGCCGGCGTGGCTCAGAGCCAGCTGCTAGCCGCAGCAGACAGACTCGCATCACCATCGAGCGCGATCAAGACGGCCGCCCAAGGGCTGTAGAGCGGCGAGATGAGCGCACACCTCCTCCTCACCGGGAGAGGCGTGTGTCTCCGCCGCCTGTCGACCATCCTTCTCTCGGTGGCCTCTTGGGCCGCCGTGAGGGAGTTGGGGAGAATGACGCCCGCCACCTCCTCGACCGACTGGCCCGGTCCTAGGTGGTCGAAGAAGAAGATGCGCTGGGCCCAGCTTGCTTTGGCCCCCGCATCCATGATGAGCCTTTTCCCTAGTGTTTCTCACTCCCCAGAGACACCCCCAAGTACAACGGCTCGGTGAAGTCGGAGTACTGGCTGGTGGACTACTACACGGCTGTCAGCATAGCAACCGGCAACAAGCGTGTTGCGGTGAAGTATGTGCCACTCATGCTCCAGGGCACGGCCCGGACGTGGTTGAACAGCCTCAAGCCCAACAGCATCAACAGTTGGCTGTACTTCACCGATGTCTTCACTCGCAACTTCACCAGCACCTACAAGTGGCCTCCCATGTCGCGACAGCTCTCCTTATGCGTCCAAGGTCCGAACGAGTCCGCTCGTGATTACCTGACGCGTTCGGCGGAGCTGTGCAACTCTTGCGAGGGAGTGCACAAGGTACAAGCCATCGAGTAGTTCATGGCCAGGTGCAGAGAAGGCACCTTGCTCAAGCACAAACTCCTCTATGACGAGCTCGCCACATTGGACGAGCTGTTAAGCATAGCAGACAAATATGCCACCGCTGATTCCTCCATGAAGTCCGAGCTGCATGTGGATGCCTCCGGGAAGATGGCTCCACCGGCTCCTAGAACGCCGGATGGAGAGTCTAGTCGGCGCCAGCAGCAGACTGATCACAAGCGCAAGGCTCACACGCCAGCTTCTAGCAGCCGGTTGGTGCCAGCAGTTGATGGCCAGCAGCCCGAAGCTCAGGCAGGTCCCAAATGCCAGAAGGGCGGCAAGCCGGCCTGGCAGCCCGCCTTCTCCTTTGATAAAGCTCTGGATGCTCCCTGCATGTTTCATAGCGGCGCGAAGCCCTCCAATCACACCACACGAAAGTGCCACTGGCTCACGCATATTGCTAGAGGAGAAGCTCTGCCACCACCGCCTGCTGGGTAGGCAGCTCTGCCTCTAAAACCACCGGCTGCTCGCCTAGGCGGCCAGGTCCAGGATGAGTTCCCATAAGAGAACGGGGCCTACGTCGTCTTCACGAGCCAGGCGGACGATAGGCACAGCCGGCGCCAGCAGCGCAGAGAAGTCAACACCGTTGCCGCCGAAGCCCCATAATTCATGCACTGGTCCGAAAGGCCCATCAGCTAGAGCCGTGAGGATCACCCGGGTGTCATGCCTTCACAAGGAGCTTACGCCTTGGTTCTGCATGCAACTCTCTCCACCGACAGGCGGGCCTGTCGATTCTCCCGAGTGTTGGTAGATGGCGGCAGCAGTATCAACATCATGTACCATGACACCATGGAGAAATTGGGCATTAAAGAGAAGCAGCTTCAGCCTACCAGGACCGTGTTCCACGACATCGTCCCCGGCCTCTCTTGCTCACCAATCGGCAAGGCCAAGATTGATGTCCTGTTTGGTGACAAGAAGCACTTCCGGCGGGAGCCGTTCTAGTTTGAAGTGGTGAACCTGGAAAGCCCCTATCATCCAATATTGGGTCGGCCAGCTCTTCCGAAGTTCGTGGCAGTACCCCATTACGCCTACCTCAAGATGAAGATGCCGGGTCCCAAAGGAATAATCACGATAGTCGGGGACTATGAGAAGTTTGTCGCATGTGTGGTTGCCAGCAGTCGGCTGGCCGAGTCCCTTGTCGTAGCGAAGAGAAGCGCCGCCTGGAACGGTTGGTGGCAATGGCTGGCGAGCAGCCAGCCGTACCATCCAATCCCAGGGTGGTGGAGCCGCAAGGCTCGTTCCATCCAACCAAGGAGACAAAGAAGATTGCTTTGGACCCGTCTCACCCAGAGCGATTTGCTGTCATAGGGTCAAACCTAGACAGCAAATAGGAAAGCGAGCTCGCCGATTTCCTCCGTGAGAATCGGGACATCTTTGCATGGTCCCCCAAAGACATGCCGTGTGTCCCGACGGACTTCGCCGAGCACAAGCTACATGTGAGAGAAGACGCAAAGCCCGTCAGGCAGCCACTCCGCCGCCTGTGAGAAGAAAAAAGAAGAGTTGTTGGAGAAGAGGTCGCCCGCCTACTAGCAGCCGGCTTCATTATGGAAGTGTTCTACCCTGAGTGGATCTACAACCCTGTCCTAGTGCTGAAGAAGAACAACAAATGGTGCATGTGCATTGACTAAACCAGCCTCAACAAAGCTTGCCCTAAAGATCCGTTCGCTCTGTCGCGAATAGACCAAGTGATTGACTCCACAGCCGGATGTGAGCTGCTGTCATTCCTTGATGCCTATTCCGGGTACCACCAGATCAAACTTTATTTGGCTGACCGCCTGAAGACCGCCTTCCTCACGCCATTTGGGGCCTTCTGCTACCTGACTATGACGTTCGGCTTAAGGAATGCCGGCGCCACCTTTCAGCATTGCATGCATAAGTGTCTCCTCAAGCAACATGGCAGGAACACCCATGTTTACGTGGACGATATCGTGGAGAAGACGGAGAAGAGGGGAACTCTCTTGTAAGACCTCCAAGAGACCTTCGAAAACCTGCGCCGCTTTCAGATCAAGCTAAACCCGGAGAAATGCGTCTTCGGTGTACTAGCAGGCCAGCTCCTTGGTTTCCTCGTATCTGAACACGGCATCAAGTGCAACCCCGCGAAGATCAAAGCTGTTGAGAGAATGGAAAGGCCAACTCGCATATAGGACATCCAGAAGTTCACGGGGTGCCTGGCATCGCTCAGCCGATTCATCAGCCGGCTAGGCGAAAAGGCACTCCCCGTGTACCAACTGATGAAGAAGACTACTTGCTTTGTGTGGAGCGAAAAGGCGGATGAAGCCGTCCAGCAGCTCAAGAAAGTGTTGTCCACGTCGCCTGTCCTGGCGGCGCCAACAGACAAGGAATCCATGTTCCTTTACATTGCCGCCACCAGCCGGGTGGTCAGTACTGTCATTGTGGTTGAGCGCCCAAAAGACGGCAGGGCCCTGCCATTCCAGAGGCCGGTCTACTACTTGAGTGAGGTGCGATCAGTCTCCAAGCAAAACTACCCCCATTACAAGAAGATGTGCTATGGCGTGTACTTCGCCGCCAAGAAACTCAAGCAGTACTTCCAAGATCATCCAATCACGGTCGTATGCATGGCCCCGCTTGCTGAGATCATGGGCAACCGAGATGCTTCAGGCCGAGTGACAAAGTGGGCCATTGAGCTGGCCCCCTTTGCCATCTTCTACTAGCCCCACACCACCATCAAATCACAAGCGCTGACTGACTTCCTCGTCGACTGGGCCGAGACCTAGTACCTGCCGCCTGCTCCAGATTCAACCCATTGGCGGATGCACTTTGATGGATCAAAGATGCGCACTGGCTTGGGAGCTGGCGTCGTCCTCACCTCTCCCAAAGGCGACAAGCTCAAGTACACCCTGCAAATCTATTTTGCCGCCTCCAACAATGTGGCTGAGTATGAGGCACTCATTCACAGGCTCCGGATGGCCAAAGAGATTGGCATCCGCCGGGTGCTGTGCTATGGACTCAGATTTGGTTGTCCAGTAGTCCTCTAGGGACTGGGGCGCTAAGGACGCAAACATGGCAAGTTACCGTTTCCTTCTCCAGCAGATCAGTGGGCACTTTTACGGCTGCGAGTTCCTCCACGTGCCACGAACCGCCAACGAGCAAGCCGACGCCTTGGCACGAATTGGCTCCACCCGACAAGCAATACCAGCCGGCGTGTCACTCCAATGCTTGTGCAAGCCGTCTATCAAACCGTCACGAGAATCAGAGTCAATCTTCATGCCAGCCGATCCTGGGGCAGACGGCCCAACAACCTCAGCAGCCGGCCCAGGGACTGCCGCGCTAGCACTGTCAGGACCGGTTTTCCAATAAAATATTTACTAAAAAACCGACCTTTTTATCAGACCAGTGTAGAAGAATCCTTCTTACTGGTAGACAAATCCTTGATACAGAATTCCAGAGTACTAAATATTATACAAAGTTGAGCTGAGGCTGCTCAACAATTTATTACAAGCACGCCGATATTATACATAAAGGCGAATATGACACAAGGGTATGGTGGCATAACTACTGACTCGTAATAAAAGTGGTGGTGGATATGTCACAGTGTAGTGGGTGACACGGCTCCAATATCTTACAGCTCATCGAGCGTCGGAGCGAGACTCGATGAATTTATTTGGGTAGCGGAAGCGTATATAATACAAGTGACCAACTCCAGGATCGCATGGGACTGACTGGGACTCCTCTAGGCGTCGGACTCGCTATCGAACTCTGCATCCACGAGATCGCCTTTGTCAACATCTGGCCAAATCAACAAGCCAGATGAGTACTTTGAATGTACCCGCAAGACAGTTTGGACAGAAAATATAACAAATGCAAACATGATGCATATGAGCAGACTAGTATTGCACATTCTGATAATAAATTTGCATATGCTGAATAAAAAGGAAGTCAGGCAGTAGTCCTCCCGAAATCCCAAAGAAATAACTGAAGACCGATCAGGTGTCTGAAGCGACGCCTCGAAAGGTAAAATGAATAAACATGCCACAGTCGGACGTCTGAGCGACATCACATAAAGGGCTCATATCAAAAGTAAATAGCAGTAATGCCACAGTTGGACGTCTGAGCGACATCACATAAACGGCTTATATCAAAAGTAAATAACAACAATGCCATAGTCGGACGTCTGAGCGACATCACATAAATGGCTTATATCAAAAGTAAATAACAAGAATGCCACAGTCGGACGTCTGAGCGACATCACATAAAGGGATTATGTCGAAAGTAAATAACAATAATGCCTCAGTCGGACGTCTGAGCGACATCACATTAAGGGCTTATATAATCATTCGAAACCAAGTAGCTCGTGAAAGTAAATCATCTCAAGGGAATACTCAGTACAAAATAAGCTGGTTAGTCCATCCACTGGAATGACATTTGGACGGGTTTACCACTCCTAGCACTATGCTGAATCACCAGAGGCTGTCACTGAGACTGACACTGAGACTGACAGACACTGAGACTGACGGTAATACTGACACTGACATGATGATCAAAAACCTTGACCATGGACATGGTTACTCGAATGGTTTTGACACTGCAGAGTTAGTACCCTTTAACCACAGCCAACGGATTTCAGTAGTCGCAAGGGACTAGTTTGGTTTACGGTATTTTAGCAGAAACACAACTAACCAGTACACACCCATTCCACATCCCGCTGCCAAGAATCACCCTAGGCAACGTTCACGAAAAACTTTAAGACGGGGAGGCTACAACCTCGAATAGCATGGGATCAAATTTATACCACGCGCTCTAAGGGGTGCCCCCCTCTCGGTCCCAACCGGAAACACCCATGCCCCCTGACCAGATGACGGGCTTTAATCCAGGGCCATGGAACCCTCATCCTGGCCCCTCTATTTGGTGTGTACAAGGAAAGAGGTTTGCAACCAACTAGACTGTATTCTTTGCAGAAGACATGTGGCAGCATAAAAGCAAAGGAGATGAATGGGAACATGACTTGATCCACGTTAACACTGGAGTTAAACGGTTGACTGGCATGCTTCAACAATACCAGCTTACAACCTATCATGTCACCACATGATAAGATTGGCTCACCATCAGATTTCGAACATCACACGTAGCTTCTCTTGCATGTAATATAACACCCACAAAATGCTTATATAAACATGCCATGAGAAAACTACTCAAACAAACATGCAAAGCACTCATCATATCACAGGTTCAAACATGCTTGCCTGGTTCGGAGTAGTCGGAGTCTAGCTCGGCGAAGTTCTGTCACTTCCTTCGGTATCTACGTATGAAATAAATTGGATACTAACGTAAATACCGTGCGTGCATAAAAATTGTTGCAAATATTTTTCAAATAAATAGGATAAAAAAACTAGACAGAAAATAAAGATGGCAGAAAAGTAATCAACTCAAAATCATCTTCTGTTTAAAAGTTATTAAGTTTTTAGCCCAGGGACTTATCTGTAATGAAACAGGAAGTTTCCAGGGGTTTGTTTATAAAAACAGAAAACGTTTCAGTAAGAAATACGCCAACCCAAAGGGGAAAGCGTACTTGCCTGAAGGCGTTTTCCAGGAAAACGGTTCGAATAGAAAAGAGATGCTGACGAGGGGGTCCCACCCGTCAGGTTTGAATATTCGAAGAGGAAAAAAGAGTACGCCGGCGCCCGAGGACTGCAGTGGTCGCAGGCGCCGATCCACGGCGAGGTAGGGGGAGGGAATCGGACATACGGACTTGCGGTGCTCTCCTGCGTCTATGGGTGGTGGAGTTGGACGTCGGCGAGCACCACGTCGACGTCGGCGTTCACTCCGGCGGACGGTGGTTCGGGCGATGGTGGATCTCGCCGGGGAGGGCTGTACAGGCCAAATTGAAGCGCGGGTTAGTTTTTTGGGTGCACTAGAAGGCTACTGGCACGAATTGGGAGGCAGAGGTGCTCTCACCATAGAGAGACTTGCCGGAGCACGTACAACTACCTACGGGATACATGCCTAATGTTTGATATTTGCCTAGATGATCATTACTTTTCCGTGTGCCGTGCCCCAAGTTAAATCTATCTCATCCATGCAGCGCCCAGCCATCCATCTCCCTAGCCTACAATGTTTTAAACCCTGCTTGTCACTAGTCGCTACTTTTGCTATTTACTTTGCTATCTACTGTTGCTATTTACTTTTGCTGTTTACTTTTACTATTACTATCATCACTATCATATCACTGTTACCACTTATCTTTTGTTGCAAATAAGTATATTTCAGGTGCGGTTGAATTGACAACTCAACTGTCAAAGCTTATAAATACTCTTTGGCTCCCCGTGTGTCGAATCAATAAATTGGGTTATTCTTACCCGCGAAGACTATCTCGATCCCTTACAGTTGAGGGTTATCAAAACTTAATTGTCTTCTGACGGGTCCTTCTTTCAGACTCCTCCAATATTTTTATTTGACGTTCCCTGTAGGTGAGGTCTGGTTGTACATCAATGCTTTCATGAGATACATGCTTCTCTGGGTTGCTTACACATTTCCTCAACTATGAGACGTGGAACACGTCATGGACGTCTCACATCTCTTTGGGTAGGTCTAGCTGGTAGGCTACTGTGCCTCTGCGTGCAACCACATAGAAGGGTCCAACAAATCATGGTTCTAGCTTTCCTTTGACTTTGAACCGTTGCAGGCCCCTCATAGGAGATACACGTAGATACACATTTTCACCGGGTTCAAAGCTGACTTCACGATGTTTTTGATCGTAATAACTCTTTTGTCAGCTCTGGGCTGTCTTGAGTTGGTCCCTGATCAGTCTAACCTTCTCCTCAGCTTCCTTGAGCATGTTTGGGCCGAAGATACGACTGTCTCCTGTTTCTGACCAATTTAATGGGGTACGACATCTTCGCCCGTCCAAGGCTTCAAAAGGTGCCATTTGTAGACTGGCTTGGTAACTGTTGTTGTATGCGAACTCGGCATACGACAAGCTTTCTTCCCAACTGGTTCCATAGGTGATAACACATGCCCTCAGTATTTCTTCTAGAATTTGGTTTACACGTCCAGTTTGTCCTCCAGCTGGGGGTGATATACTGTACTGAATACTAGTTGAGTTCCCAGAGCCTGTTGTAAATGATCCCAAAATTTAGAGACGAATTGAGTGCCTCTGTCGGATATTATAGTCTTCGGAACTCCATCCAGGCAAACTATACGGGAGAGGTAAAGTTTGGCAAACTTTTGATGGTGTGGGTTGTCTTTACTGGGATGAAATTTGCCACCTTAGTCAATCTATCTGTGATGACCCATATGTCATCATTTCCGTGTTGTGACCGAGGTAGTCCGACAATAAAATCCATTCCAATTTCGTCCCATTTCCACTCAGGTATCATGTTTGGCTGTAATAGTACTGCTGGTTTTTGGTGCTCAGCTTTAATGCGCTGACATGAATCACAACATGCAATGAATGTGGCTATATCCCTCTTCATACAATGCCACCAAAAATTTTCATGAATGTCCTTGTACATTTTGGTCCCTCCAGGGTGAATTGAATATTGAGCGGTGTGGCCTTCTGCTAGAATTTGCTATTTGAGGTCCTTTATATTGGGTACGCAAAGCCTGTCCCCCAACCATAAAATTCCCTTATCGTCTATGATGAATTGTGAGGCCTTGCCCAGACTCACTTTTCTTTTTATGCCTTCGATGTTGGGGTGTCCATGCTGAGCCTTCTTAATTTGTTCCATTAGGGTGGGATGTATTTCCTAATTTTACACATCGCCTTTGGTGACCATCACCAAGTTGAGTTTTGCAAACTCCTGCTGAAACTCAAGTCTCAAGTGTTGTAGACTGTCGTTGCCCGAGCTGGGGTTTAGACTAAGAGCATCTGCCACTACATTCACCTTTCCTGGATGGTAGTGAATGCCAACATCATAATCTTTCACTAATTCCAACCAGCGTCGTTGTCGTAAATTGAGTTCGGGTTGTGTGAAAATATATTTGAGGCATTTTTGGTCCATATATATTTCACAATGATTTCCAAGAAAAAAGTGCATCCACTCCTTGAGTGCATGAATGACTGCTGCCAATTCTAAGTCGTGAGTAGGATAATTTTCTTCATGCTTTCGTAGCTTCTTGGAGGCATATGCGACTACCTTGCCTTCTTGCATTAGTATGCATCCGAGGCCCTTAGGGATGCGTCACAATATACTTCAAAAATTTTGTGTATGTCTGGTACAACCAATACTGGTGGTGTTGTTAATTTCCTTTTGAGTTCTTGGAAGCTTTTCTCACAAGCTTCAGTCCACACAAACTTCTTATCATTATTGAGTAACAGTGTCTTTGGTTTTGCTATGGTAGAGAACCCCTTAATAAACCTTCGGTAATATCCAGCCTTTCCCAAGAAACTTCGTACATCTGTTACGTTGGCTGGTGGTTTCCAGCCAAGTACGACCTTGACTTTTTCTGGGTCCACAACAACTTCTTCTTGTGTCAATACGTGGCCTAGAAAACCAACCTGTCTTAACCAAAATTCACATTTGCTGAATTTGGTGTATAACTG
This sequence comes from Secale cereale, assembly GCA_902687465.1. NCBI lineage: Eukaryota > Viridiplantae > Streptophyta > Magnoliopsida > Poales > Poaceae > Secale > Secale cereale. The sequence goes on along the minus strand of LR738710.1, from coordinate 528,743,304 downwards.
ATGTTTCCTTAATTCTCCCCGTACAATTCGGAGATGTTCAACTTGTTCTTTTGGCGTCTTAGAATATACCAGGATATCATCAATAAACACCACAACAAATTTGTCCATAAATTTCATAAACACTTTGTTCATGAGGTGGACAAAATATGCGGGGGCGTTTGTCAGTCCAAACGGCATTACTTTAAATTCATATAATCCGTATCTGGAGGTGAATGCTATCTTAGGGATATCTTGTGTCTGTACCTTTAATTGATGATACCTCGACCTTAAATCAATTTTTGAGAAAACCATGGCTTGAGCGAGCTGGTCAAATAAATCATTTATCTGTGGCATCGGGTATTTGTTTTTGATGGTGACCATGTTGAGTGCTCGATAGTCTATTCATAATCTCAGTGTCCCATCCTTTTTCTTGGCAAATAATACTAGTGACCCCAAGGTGAAGAACTGGCCTGCATAAATCCTTTGTCCAGTAATTCTTTTATTTGTTTATTTAATTCTACCAATTCGGAGGGTGCCATTCTATATGGTTTCTTGTAAATGGGGGTGGTTCCGGGTGCTAGCTCGATGATGAACTCTATTTCCTGGTCTGGTGACATGCCTGGCAGTTCTTCGGGAAATACGTCCAGGAACTCACACACTACTGGAACTTTGCTTAACTCTGAAGTGTCCACCTTGTTCAATCTTGGTTGCCGTGATACTGGTCTTTCTTGAGCTGCAATTTTTATCGTCTTCCCGTGATGGTGAGTAAGAATTACAGTCCGATTGAAGCAGTCGATAAATCCCTTGTTGGTGGTTAACCAGGCCATTCCTAGAATAACATACAGTCCCTTATTTTCCAATACAATGAGGTTTGCCTGAAACTTTAGTCCCTCAATTTCAATAATCACACCTTGGCAGTCACTCTGAGTGATTTGCTTAATCCCGGGGGACTTGATGGTCATGGATTTTCCCAAGGGAAGCATCGAAAAATCATGTTGCAAAGCAAAGTTCTTTGAAATGAACGAATGAGAAGCTCCAGAATCAAACAAAACCGTGGCAGGTATTGTGTTGACAGGGAACGTACCGAGTACGATATACGGGGCATCCTGTGCTTCCTCCTTGGTCACATGGTTCAAGTGACCTTTCTTTTGGTTGTTATTGGGGTTGAAGTTGTTACGCTTGGGTGCTGAATTGTTTCCACCGTTGTTCGGCTTTGGGGCCGAGTTTCTTGGTTTTGTGCACTATTTGGCATAGTGTCCCTCTTCTCCACAAGCGTAGCAAGTAACACTTGGGCGATACGTAAAATCCTTGTCCCTTGCATGAAATTTTTTGTTCGGGTGTGGGTCATTGGTCATGGATTTGTTCGCCCCATTTTTCTGAAAATTAGTCTTGTTCCGGTTGTTGCGAGTATGTGTAGTCTTATCCCTTTTGCGTTTGCGAATGTCCTCCAAGCTGCGTCGCTCATTTTCCAATGTAATAGCCTTGTCCACAAGTATTTTGAAATCAGGAAAGGTGTGTACGACCAGCTGACATTTAAGTGCTGGTGCCAGACCGTCCAGGAATTTTTCCATCTTTTTATTTTCAGTCATACGCTCCTCGTTGGCATAACGTGATAATTGAGTAAATTGACTATTGTACTCAGTCACTATCATGCCTCTCTGCTTGAGGTCATCAAACTCCCTTTTCTTCATCTTCATAATGCTTCTAGGAATGTGCGCCCCAGGAAAACCTTCTTTAAATTCTTCCCAGGTGATATTATTGTCATTGGGGTGCATGTGTAGGAAATTTTCCCACCATGATGCAGCTGCTCCAGTGAGGTAGTGTGGTGCATAAAGTACATTCTCATGGTCCGAACATTGTGCAATAATTAATTTCCTTTCAATGTCTTGAAGCCAATCATCGGCCTCAAGAGGTCTGTCAGTGTGAGAGAATGTTGGAGTACATGTCTTTTGTAGTTGCTGCTGATATGGTTCACGTTGATTTCCCATATTGATAACATGGTTCATCATTTCTTGGTGCTACTGCTGGCTTTGCTCATAAAGGCGGCATACTTGAGAAAATGTTGTATCACTGCCTTGCTGACTTGACTGCCCCTGCATGAAATTGTTACTTGTCTGGGTACCATAATTTTCTTCCGGCGGAATTGGCATGGAACGAGTCCAGGGACGATTCATTTTCCACTCGGCGGTATTTTTGCAGAACTCATGAGAAAAACTGAGTGGCAAAAGTAAATAAATAGGCTTTTAAATGTGAAAAAATTAAGAACTCCAAAGATCTTTCAAGAAAATACTTGATTGCGCATGGAGAAGGACCGCTCAGTACATATCTTACACGCAAGTCGTAATTATACAATACATCACTCAGGATGTGCGTACACATTCCTGACATGTTATTTAGGCTAGTGCACTTCTCCGAGCTCCTACATGATGCGCACACAAACTACTTCTTACCAATCCTATATAAATATAAACATATCATACAAGCGAACACATCGCGTGGCGGCTAGGCGCACTGAGTCAGAGATGGTGAAAACTTCCCTCGACCTGCCGAGGGTAAGACCTAGTGGTGATGGAGACTCAACCTCCTCCTCACTAATAGGTTCCAGGCGCGAAATACTGGGTTGAGGAGTTCCGGCATGTGGTGCAGCTCTGATTGGAGTAGGAGCAATGACTTGGTCAAACTCCTCTGTGGTAGGAAGGCGTCGAGCGGTGGCTAAGATGGCAGGTGCATAGGATGCTGAGGACGAGACGTAAGTCAGTGGTGGTGCTGTATGGAGGAGCTCCCTCCTTATGGCGGGACCACTCTGAACTAAGTCCATACGAGCAGCCACCAAGTCGTCCACAAGGTTATCAACAGCTGCCTCAAGAGCCTTGAGGTACTCAACCAACATTTCGATAGCCTCATCTTGCTCTCCCTCTGCGCAAGCGAACGCATAGTGACATGTGTAAGGCACGTGGCATGGAAGGTAGCGGTAGCGACGAGTCTTCATCGAAGGAAGAGCATCCCGGAGACGAGCTATCGCCTCACGGGCTGCCATCTGCATGGTATGCCTCTCCGTAGGCATGACCCTGCCCACAAATCGCAAGCGGCGTGACTCAGAGCGCCCTCCCTTGAATTGCACCGCGGCCTGGTGCATTGACACACTGTCACTGATCTTGTGCTGGTAGAGTGTGAACTCTGGACGAGTCGATGGCCCGATCGCGACCTTGGTGATGGAGACGAGAAGCTTGATAAACCCCTCACGTATATTGGCGAACACCTGTGACTCAGAGTCATTGTTGGCCATCTACAAAAGTAGACACAAATTCCGAATAGTCAAATCATAAATTTATGATGACCAACCAAAAATTGCTACAAATGTAAAATGCTAAAATAGCACTCAATACGCTAATAACCGATTAGCGATCGCGCCTAGTGGCTTCCTACAGTTAGCCTGGCTCTGATACCAAGGTTGTCAGGACCGGTTTTCCAATAAAATGTTTACTAAGAAATCGACCTTTTTATCGGACTAGTGTAGAAGAATCTTTCTTACTGGTAGACAAATCCTTGATACAGAATTCCAGAGTACTAAATATTATACAAGGTTGAGCTAAGGCTGCTCAGCAATTTATTACAAGCACGCCGATATTATACATAAAGGAGGATATGACACAAGGGTATGGTGGCATAACTACTGACTCGTAATAAAACTGGTGGTGGATATGTCACAGTGTAGTGGGTGACACGACTCCAATATCTTACAGCTCATCGAGCGTCGGAGCGAGACTCGAAGAATTTATTTGGGTAACTGAAGCATATATAACACAAGTGACCAACTCCAGGATCGCAAGAGACTGACTGGGACTCCTCTAGGCGTCGGACTCGCTATCGAACTCTTCATCCATCAGATCGCCTTCGTCAACATCTTGCCAAATCAACAAGCCAGGTGAGTACTTTGAATGTACTCGCAAGACAGTTTGGACATAAGATATAACAAATGCAAACATGATGCATATGAGCAGACTAGTAATTGGCATTCTGATAATAAATTTGCATATGCTGAATAAAAAGGAAGTCAGGCGGTAGTCCTCCCGAAATCCCAAAGAAATAACTGAAGACCGATCGGGTGTCTGAAGCGACGCCTTGAAAGGTAAAATCAATAAACATGCCACAGTTGGACGTCTGAGCGACATCACATAAAGGGCTCATATCAAAAGTAAATAGCAGTAATGCCATAGTCGGACGTTTGAGCGACATCACATAAAGGGCTTATATCAAAAGTAAATAACAACAATGCCATAGTCGGACGTCTGAGCGACATCACATAAAGGGCTTATATCGAAAGTAAATAACAACAATGCCATAGTCAGACATCTGAGCGACATCACATAAAGGGCTTATATCGAAAGTAAATAACAATAATGCCTCAGTCGGACGTCTGAGCGACATCACATAAAGGGCTTATATAATCATTCGAAACCAAGTAGCTCGTGAAAGTAAATCATCTCAAGGGAATACTCAGTACAGAATAAACTGGTTAGTCCATCCACTGGAATGACATTCAGATGAGTTTACCACTCCTAGCACTATGCTTAATCACCAGAGGCTGTCACTGAGACTGACAGAGAGACTGACAGACGCTGAGACTGGTGGTAATACTGACACTGACATGACGATCAAAAACCTTGACCATGGACATGGTTACTCGAATGGTTTTGACTCTTCAGAGTTAGTACTCTTCAACCACAGCCAACGGATTTTAGTAGTCGCAAGGGAGTAGTTCCGTTTACGGTATTTTAGCAGAAACACAACAAACCAGTACACACACATTCCACATCCCGCTGCCAGGAATCACCCTAGGCAACGTTCACGAAAAAATTTAAGACAGGGAGGCTACAACCTCCAATAGCATGGGATCAAATTTATATCGCGCGATCTAAGGGGTGCCCCCACTCGGTCCCAACCGAAAACACCCATGCCCCCTGACCGAATGACGAGCTTTAATCCAGGGCCATGGAACCCTCATCCCGACCCCTCTATTTGGTGTGTACAAGGAAAGAGGTTTGCAACCGGCTAGACCGTATTCTTTGCAGAAGACATGTGGCAGCACAAAAGCAAAGGAGACGAACGGGAACATGACTTGATCCACGTTAACACTGGAGTTATACGGTTGACCGGCATGCTTCAACAATACCAGCTTACAACCTATCATGTCACCACATGATCAGGTTGGCTCACCATCAACTTTCGATGCTCACACGTAGCTTGTCTTGCATGTAATATAACACCTAGAAAATGCTTATATAAACATGCCATGACAAAACTACTCAAACAAACATGCAAAGCACTCATCATATGAACGGTTCAAACATGCTTGTCTGGTTCGGAGTAGTCGGAGTCGAGCTCGGCGAAGTTTGCGGCTCCGTCACTTCCTTCGGTATCTACGTATGAAATAAATCGGATACTAACGTAAATGTCGTGCATGCATAAAAAATGTTCCAAATATTTTTGAAATAAATATGATAAAAAACTAGATATAAAAATAAAGATGACAGGAAAAGAATCAACTCAAAATCATCTTTTGTTTAAAAGTTATTAAGGTTTTAGCCCAGGGACTTATCTGTAATGAAACAGGATGTTTCCAGGGGTTTGTTTATAACAACAGAAAATGTTTCAGTAAGAAATACGCCAGCCCAAAGGGGAAAGCGTACTTGCCCGAAGGCGTTTTCCAGGAAAACAGTTCGAATAGAAAAGAGAGGCTGACGAGGGGGTCCCACCCGTTAGGTTTGAATATTCGAAGAGGAAAACAGAGTACGCCGGCGCCCGAGGACCGCGGTGGTCGTGGGCGCCGATCCACGGCGAGGTAGCGAGGAGGGGATGGTACCTACAGACTCACGGTGCCCTCCCGCATCTGTGGGTGGTGGAGTTGGACGTCGGCGAGCACCACGTCGACGTCGGCCTTCACTCCTGCGGACGGTGGTTCGGGCGATGGTGGATCTCGCCGGGGAGGGCTGCAGAGGCCAAATTGAAGCGTGAGTTAGTTGTTTGGGTGCACTAGGAGGCTACTGGCACGAATTGGGAGGCGGAGGTGCTCTCACCAGAGAGAGACTTGCCGGAGCCCGAAGTGGATCGGGGGGGCCTGAGCTGGGGAAGAAGGCCTCCTCGAGGTCCTTCTAGTGGCTGGACGTGGTCTGGTGAGGTGGAGGAGAGGCGCAGGGTCGAAGGCGAGCTCAGGGTCGCTATTTATAGCCGGCCCGAGGCGGTTGCCGCAAACAGGATAACTCCAGCGAGTGATTATGGCGAGGCCGTGGCCGAACAGGCGGTTTAGGCGTCTGGGCATCAACGTGTTGGTCCACTGGTTCCATCCAGAGGCTAACCTTGGCGAAACTTGGCCGATACTCCACGTTCTCTATGGAACGGCTGCAGGGGTTCGTCGGCGGCACAGAGCGCGCTCTGCGCCTCTCAGGCCACAGCGATGGTGCTGCAACATGCACAGGGGAGGGGACGGCCACGCGGAGGCCTCTGGTGGTTTGGGCTGTGCCAAACGGCGCCGTTCTGCAGGGCTGACCCCTGTTGGCCGCCACGGGTGGCTCTGCCATCGCGGAAGACGCCGGAGCTGGCGAGCCACGTCGCCACCGACGCTCGCAACCGGCCAAGCAACATGCGGCGCTCTGGATAAGGAGGGGGAGTAGTGAGCAAGGATCCAACACATGCACTGGCGAGATTGACGCTGCTGACTAACGAAAACGACACTAACGGCAGAAACTAAACACTCAAATATGAATTTGTCTGAATTTGAAGAGCAACAGTGCACACCAACTGTTCGAAAAAATGATTCAGGCACTTGGAAAATTTTCTGGAGCTAGGACTTGGTGGAGTGATCTCTTGATGCATCTAGAGGCTACCTGAATTTTCACAGATTTTTAGGAAGAGAAAAAGAATGAATTTCACCAAAAATGGCAAATCTGGTCCAAACTTGTAGCAAGCAAATTTTGAAGATTTTGAACTGTGGACCAGCAGATCTTGATGGATCTAGGTTGAGGGTACTAAGGACTAGTCAGGGGATTTTATTTGGAATCAAAACTCAAAGGGAATCCAGTAGTTCGTTTGAAAAACACTAAAGTCCAAATTAAAAGACAGAAAATTTTTTGAGGGAAGAAAGTTTTCAACTTAGGTCATGGCAAAATAAAAAAATTTGAAAGGGAAAGGATAAGCCCATAATTTTATAGGAATGCTTTTTGGTAAAAAGAAATTGTCAAAACCTTTCAAGATTATTTGTGTTGAGACAACACAAGGTGAAAACTCTCAAGACCAAAGATCAAGGTTGAGAAGCACACAAAAATATTTTTTCATAAAAGATTTGAGAAGGAGGGATTTTAAGAAAAGTTCAAATAACCTCCTCCCAAGAGAATAAATAATTTGATAAAACCAATCCAATTTTTTTGGAGTGTTACAAGCACCCGGCCCGGGGACTGTTGCAGCTGGCCCGGGGACTGCTCCAGCAGGCGGCCAAGAAGCTTCAGCTCCAGCAGACGGCCTAGGGACTGCTGCACCGGCACCTGGCCCGAGGACTTCAGAACCCGGCCCGAGGACTTCAGAAGCATAGTAGGCGGCTCACCCCAGCCCTCCACTTCCCTGCCCAACCACACTGGTTTCAGTGACAGAAGTAACAGGAGTCTCAGTATCGTCTTGGGCACTGCCAATCCTCAGTTTTCTGCTCAAAAGAGAGCTGCCAGCAGACAAAACCTTGGCACGGTACGTAGGTTCAACGCCGAGCCTCAGCATATATAGTAATAAATAGAGAGCTTGTCAGACGAAGTGCAACCGGCGTTTTCCAGCACTGTGTGGAAGCAGAAAAGGGTCTAGCCATGTTGAGAGATATTCATCAGGGCGAGTGTGTCCACCATGCAGCCTCAAGATCCCTTGTTGCCAAAGCCTTCCGCCACGATTTCTTCTAGCCGACCGCTTTGGACGACGCCAAAGACTTACTTAAGAAGTGCAATGGCTGCCAGCGCTTCAGCTCCAAGCAACACTAGCCGGCTTCTGCACTCAAGACCATTCTGATCACTTGGCCGTTTGCAGTTTGGGGACTGGAGATGGTGGGTCCTTTCAAGACAGCCCGCGGTGGCTTGACCCACTTGCTCGTGGCCGTGGACAAGTTCACCAAGTGGATCGAGGTGCAGCGGATCAAGAAACTCAACGGCCCAACTGCTGTGACCTTCATCGCAGATATAACAGTCCGTTATGGTATACCACACAGCATCATCACTGACAATGGCACAAACTATGCCAAAGGCGCATTGGCCCATTTCTGTGCAACACAGGGCATCTGACTGGACTTAGTGTCCGTTGCCCACCCGCAGTCAAACGGCCAAGTTGAGCGTGCAAACGGCCTTATCTTGTCTGGCATCAAGCCCCGGTTGGTCGAGCCTTTGGAATGATTGGTCGGCTGCTGGATCGAGGAGTTGCCATCAGTCCTCTGGAGCCTCAGGACAACTCCGAACAAGTCAACCAGGTTCACTCCCTTCTTCCTCGTCTATGGGGCCGAGGCCGTCATCCCAACAGACGTTGAGTTTGACTCACTTCGTGTCACCATGTACACAGAAGCCGAAGCAAGGGAAGCACGAGAAGACGGAGTGGACCTGCTGGAGGAGGCCTGGCTGGTAGCACGCCGCCGATCTGCCATCTACCAGCAGGGTCTCCGTCGCTACCACAGCCGGTGAGTCAGGCCACACTCCTTCCGCGAGGGGGATCTTGTGCTCCGGCTGATCCAACGAACAGCCGGCCAGCATAAGCTCTCAGCCCCTTGCGAAGGACCATTCTTCATCAGCAAGGTACTAGGCAACGATGCCTACTACCTCATGGATGCACAGAAGCCAAGAGCACACAAAAGATATGACTCAGGCAAGGAATCGGAGCGCCCGTGGAACGCAAACCTCCTTCGCCGCTTTTATAGCGAAAGACAATATGTGTCGTGCTATCTACTTTATTTTGAGAAACAATAGGACCCCCAAGGAGTTCTCGGGGACTGTCCACCCCCTTTATCTATATGATAAGATTTATGCGTGTGAATGAGTATTTACATTCCTTCGCCCGGCACCGGGACCAAGCAGACGGCCCGGGGGCTTGCCGCCTGGCCCTATGTTTAAAGCGTTTTCTTCAACAGTCAGACAAGTAATGTGCCGGCATCCAAGCCCTCTCCTACCTACAGTCACAGACTCGCAGAATGCGGCTGTCTGACTGGCGGTAGTCAAAGGCAGGAAGTGGTGCCCACATGAAAAATGGCTAATGAAAATTAAACATAGGGCAAGACGGCCCTTCATACAAATTGGCCGGCTACCGAGCAGCCGGCCAGCCGGCTTCTAGCTTAGCCAAACCGCGTTCCAAAGGGTGGGATACTTGCCTATCCGGAAAACAGCTAAGTACCTGACCCAGTCACAGACCATGGAGTGGCCGTCGGGCTGGCAGGACGGCAGTTAAAGGAGACAGCAAAAGAAAAAATGCCCGAAGGAACAAAGGACGGTGCTAACTCTAACCCGGCAAACAACATAGACATATGCAGTATTAAGAGATTATAGCAAAAGGCATCGAAGGCCGCCTTCCAGCAATATCTTACGAATACACCTAGTGGGTGGAATTGTTCGGGACTAATTCTACCAAGTCTTAAGAAAAACAGGAAGTGAAAGATACACGAGGCGACCTAATCTAGAGGTGCAGCAGGTGGAGCTAGTGGCACGACGGGATCCACGGGGTTGGTTACTGGAGGGGCCTCCTGGTGGGCTTCGGCATGGTCGCTTCCCGCGGCAGACGGCGCCGTCCCGATGGGCCCGCTCGTGGAGGCCTGATCGGGCTGGTAGCGAGCAGACGGCTCTGCCTCCTGGGAGCTGGCTTCCTCATCACCGTTTTCCTCGTCCTCGCCATCGTCGCTTGAGGCGATCTCCTCATCCAGCTCCTCCGGTGCAGCCAGGTCTAGCCCAAAGTTATCGGGTGGCACCACATGACCGTTTTCATCCAACTCCGGAATGAAAATGGTAGTGTCGGTGTAGTCGGCGAGGGAGGCGGCGCGTTTGGTGAGATCTCCTCGCAACGCTGCCAGTTTGGGCTCGGCTTCCAGGCAGAAGGTCGCGAGTTGGGCGAGGTCCAGGTCCAGATATCAACCCTTGGCGAATTCCAAGGCGGACTGTGCACCAGCCCTTGCTCCAGCGCCCTTCCAGGCCTCGGAGCGGTGGCCAACAGCCTCCAGCCAGTCGGTGGTCTGGCTGGGAGTATGGAGTACAGGGACGTCTGGCAAGAGGGTGGCCAGCACTTGGGCCCGGCACGTTGCAGGCGGCGGAGCAGGCGGTGGGCCAGTTGGAGGCGTGCCTTGCCGGCAAGAAGTTGTTCATTGGGAGTCCGAGGCGCATTGGGTGCGACCACCCGGCCCGCCTGGCGCCTCTCGTTGCGCTGGGCCTCAATAGCCTGGCTGGCGGCAACAAAATGGCGAGGGAAGAATTCTGCGCCAAGGGCAAGATAAAGAATAAGAAAAAGGAAGCCGGTCGTAGCAGACGGCAAGCACCTGGAAGCAGGGAAGGCGGCTTACCATCGACCATATCTGCAATGGCCCCGTAGCCGTCCTGCAGGGCCGGCTCCTTCTCAGCCCAGTTCGAGTGCTCAGTCTCGAACTCGGCCCGAAGGAGCTCCTCGGCATCCGCCAGCTTCTCGAGCTCCGCCTTATGTGTCGCCACCTGGTCTGCCAACTCCTTGGCCAGGCGGTCACGATCTTGGGCGGCGAGGCTGCGCTCCTGCTCATTGGCGGCGAGTTTGGCCTAGACCACGCCCAGCTGACCGCGAAGGCCGGTTGCGGTTGCTATCAAGAAGGGAGAAGCAGCATCAACACCTACAATAAGACAAGACAACCTTGGAGTTCCAAGCCGCCTGCTCAGCAGCCGGTCCGGAACTCGGGGACTACACCCAGTGGGTGCGCTGACGCGCCCCGGCAAGGAGGAAAAGAAATCACTTACTCTAGCTTTCGGCCAGGGCAACCCTCAGTTCAGCCAACTCCTGATGCTGGGCATTGTTGGCCGCCACTCGAAGATTGTGGTAATCCTACAACAAGAAGCAAGTTAGCCCACAAAGTAACACCTTGGAGTTCCAAGCCGCCTGCTCAGCAGCTCGCTCGGAACTCGGGGACTACACACAGTGGGTGCGCTGACGGGCCCCCACAGAAGAAATTGAAGAAATAAAAATAGAAGCAACGAGTAAACATATCAGGACGGACGTTCACGTAGCCAGGAACTCCCGCAAGGCCGCCTGCATGACTTCGCCCAGAGAGTTGAAGCGGTCGAGGACGTCTCATGACGCGATGTTCAGCACGCCGCCACCACCGGGCGTCCAGCCTGGCGGCACTGCTGGTGGCCTCGTTATCTGGTGATGACGAGCTGGCGGCGCCGGCCTCTACTTGCCGTGGCGCTGAGGCCGCCCTTGCAGGCCGTGGACGGGCGGGGGCTTGGGGGCTCGGCAGCGGGCCTGTTACCAGCACACCTTCTGCCGGCAGCACCTCCGCTCCCACGGGCCGGCTGTCCTACGTCCCAGGGGGCGGCGCGGGAGGGATTGTTTCCGCCTCCAGGATGGCGCGGCCGTTCCCCTCCTGGACAAGAGTCGGCACTTGGACGGACGGCTCCAGAGGGCACATGTCATGGGGATCGGCGTGGCCCGCCGGCTGTTGGAGGCCCGCCTCCTGTTCCTGGGCTTGGGCGGCGGCATCCACCTGGGCTTTGGTGGCTTCCTCGGCCTACGCCTGGGCTGCGGTGTCGGCCTTCGCCTGCTCGAGGGTTGCGGCCTCCCGCTCTTCACGCGCCTCCCGGGCGTTCCTTTCCGTCGCCTCCCGGAGCGCGGCGGCAGGGTCCATGCGGCGCGGCGCAGGAGGGGCATCCGTGCCCCCAACTACAGAGCCCACAGGCGCCCGCGAGAGAGAAAGCGGGGCACTGTTCAGGCATTCCCAAGAAGACAGTAAAATCAGCCACAAAGGTGGCGAAAAATTAGAACAAATACGGAGAAAAGAGAATGCGGCACTTACGCGGACACGGCCGACCTGGGTTTGGGAACCCTAGGAAGCGCTGCTTTGGTGGCTGCCTTGTGGTGTTTGGTAGCGGCGTTAGAGAGCTTGAGCTTCATGAGTTTGCCGCCAGTCGGCCCGGTAGAGCACTGGCGTTTCACGCCGCCAACTGTGGTAGGCGGCACTACCAGGTAGCTGCCGCTCTCAAGTGGGTTCGCCTCTTCGACGCGAGGCGACGCTTCCTACTCCTCGTCATCATCCGGCCAGTTCTCGACGCCACCTCCTGACGAGCCGCCAGCTGGCTGGCCCCCGCCGCCTGTTACCTCCTCTTCCTCCATGGCAGCAGCCCCCAGATCGGGGTCACTCGTGTCGCTCTGGTAGCGGTCTGGTAGCAGAGGGCGGCCCGACTGGTCGGAGGCCGGCTCTGGCTGGCCGGGGAAGATCTGCAAGCGGCACAAGGGTCAGGCGGCTGGGACATGCGGAGGAAGGAAAGACGAAGAAGGAAAGAGGGAGCTCACTGCAGGCGGCGGGTTGTTGCGGCTGTACGGCGGCTGGCCATATGCCCAGCCCGAGTCGGAGAGCTTGCAGTTGGACACGTAGTTCACCAAAAGGGCCACCTCCTTGTATGGCATCTGCTTGGTGCAGGTCCGACTCGGGCCCCGGCGCCCGCTCATATCACAGATCATATGAGGGCGGGACTACAGCGGCATCACCCGGTGCTCCGCAAAAGTGAGCAGATGGTCCGAGAACACCAGGCCCTCGTTGTCCCTCATCTACCGGAGGCGCCGCTCGGCGATGGAGGCCCCTTGTGTGAGGGAGATGGGCCGGGACTTCCAGGAGGCGTGGGGTTCGGCAGGCGGGCCGGGTGCCCAGTCTGGTAGGCCGATGAAGGCGTGCGCTGGGTCAATGTTGGAGACATAGAAATACATCTTTTCCCACTGCTTCACAGAGTGCATGAGAGCAGGCGGCGGGAAATAGTTCTTGACCCCGTTGTGCTTCACCGCGATGCACCCACCGCACTGGGCCGCCACTCCTTGGATCGTGGTACCGAGCTTCAGATAGAAGAACTCGATCCATAGCTCGATTGTGGCGAGTATCCCGAGATACCCCTCACAGGGGACGACGAAGGCGGACAGCGTCACCACCGTGTTCGGCGTGAGGTGGTGAGGCTGCATGTTGAAGAACTCAAGGAAGGAACGGAAGAAGCCGCTGGCGGGGAACCCGAAGCCGTAAGAGAAGTGCGAGCGGAAGACGACCCGCTCGCCAAACCGCGGCACCGGCCTGATTTCCTTCGCCGGTGCCAGGCGCACGACGACCTTGTCGGCAGGGGGCAATCGTCACGCGTGGCGGAGGTAGAAGATGTGCTCGTCAAGGACCTTGTTTCCGTCCCACTCGTCAGAGAGATGGGCCTGCCCCTCTGCGGCCATGCCTCGAGGCAAGAGCTCGCTCCGACGGAGCGCTGCGGGCGGCGATGGGGAGGTGCGCGACAGAGAGCAAGGAGAAAGAAGAGAATGGAGCGGGGGTGTGTGCGCGAGCAGCGCTGACCCCCCTCCCCGGGCCTACTTATAGGCACGGGGCGACGAAGCCGAGGGGGCGAGGGCGTAGGATTAACTACTCCACGCCCGGCATGATCCCCACCTTTTTCGCGCCTAATCCGTGCGCATTAAATGTGCGTGGGGAGGGCAATCGATTGCCTCTGCCGCAATAGATCCGCGCGCGGATCAAGGCCCTGTAGTGGCGGGCCTCGGCCCATTGCTACGTCCCGTCGCGCGTGTGGGATGGCAGGCTGACTTGATGGGGCAATGACATGTGGAACACCGCATGTGGTCGGCAGGCCCACACCACAGCTCGCCATCCATGCAGTATCTTCTCCCCGAAGATTAGAAGACAGAGGCCTGGCTGGGGAACCACGACAAGGGTAAGGCATGGCTACAGTTGAGCATGTCCTTAGAGAATATATAAGGGTGTGGCTACAGTGCGGGTGTATCTTACGGACACTCCTTAAGCGGCGTATCACTGTAGCCATGTTGCCAGTGACCTAGCCCCAGTCAGAGGAAGCCATGATCCCACTACCCACAGGAGGCAGGGCCAGCAGGCGGCCGACCCCACCAGCCAGTGGGTGAACAAGAAGCAAGCGGCCCTTGGCAGTCGGCCTGGGGAACAGGCCGCCTGGTAGTAGGCGGCTAACCGTGCCCTGGGAGTCTGAGCCCCATTAAGATGACAAGACAGGACGTGGTGGCAGTGTACGACAGGAGGCGTTGGCATTGTGGCCATTCCCCTCCTGACGATGCTGCCGTCAGCAGAAGAGCACCCATAGTGAAGAGCAATCATGAGGGCCCACAGACGGCGGGCCCGAACAAACAGGTGGGAAGGCTCGCACCCGAAGGCGCTTACAGCTGGGGGCCATTCCGCCCAGATTACCGTTGTACCCCTGGGGGGTAGGCCTATATAAACCCCCAGGGTCCTCCATGTGGAGGGGTTGAACCCTAAGAAGAAGAAGAGAGACACAAAGAGAGATAGGGAGAAACCCTAGCGACCATTCCCTTTCCCTAGAGCGGAGTTAGAGAGCTAGCCTTGCCCTTCTTCCTCCTCTAGACGACACAACTCAAGGAGCAACCTTGTAGCTACCATATTGACACTAGTCATGACGCGGAGTCCCCGCAGAGCAGGACTAGGGGTGTTATCTCCACGGAGAGCCCCGAACCTGGGTAAGATTCGTAGGCATCCTAAGTATCGCCTTATACCGCTTCCAGGGCCCGGCGACGTTTTATTGTCCCCATGCATGATAAGCCATCCTTTGGCATATGTCGCACCAAAACCCCGACACCGCTGCTGCAACCTCACCACTTAACCTCTCCGTACCCAATAAAGCTTCGCTAGTCTTGATACCCATGGTTATGGGATTGCTGAGGCCTCGTGGCTCACAGATACTACAACAACAGGTGCAGGTGCAGGTTTCCGATAACTTCACGCGAGAGCGATGTTATGCTGTTTTGGAGTTCTTCTTCCTCGTCAGTCTTGGGTTAGGTTCCTGGTCGGCAGCCTGGGATAGCAGGATGGACGTCGTTGTGCTTTTCATGTTTGCATCCGTAGACGAATGTCTTGTATTCCTGTTGTTGTATTCATGTGACTTGTATGAATTGGTGTATCCCCATGTATTTATGTAGTTGTATGATGTAATGATATCCATCTTGCTAAGCGCCGGAAATGCGGTTGTGCCCCAATCACAAGTGTATCACGTGATTGGGATAGAATCACATCTTGGGCGTGACATCGCCCCACATTGCTCTTGATGCCTGTAAGTCTTCGATGGTCTGGCTAATGAACTCCTGAGCACTTGGCGACTCACGCCTTTAGGCCTCTGGAGGGAAACGTGCGGTGAAGCACGCCTCCACATGGTGCCCGAGCGCCTCCCTCGAGACATTGGCTAGCTCTAAGGCCCTCTACAGGAGAGCCACCTAGCCTAGCCTGGGGGAGCGCCGGGCGCGCCTTCCTATGCGAGGGAGGGAGTGGCCCCATCCCTGGGCGCTAGTCCTAAGGTACGGCCACTGGGTGCTGCATCTTCGTGAGGCTCCAGGGCGAGCAGCTGCTTCTTCTTCTTGGGGATGGCCTGAGGTGGGTAGACGGTGCCATCATTGTCTGGATCCTCCACCACTGCAGCCTGGTAAGAGCGCTCGAGCGAGCACACCCCATCCTTTTCTTCGCAAGTGATGGTGATGGCGTCGCCGCTTCCTGGCATCTTGAGGACTTTGTAGCCGTGGTGAGTCACTGACATGAATTTGGCCAGGGCTGGGTACCTGAGGATGGCGTTGTAGGGAAGATGAATGTGGGCGACATCGAAGTCGATGAGCTCCGTGTGGTTGTTGTCGCCCTTGACAAAGGTGACATGAAGGCGGACCTGCCCTATCGGGGTGGTGGAGCCACCGGTCACTCCGGAGAATGGCCTAGTAGGCAGTAGCAGTTAGCATGGTACTTGGAGGCTATCAAACGTCTTGAAGAATATAACATTGAGCCCTGCGCCACCGTCGCTGAGGGTCTTGGTAACTTGAACGTTGTTGATGATGGGTGAACAGAGCATCGGGTGGGCACCGGCAGTCGCCGCGCACTTGAGTTGGTCTGCTGAACTGAAGGTGATGGGGCACTTGGACCACCTGAGTGGGCGCGTGGCTTCGAGCTTGAGGAGAGCCGCGTTTACTTTTCAGGCGAACTGCTTGAAGAGGCGCTGAGATGTTGGGGCCTGTGCTCCGCCCAAGATGCAGGTGATGTTGCGAGGTTCCTGGAAGCCCCCATCCCCCTCGTCTCGGTCGTCGTTCCTTCTTGGTGGTGGCAGCGAAGGGAGGCCGGCCTTGCCCTGAGGGCGGTCCTTGTGAGGCTGGTCCCTCCAGGCACCCTCACAAGGCTGGTCCCTCTAGGCACCCTCACGAGGCTGATCACGCCACTCCTGATGGGGGACGTGGTCGTCCCAGCGCCCCCCGGTCCGGCTTCCTCCATGGCCGTAGCCACGGTTGCTACGCTCGAGGTGTTGGTAGATGCGCCCTTTGCGGAGGGCCCTGAGCTCTTGACAGTCATTGGTGTTATGGTTGTGCACGTTGTGGAAGGCGTAGAACGGACGACTGTTCTTGGATGACTCCGTGTAGTCACGGCCACGCTTCATCTCTGGCTCAGCCGCGGGCACTTCCACTCCTTTGCACTTCACGTCCTTGCCCTTGGCCTTCTTGTCTTCAGGTTCAACGATGGGGAGCTCGTCGAGGGAGGGGTGCCCCTCATCAGCTCTGGCTCACTTGGTCATGAGGTTGAACAGCTCCAGGGTCGTGCATGGCGAGCTCCTCCTACATATTGACATCTCGGACGCCATCTGAGAACGTTGAGATGATGGCCTCGTCTGTGACCTTGGGGATCTTGACGCGGACGCTGTTGAAGCGCCGGATGAACTTCTGCAGGGTTTCTCCTGGTTGGTGCTTGATGCGTCGCAGGTCACCTGCGGTCGAGGAGCGGTCACGGGTGCCCTGGAAGTTGGCAATGAACCGCTCGCAAATCTCACCCTGGGTGGAGATCGATCCCGCGGGCAGGTTCAGGAGCCACGAGCGTGCACCGTCCTTGAGAGCCATGGGGAACCAGTTTGCGAGGATCTTGTAATTGCCGCCGGATGCCTCGATGCTCAGCTCGTAGAGCTGCAGGAACTCAACAGGGTCAGGGGCGACGGTCTTGGTCCTCACACGCCACCGCGGCAGGAGGGAGCGTCGGCGCTCCTCCTCGAGGCCGCTGAATCTATTGACAGCTTCCTTCTTCGTGCACGGGTGCCGCACGTGGGGGGTCGCGCCGCGGGACCGCGTGCCTTGGGTCTTGGACGACGCCCTGATGTGGAGGTGGTGGTGGAGGCGCTTCATGGGCCATGTTCCCCGCATGGGGAGGCAGGCGAGGCAGCAAGAGGGACGGTGCAGGGGAGCCCCCAATAGCGTTGACGAGCTTGGCGATGTGGTCAAGGCAGTCTTCGTAGAAGTCGTCGACCGGGTGGTAGTGCAGGAGCTTGCGTGCCATGAGTAACGTAGCCTGTGCGTCCGCGGGTCCGCGGGGAGCGTGAGCCGACGAGCACGCCGGGGTCAGCGACGGGGTTGCGACGCATCCGTCTCGCAACATGGAGGGGTGCAGGGACGAGGCCTACTGCTCGTGCCGCACCGGGCTGATGGCGGCGTTGGCAGCGGGCGATGGAGAACGGCGAGTAGGTCTACCGCGGGAGTTGTCTGAGCGACACGGGCGGCAAGGGCGGCCCACCGCTCAGCATGGGCTCGGCAAGCGTAGGCCATGGAACTGGCGGGATGATGGAGCGTGGATCGATGGAAGGGATGCTTCGTCACACCCCTACCTAGCACGCCAAATGTCAGATCGCGAGTACCGGCAAACCCTTGAGGTTCGAACACTGGGGTGCGCACGACGATCTCTCCTTTCCGCTCTATCTCGCTCTCGCACCGATTCCTAGGCCTAGCTCGTCCAACCCAAAGAACAAGGGACACAAGGGTTTGCACTGGTTCGGGCCACCGTTGTGGTGTAATCTAATCCAGTGTGGTGTGGTGGATTGCCTTGTAGGCTAAGGTTGAACTAGTACATGGGAAGTACAGCCTCGTGAGGAGAGGCGTCCTTGTGCTCGGCGAGCTAGTGGTTGTGATTGTGGTCTCAATGATCCGATCGTCCAAGGTTGGGTTAGCTCTAGATCAGATGAGTGTCGGTGTACTAAAGTAGGGGTACCTTAGTATCCCGACTTGTGCACGGGCAGTAGCAGCGTCCCATGGTTTGGCTCACCAAGCGCCCGCCAAAGCCCACTCTAGTCCCCTTTGAAGCCATTCAAGAACAAAGTATTCAAGTCAAGAGACAAGACCCCGGCAAGAGGAGCTTGCCGGGAAGGCCGCACCAGGCTCAAGTTTATCATTCCAGCACAAGACCCTGGCGAGAGGAGCTTGCCAGCAAGACCAGAGAACGGCACCTCAAGAAAGTATATCGTGGCGCACCATGCACCCCGGCAGGACCCGGAGAGCGACAAGCTTCCGGGCCCGGCAAGATTGCGACCCCGGCAAGGTGCTTGCCGGGGGAAGCTTACGCTGTGTGCCTGCGCTCCAGCTCATCTAGCCACGCGTCGCCCTGGGGCCCTTCCAGAGGCACGTGGCAGATGGCTGTGCAGCCTGGGGGACACGGTGGCGAGCCGCGGTGACGAGGCTATCGCCGTGGCGAATGGAGAAGCATGGACGGACGCTTTTGGGGCGACGGCGACGGGCATTCAATGCCCTTGTCCCCCACCGTCAGAGTTAGGTGAAGACCACTGTTCATACACTGTTCATGCACTGTTCCATCTACCACCAGTTTTACACTTTTGCCCTCCTCTACGTTGACACCTGTCGGTGACCCCTTTGAGCTATAAAAGGAGGCCCATGCACAACGTAGAGGGGGTTCGATCCTAGAAACTGGCTCACTCCCACGCTCGGTGTAGCTAGTACTGTAGATCTTCAAGCTCCCGAGCTCCAGAAACTCAATACAACCAAAGCAGGAGTAGGGTTTTACGCGTCCTCGCGCCCCGAACCTGGGTAAACTGCCCGCGTGTGCCCCACGATCTGCTCTCCGTGCTCCCTCCGCTCCCTTACCGCAACGTAGAAGGGGCTCCGGTCCCATAGGTGTTTGTGGGCGGTCAGTTCCCCCGACAATGAGATGCCCCATATGGTGGTGGCTAGTCCTATTTATGGAGGCCCGGGTCCTCTTCTCAAATATTGAGTGCGAAGGGATCCCACAAGGGCCAAGTTTGAAGGGGGACAACTAGTACAAGATATCCTGACAAAAGGTGGTCTTCGCCTGCCAAAGGCTCTAGTGGTGACACCGCCGTGGGCTTCGTGGTGACCTTCGCTCTACCGTCCCACTGGTCTTGGTCTTATTGCACTGATATGAAAACCTTTACTTGACGCCTCGGGACTCTTCGCCTGCGCTTGCCCCTTTAGCACCAAAGATGAGACTGGCATCCTGCGCCCGCTGGTGCCCGCCTGCCCTTGGTCGTCATGTCTCAAGTCACGGGAGCCTCGTGAGGTGCCCCTTGCCTTGATACCTCTGCTCCTAGGGAGCTAGCCTAGTGAGGCCGGCCCAGGGGAGGTCTTGTGTCGTCCAGCTCGCGAGGCTTGGCTCCTCGCGAGGGTCTTGAGTGGTTGCTGATGAAGTTCGGCTACAGCAAGCTGCTGGATGTGCCATGCTCTGGGCCGCAGGCAGGCAAGTACGGGTGCCCCCGTTCTCAGAACACCGACAATCTTATCGTCACTAAAGGTGTTCTTCGCCTGCAAAGCCTCTGATCCTAACGCCATGGTGAGCTCGGTGATGACCTTCGTCCTGTCATCCTAGCGGTCTTGGTCTTGTTGCACTGGAATGGAAACCTTTGACAATTCCTAGGGACTCTGCGTCTGAGCCTGCGTCCTTAGCACCAAAATGGAAACTGATGTACTGCAGCAGCTGGCGCCCGCCTGGCCTTGGCCGTCGTAGCTTGTGTCACGCCAACCTCGCGAGATGGGGGTTGCATAGAGTTCTCCGCTCCTCGGGTGCCAGCTAGATGAGGCTGCCCCTTCTGGAGGTCTTGATATCTTCCGCCCTGCGAGGCTTGGTCCCTCGCGATGGTCTTCAGTGTCGATGCTGAATATGGGCCGTACCAGGCCTGAAAAGGAGCCACGCTGCGGGCCACAAGCAGGCATGTCTGGGTGCTCTGTTTCCCAGAACGCATACAGTAGCCCCCGGGCCCAAGGCGCGCTCGGGCTTGGCTTTGAGGCGAAGCCAAAGGGCAAGGGTTAAGCACCGCGGGTCCCAGTCACATGCGGTCCTAGTCGATGTGTGGCGCCTGGATTGGACGTGGGCGTCTCCACTTCCCCATATCACGTTGGCAACCGTTCAACTTGACTGGAGCTTGCTGCATGCAGAAAACGGTCATCATTACCTGTGATCGTGGGGGCTGATGGTTTGCCTCTCTCTTGCTATAAATGTGGAGGGACAAGATCCCCTCCGCTCATCTCCATCTCCTCGCCGCTTGTTCCTTCTCACTTCAAGCACCCATGGCACCGCCAAGGAAGCTCTCCGCCGTGGAAAAAGGCAAGGTCCCCAACGAGGGCCTGGACGTTGCTCCGATCAAATGGGCCCACGAGCACCCCCGTAAGTATGTTGTGTCCCAAGTTGTGGTCTCTCGGGGGCGCGGGCGTGCTTCTCCGCGCTCGGCCATCGCCTCCGAGAGTCGCAGCGGCGCTTTTTCACACGGCGCGGGCCTCAGCTGACGGAATGATCTCTACGACGAGGGGGAGCGCGCCATGGCCGTTCGGCCTTCACGGTCGCGCTTCCGCTCGGCAGACACCTCCCCGGAGTTTGTCGGGTGGCCGGTGAGGCCCGCCGACACCTCGCTTCCGCTCCCGCAGTTCTTCGTGAGGTCGCTGCCGAGAAGGCTCGACGGGTTATGGCTGCAAGATGACGGCTGCTATAGCAAGGCCTCGTCCGTGGGGGTCGAGGTTGCCACCAAGGGCGGTGTGTCCTTGACCCGCGGCTGGCAGAAGTTCGTCCGCGCGCGGGGCTTGAACGATAGGAGCACCCTCCACTTCAAGTATAACGACCTCACGACCCTCTACGTGAGTGTGTTCGGATAGGTCAGCCGGCACGCGGGGTGCTGCCCCGAGGGTAACAACGATGATGACGAGCATGTCCTTTGTGACGCCCACAGCTCCTCCAGTGCCAACGGTTCCTACTACGGGGGGAGCGCCAACACCAGCGGTTCCGGTAAACCGCCATGCTGCCGGGCCAGGTTCGGTGGAGGCGATGAGGGGCCTCGCTGCAGTGCCACAGTGAAGCGGGAGGAGAGCTCAGACTGAGCCTGGAGGGTCTCCAGAGCCGGGGCTTGGGGGCTGCTGTGGTCGTTTGGGTCGTTTTTGTTTAACCTTTCCTTTCTCCTGCATTTTGCAAAAAAGGTGGAGGGTTCCGCCCGGACGTGTAATAAACCATGGCACTTATGCTACTATGCTACGTTTACTGTTTCTGTGTAACATTGTGTCGTTCATCCCCCGAATAGGTGCGGTAGTGTAACTTAGCTCGGAAAATTTGTGCCAGTTTCCCGTGTCGTGAGGGTGAGCCCTTCGTCATTCGGTGAAGCCCCCTTTGCAATCAACTCAGTAGATGCTGGCCTCAGGAGGCATCATAAAGCTACATGGTTGTTAGGAGAATCATCGGGTACCTCGGCTCCTTCTTGCGCGAGCCCTTAGGCATGGGCTAGCCGTGGCTTAGTGCACCGTGTCGCAGTACCTGGGGGTACGGACTTTTAGAACAGGGTGCGTAAGTCACGAGCTCGCTCGAGGGATCCTCTCGAGATCAAAGGTTGTGAAGGCCCTAGGTTGCAGAGCTTTGGCAAGTGTGTTTGTGGCGCGGGAGAGTCGAGCGCATGCACACGCCTACCTATGTAGCCCTTGCGCACACGAGGGAAAGCGATGAGCAACTGTGATTATCCCTGATCCGAGACAAAAATGCGAGCGAATAAAAGGAGGGATACCCAACTAGGCAATCGAGAAACACCAAAACTCCAAAATCCTTTAAGAGGTTACAAATCAACTACAGAAAGCAAGCAAATGAATAGCTGCGTCCGACACCTAGTCCAGTCATCTCATCGGCGCGGAGCTAAGTGCTGCCACTAGGACATGGGAGGGAGCCCCCGAGGCCCGAGGGCGTCACTCTGGAGACTCCAAGGCGTGTACAACCCCACTCGTTATTATGCGGGAGTGTCACGAGCGGATACCTTCACAGGCACGGGGCCTTGCTTCATGGGTAGAATTTCCGGGGGTGTTGGATGTTCCAGGTGTTCTGGACGGGAACTCCATCTTGTGTCTCCAAGTGCATCGCGCCAGGCCTGGAGACACATGTGATTCTGAATGGCCCCTCCCACATTGGTGAGAGCTTATGTAGCCCTTCCCTGGAGAGCACCCGCCTTAGGACGAGATCGCCTACCTCGAGCGTCATGGAGCAGATGTTGCGGCAGTGATACCGTCGCAGCGCCTGCTGGTACCTTACTGCCCGGAGCAAGGCTAGACGGTGGCGTTCTTCCCCCAGCACAAGGTCGACCCCCATGTGGCATCCTGACGTTCCTCGTCAAACGTCAAGACCCGTGCGGAGCGATGCTTGACCTCGTGTGGGAGAACCACTTCGGCTCCGTAGACGAGGAAGAAAGGAGTTTCTTCGGTTGGCTTGGTCGCGGTGGTGCAGATGGACCACAACACGGATTGGAGCTCGTCCAGCCAGCCCCTGCCGCATGCCTCGAGCTTCTTCTTGAAGGTTCTTGCGTTGAGGCCCCTCTGGACCTCTACATTTGCATGCTTGGCCTGGCCATTGCTCCTGGGGTGTGCCAGCGAGGCGTAGCATATCTGCGTCCCAAGGTTAGCACAATATGTTTTGAAAAGGTTGCTTGTGAACTGTGAGCCGTTGTCGATGATGATGCTATTTGGGAACCCCTAAGCGGCTCGTGAGGCCCTTGATGAACTTGACTACCGAGCTGGTCAAGATGGTGCGGACGGCTTCCACCTCCGACCACTTGGTGAACTTGTCGATGGCGACATAGAGGTAACGGTAGCCCCCCAGGTGCCCTGGGGAACGGGTACAAAATGTCTAGCCCCTAGACCGCGAATTTCTAGGACGGTGGGATGGTCTGGAGGCCCTGTGCAGGCTGGTGGATCTGTTTTGCATGAAATGGACAGGGTTTGCAAGACCTTACCAGTTTTGTGGCGTCGATGAGCGCTGTGGGTCAATAGAATCCGCTGCAAAATGCCTTGCCCACGAGGGTTCGTGAGGAGGAGTGGTTCCCACAATCTCCGCCGTGTATGTCTTCCAGCAGCACACGTCCCTGCTCCTTCGGTATGCATTGTAGGGACACGTTGTTTGGCCGCTTTCCGTAGAGCTCGCCGTCTTGGATGCAGTATGCGATGGCTTGCCGCTCCTTTCGCTCTGCTTCTTCTTCTTTCTCTGGAAGGTTTCCTTGGAGCAGGTATGCCTTGAATTTCTCGGTCCAACACCCCTCCTGAGGCTCCAGTGCGAGGAATAGGCAGGCTCTTGAGGCGGACCCGCAAGCTGGTGCACTTGAGGTGGGCGCTTGCGGGAGCTCCTCCCAAGGCGTTTCCGACTTGACGCTGGAAGGAGCTGTTGATGGCCTGAAGGGTCGCTCTTCAAATACGCCGGGGTCTTGTGGCAAGTGTCGGGATGCCTTTTTGGCAATGTCGTCCGCCTCCTTGTTCGTGCCGGGCGATACGTGTTGCAATTACAACCCTAGGAACCGCTTCTCAATCTTCCGCACTTCCTCAACGTACGCCTCCATGTGCTCATCCTTTGGTGTGTATGCCTTGTTGTAGAAGTTGACCAGGAGCTGGGTGTCGCCTTTGACGATGAGGCGCTTTACCCCCAGCACCGCAGTAGCCTTGAGGCCGGCGATCACGCCCTCATACTTTGCGATGTTGTTGGAGAGCTTCTCGCCATTACGGAAGCATAGCTGCACGGCGTAGTAGGGGCTGTGCTTAGTGGGCGAGAGGAGCATGGCTCCAGCACCCGCGCCTTGCCACGTGAAGGCCCCATCGAAGTACATGACCCATCAATCTGCGGCTTTGTCTCCAAGGGTGAGGGAGTGGTCCTCGCTCACCTCCTGGCCTAGGGTGTCAGTCCATTCTGCCACGAAGTCACCGAGGGTCGCTGCTTTGAAAATCTGGGTCGTGTTGAATTCCAGTTCAAATGCATGCAATTCAATGTTCCACTCGGCGACTCTTCCTGCTGCATTGGGGCTCCGGAGAACCCTTTCCAGGGGGTAAGCTGAGACGACCTTGTTGGGGTGACCTTGGAAGTAGTGATGCAGCTTCCGTGAGGCCACAATGAGCGCTAGCTGGAGCTTCTACGACATTGGGTAACGGTCCTGCGCGTCACGCAGTACTGTGCTGACGAAGTACACTAGTTGCTCGATGAGGGTGGATGTAGCTGCAGCGTCCGGTGGCTCCTGGGCCGGAGGGTCTCGAGGGCCCTCACCGCCGATCGAGGCTTCTGGGGCCCCAAATGTACCTTCCTTAGGAGCCTTACCATCTTTAAGGTCCGATGTGGTCTCCTTGGCTCCTCCATGAAGAAAGGTCCTCGAAAGCTGCGTCTGCCTCAGGAGTCCATTCGAACGGGCCTTTCCTATTCATCAGCTTGAAGAAAGGGAGAGCGCGTTCCCCCAGCTTGGATATGAGTCGGCCAAGCGACGTCATGCAGCCTGCCAGCTTCTGCATCTCCTTGAGGGTCTTCGGTGGGCTCATCTTTTCTATAGCCTTGTCCTTCTCGGGGTTGCCCTATATCCCTCTGTGTGACACCAAGAAACCCAGGAGATTTCCCGACATGACGCCAAACATGCATTTTTCCGGGTTGAGCCGCAAGTCCACTTTGCGCAGGCTAGCGAAGGTTACTTCCAAGTCGCCAATGAGGGTTTTGTCCTCCAGAGACTTCACCACTATGTCGTCGACGTATGCTTCTGCGTTCGTCCCGAGCTGTGCCACACGGCGGTGTGCATCAGTCACTGGAAAGTTGCCCCTACGTTGCACAACCCGAATGGCATGCAGGTGTAGCAGTACACCCCACAGGGTGTCAGGAAGGCCGTCTTCTCAACATCTTTGCACCGCCATCTTGATTTGATGATAGCCCGAGAAGGCGTCCAGGAAGCACAGCAGGTCGCACTCGGCGGTAGAATCGATGATCTGGTCAATGCACGAGAGAGGGAAAGGGTCCTGTGGGCAAGCCTTGTTGAGGTTGGTGAAGTCGACACACATACGCTCCTTTCCGCCTTTCTTGGGGATGATAACAGGGTTCGCGAGCCATTCCCGTTGGTGCACTTCTCGGATGACACCTGCTTCGAGTAGCTTGCGGACCTCTTGAATGATGAACGCATACTTCTTCTAAGCTTGTCGCTGCGCCTTCTGCTTCACGGGGAGCGCGTTCGGGCACACTGTCAGGTTGTGCTCAAGCACCTCGTGTGGGACCCCGACCAGGTCCGCCACCTCCCACGCGAATACCTCTTCCTTGTCCGCAGGGAGGCTGGCCCCTATGGTGAAGGTGGGGCCTGGCATCCCATTTTCATCCACCGACACCTGCTTCGTTTCCGCCCGTTCTTGAGAGAACAACTGTTTATTTTTTGCTGGGGCAGCCCCCGGGGCCTTTGGCGCCCCTCCATTGTCGCTTGCGCGGCTGCTACAAACCCGTAGGCTAGCTTGAGTGCTTGAAACATGTCCTTGGTGTCTCCCGACATAGTGCGGAAGCCACTGCTTCCCGGCATCTTCATAAGGTTGTATGCGCTGGGTAACCGAGGATGGCATTGTACGGCAAGTTGATGCGTGCGATGTCAAAGTCGATGAGCTCGGTGCGGTAGTTGTGGCGCATGCCGAAGGTGACTCAGAGGTAGATCTGCCCAATGGGGTTGATGGAACCGTTGATGACCCCGGAGAAAGGCTTGGTGGGGAGGAGTCGCTCGCAAGGTACATGGAGGAGATTGAACGTGTCTACAGAGAGGATGTTCAGACTAGCTCCACCGTGGATGAGGGTCTTGGTGACATCTACATTGCATATGGTGGGTGTACAGAGGATGGGGTGCACGCTTGCCCCCACCGTGGACTCGGGATGGTCGCCAGAGTCAAAGGTGCGGTCGGACCAGGGCGCCACCCAGCCCGGGGGCGAGCATGTCACCCCCGCTTGTTGTATGAACTACTTGATGTGTCGATCCGACGCCGGCGCCTGTGAACCTCCGAGAAGTACCGCGACCACGTTGGGCCCATGCGCCACGTACCGCACGATGAATCGGCCTCACAACTCTTCCCAGGAAGCCACCGAGGCCATCGGCAAGTTCAGGAACCATGCGCGTGGCTCCCCTACAAGGGCCATGGGGAGCCAGTTTTCCATCACCTTGTCACCGCTGCCGGCATCTCGGACGGCTTCCATATAATTTCGGACGAACACCATGGGGTATGTCAAGCTGTTGTACAGCGGTGGCAGCGCAGGCTGGAACCTTGGCGGCCACTGCACTTGTCGCAAAGCGGGGGAGAGGGCTCGGATGCCCACTTTGTACCAGAATGTCGCCCGCGAGTCGACGGGCGGAGCGATGCCTGCCATGCATGGAGCTGTATGGCATGGCTGGAACACAGTGATGAGGGGAGTAGATCCTCAACACGTACCCCTACCTGGCTCACAAAATGTCAGATTCAGAGCTCTGCAAAACCCTCTAGGTTCTAACTCTGGAGTGTGTGCGAAGATCTCAACCTCGCCTATCTATCTACTCGTCGTCTCACGAACTAACATGATGAACAAGAATGTAAAAGAGACACGAGGAAGTTTATCCTGGTTCAGGCCACCTACCGGTGAGTGGCCCTACTCCAGCAGTATGGTGGATTAGCCTCGAGATGGGCTCTGGATGAACTAGTACAATGAGCGAACAACCTCCGAAGGCGAGGTGTTCTTGCTTGGTGGTGGAAGAGACGGTTTGAATGATCCGTCCCTTGTTGGGTGGTGGCTATCCTACTTATATAGTGGCCTTGGTCCTCTTCCCCGAAATGTTTGGCGGGAAGGGATCCCACAACGATCAATTTTGAAGGGGGGGCAACTAGTACATCTTATCCTGACTAAAGGTGGTCTTCGCCTGCAAAGCCTCTGATCCTAACGCCATGGTGGGCTCGGTGATGACCTCCATCCTGCCATCATGTAGTCTTGGTCTTGTTGCACTGTGTCGGAGATATTGACCATGGGTACACTCGGCGCCTACCCTTGGTATTTTAAGACAAATGACAGCCACCTGGTCCGCTCTGGCCGTCTGCTCACCGAGCCGCCTCCTAGGGTAGCATGCCCAAGGAGCCGACTGCCAGCAAGCGGCAGGGACCCAACAGGCGGCGACACCAACACCACCAGCCAGCAGACGGCCCCGCACTCCTTCCCAGGATGCACGCTGGGGGGACCCCTGCGCGGCGGAAGCGTGGCTACAGGAGAACATGTCCTTAGAAGATCTATAAGGGCGTGGCTACAGTGACCATGTACCTTTTGAATATCTCCTAAGCAGCGGGTCACTGTAGCCACGCTACTCGTTACCAAGCATCATCCAGAGGAGGCCACGATCCCACTACCCGCAAACGGCGGGGCCAGCAGGCGGCTAGCCCCATCGGTCAGAGGGTAGCTCATGAACAAGCCGCCCCTGGCAGACGGCTAGGGGAGACGGCCGCCTGGTAACAGAGGACAAACCTCACCCTAGAAGTCCGAGCATCATCAAGATGACAGGACAGGGCGAGGCGGCAGCGTACGACGGGAGGCGATGGTACTGTAGCCACTTCCTTCTCGACGAGGCTGTCATCAGCAGAGGCACGTCCACAGTGAAAGACAATCACGTAGGGCCCGCAGGGGGTGGGCCCCAGCAGGAAGGCAGCAAAGCCGGCGCCAGAAGACACTGACGGCTGGGGCCACACCGCCAAGATTACCATTGTACCCCTAGGGGTAGGCCTATATAAACCCCCCAGGGTCCTCCATGAGGAGGGGTTAGAAGATCGCAAGGTTGATCCCTAGATAGAGAGAGAGGAGGTGAGCTAGCCTTGTTCATCTTCTTCCTTTGAACCACACAGCTCAAGAAGCAATCTTGTAGCTACCTTAGTGCTATCGGTCATGACGCGGAGCCCCCGCAGAGCAGGACTAGGGGTGTTATCTCCTCGGAGAGCCCCGAACCTGGGTAAGTTCCGTAGGCATCCTAAGTTCCGCTTTATCCCGCTTCCCGAGCCCGGCGACGTTCTTTTAACCCCATGCATGATAAGCCATCTGTTGGCATCTGTCGCCCCAAAACCCCGACATTTGGCGCCCACCGTGGGGCTAGGTGCACCGTCGTCCGAAGACATGTTCTGGACGGGAACCTTGTTCCTTCCTGGTGAGAGTAGCCAGCCCGGCATGCCCGCTGGCGTGGAGACCGGGATGCTTCGTGGCGCTGAGGCTGCATGCGCCGTGAGCGGGCTCGCCGATCTGCTCGGTGCCGTCCGCATCCACGACAAGCCCTCTTCGTCAGCCGAGCCAGTGGCACCGGAGAGCTTCCTCGTCGAGCTCCTCGACAAGCTCCACATTGTCGACGAGCGCGCCTCTGACGTGGAGTCAGTGGGCTCGTCTGACCCACCGGTAGACATGATCGTCGACATCGACGTAGCGCCGGTCGACTCCTTCCCCGAGCACGTGCACGACCCCCTCCTCGTTCTTCTGATCTGCAGCACCATCAGCACCGTCACGGAGGTGCTCGTCACCGACCACGGCGAACGATCGTGCAGGACGGACCCCGACCCGCTCGAGGCCGCTCTGCAGCACCTCGCCGCCCCTGTCGTGGTGGGGGCAGACGGCACGGCGTTGGAGGCGCTCCACGTCTCTCTCCTCGGCAGCGCCAACAAATTGGCTGCCTCCCGACACCTCACTGAAGCTTACCGCCGCGAAATGGATCGCGCCATTTGTGCTACGCCGGCTGCTGGCGAGCCTAGCCGAGCCGACGCTGTCCGCGATCGCGGCGGGCTGTTGGCAGACATGCTGGGGGCCCCGCGGCCTGTGTATCTCACTCCGTCGGAGAACCTAAGGGCGGCAAACCGGTGTGGCAACCGTCCTTCTCCTTTGATCAAGCCTTGGACTCCCCCCGCAAGTTCCATAGTGGCGCGAAGCCTTCCAACCACACCACATGAAAGTGTCATTGGCTCTCAAGAATTGCGAGGGGAGAAGCTCTGCCACCGCCGCCTGCTGGACAGCCGGCCCCGCCTCCTAATCTGCCGGCAGCTCGTCCTTGCGGCCAGGTCCAGGACGAATTCCTAGAAGAAAATGGAGCCTATGTTGTCTTCCCAAGCCAGGCGGAGGTCCGGCACAGCCAGCGCCAGTAGCGCAGAGAAGTCAACACTATTGCCGACAAGAACCCATAATTCATGCACTGGTCTGAAAGGCCTGTCAGCTGGAGCCGAGAGGATCACCCGGCTGTCATGCCATCGCCAGGGGCCTATGCCTTGGTCCTGGACGCCACTCTCTCCACTGACAGGCGGGCCTGTCGTTTCTCCCGGGCGCTGGTAGACTACGGCAGCAGCATCAACATCATGTACCGGGACACCATGGAGAAGTTGGGCATCAAAGAGAAGCAGCCTCAACCTACCAGGACCGTGTTCCATGGCATTGTGCCGGTCCTCTCTTTCTCACAAATCGTCAAGGCCAAGGTCGATGTCCTGTTTGGTGACAAGACGCATTCCCGGAGGGAGCCGGTCTGGTTTCAAGTGGTGAACCTGGAAAGTCCCTATCACGTGATCTTGGGCCGGCCAGCTCTTGCAAAGTTCATGGCAGTCCCCCATTATGCCTACCTCAAGATGAATAATCACCATAGCCAGGGACTACGAGAAGTCCATTGCATGCGCAACCGCCAGCAGCCGCCTGGTAGAGACCCTTGTCGTGGCTGAGGAAATGTGCCGTCTGGAGCAGCTGGTGGCAATGGCTGGCGAGCGGCCGGCCATACCAGCCGATCCGAGGGAGATTTCCTCCGTGAGAATCGGGACATCTTTGCATAGTCCCCCAAGGACATGCCGGGTGTCCCGACGGATTTCGCAGAGCACAAGTTGCATGTGAGAGAAGATGCAAAGCCTGTCAGACAGCCGTTGCACCGCCTATCAGAAGAGAAGAGAAGAGTCGTTGGGGAAGAAGTCGCCCGCCTGCTAGCCGCCGGCTTCATGATGGAAGTCTTTTATCCCGAGTGGCTAGCGAATCCAGTCCTGGTGCTAAAGAAGAAGAACAAATGGCGCATGTGCATTGATTACACCAGCCTAAACAAAGCTTGCCCTAAAGACCCGTTTGCTCTGCCATGAATAGATCAAGTGATCGACTCCACAGTCGGATGTGAGCTGTTGTCTTTCCTTGATGCTAATTCGGGGTACCATCAAATCAAGCTTGATCCAGCCGACCGTCTGAAGACAGCCTTCCTCACGCTGTTTGGGGCCTTCTGCTACCTGACCATGACGTTCGGCTTGAGAAATGCCGGCGCCACCTTTCAGCGTTGCATGCAGAAATGTCTCCTCAAGCAACTTGGCAGGAATGCCCACGTTGACGTGGACGATATTGTGGTGAAGACGGAGAAGAGAGGAACCCGTTTGGAGGATCTCCAAGAAACATTTGAGAATCTGCGCCGCTTTCGGATTAAGCTAAACCCGAAGAAATGCGTCTTCGGGGTACCGGTCGGCCAGCTCCTTGTCTTCCTGGTATCTGAACGCGGCATTGAGTGCAACCCCGCAAAGATCAAAGCCATTGAGAGGATGGAATGACCGACCCGTGTGCGAGATGTCCAGAGATTCATGGGGATGCCTGGCATCTCTCAGCCATTTCATCAACCGGCTGGGAGAAAAGGCACTCCCCCTGTACCAACTGATGAAGAAGACTACGTGCTTCGAGTGGAACGACCAGGTAGACGAAGCTTTCCAGTAGCTCAAGCGACTGCTGTCCACCCCGCATGTCCTGGCGGGGCCAACAGACAAGGAACCCATGTTCCTTTACATAGCAGCCACCAGCCGGGTGGTCAGTACTGTCATTGTGGTCGAGTGCCCAGAGGACGGCAGAGCCTTGCCCGTCCAGAGGCCCGTCTACTACTTGAGCGAAGTACTGTCAGCGTCCAAGCAGCACTACCCCCATTACCAGAAGATGTTCTACGGCATGTACTTCACCGCCAAGAAACTCAAGCAGTACTTCCAAGAGCATTCTTTCACAGTTGTGTGCACGGCCCCGCTTGCTGAAATCATGGGGAACAGAGATGCCTCAGGAAGAGTGGCCAAGTGGGCCATTGAGCTGCCCCCCTTCACCATCTTCTACCAGTCGCGCACCACCATCAAGTCACAAGCATTGGCCGACTTCCTCGTCGATTGGGTCGAAACCCAGTACCTGCCGCCTGTGCTAGACTCAACCCATTGGCGGATGCACTTTGACGGGTCAAAGATGCGCACCGGCCTGGGAGCCGGCGTCGTCCTCACCTCCCCCAAAGGCGGCAAGCTCAAGTATACCCTGCAGATCCACTTTGCCGCCTCCAACAACGTGGCCGAATACGAGGCACTTATCAACGGGCTCCGGATGGCCAAGGAGATTGGCATCCGCCGAGTGTTGTGCTATGGTGACTCAGACATGGTTGTCCAGCAGTCGTCTGGGGACTGGGACGCCAAGGACGCAAACATGGCAAGCTATCGCTTCCTTGTCCAGCAGATCAGTGGACACTTTGATGGCTGCGAGTTCCTCCACATACCACGAGCTGATAACATGCAAGCGGACACCTTGGCACGAATCGGCTCCACCCGCCAAGCAATTCCAGCCGGCGTATCTCTCCAATGCCTGCGCAAACCGTCTATCAAGCCTTCACAAGAGTCGGAGTCAATCTTCATACCAGCCGACCCCGGGGCAGCCGGCCTCGCGGTTTCCGCTGCTAGCCCAGAGACTGCCCTAGCAGGCGGCCACGACACTCCAACACCAACAGGCGGACCACCTACAGCCGCGCCAGCTCCTGGCCTGGGGACTGCTCCAGCAGCCGGCCAGGAGGTGCCGGCTCCAGCAGACGGCTCGGGGGCTTCGGATACACAGCAGGCAGCTCAGCCCAGCCCTCCACCTCCCAGCCCAACCACCCTAGTCTCTCTGGCCTAAGCAACTGGAGTCTCAGCGCCGTCTTGGGCACAGCCAATCCTCACATTCCTGCTCAAAGGAGAGCTGCCAGCAGAAGAAACTTCGGCATGACAAGTTCAACGTCGGTCCTCAGCGTACACCATAGTCAACAAAGAGCTCGTCAGAAGAAGTGCGATGGGTGTCTTCCAGCGCTGTGTAGAAGCAATAAAAGGGCTGGCTATCCTGAAGGACATTCACCAAGGGGAATGCGGCCACCACGCGGCCTCAAGGTCTCTCGTAGCCAAAGCTTTCCGCCACGGTTTCTTCTAGCCGACTGCTTTGGACGATGCCAAAGATTTGGTGAGAAAGTGCAATGGCTGCCAACGCTTCAACTCCAAGCAACACTTGCCGGCTTCTACACTCAAGACAATTCCGATCACTTGGCCATTTGCTGTCTGGGGTCTGGATATGGTAGGACCTTTCAAGACTTCCAGAGGAGGCCTGACACACATGCTCGTGGCAATAGATAAATTCACCAAGTGGATCGAAGCCAAGTCAATCAAGAAACTCAATGGCCCAACTGCTGTGACATTCATTGCAGACATCACAGTACGGTATGGTATACCGCACAACATTATCACCGACAACGGCACAAATTTTTCCAAAGGAGCACTTGCCCGTTTCTGTGCAACTCAGGGCATCCGACTGGACCTAGCGTCCTTTGCCCTCCCACAGTCTAACGGCCAAGCAGAGCGCGCCAATGGCCTCATTCTGTCCAGCATCAAGCCCCGGCTGGTCGAACCTTTCGAGCGGTCGGCCGGTTGCTGGATCGAAGAACCGTCGTCTGTCCTGTGGAGCCTCAGAACCACTCCAAAAAAATCCACCGGCTTCACTCCTTTCTTCCTCATCTATGGGGCCGAGACCGTCATCACAACGGACGTTGAGTTTGACTCGCCTCGCGTCACCATGTATACGGAAGCTGAAGCAAAAGAAGCACGCGAAGACGGTGTGGACCTGCTGGAGGAGGCCCGGCTGGTAGCACTCAGCCGCTCCACCATCTACCAGCAGGGTCTCCGCCGCTATCACAGCCGGCGGGTCAAGCCACGCTCCTTCCGCGAGGGAGACCTTGTGCTCCGGCTGATCCAGCGAACAGCCGGCCAGCACAAGCTCTCGGCTCCTTGGGAAGGACCGTTCGTCGTCAGCAAGGTACTACGCAACAATGCCTACTACCTCATCGACGCCCAGAATCCAAGAGCGCGCAAGATAGACGACTCAGGAAAGGAGTCGGAGCGCCCATGGAACGCAAACCTTCTTCATCGCTTTTATAGCTGAAAGACAAGAAGCAGAAGATACAAACGAATAACTTGAGGTGCAGCAGGCTGGTTAGGTGGCACGACGGTGCCGGCTTCCTGGGAGGCCGCTTGGTGGGTCTCGGTCTGGCTGTCTCCTGCAACAGGCGGGGCTATCACTCCTAGTCCGCTTGTTGAGGATTGGTCAGGCTGGCGACTGGCTGCTGGGTCCGCCTCCTGGGAACTGGTCTCCTCGTCGCTGCCTTCCTCCTCTTCATCACCTTCACTGGAGGCGATCTCCTCGTCTGGCTCCTCCGACGCCGCCAAGTCCAGCCCGAAGTTGCCAGGCAGCACCACATGGCCTGTCATCCAACCCCGGGATGAAGATGGAGGTGTCGGCGTATTCACCAAGGGCGGCGGCACGTTGGACGAGCTCCTTCTGCTCCGCGGCCAGCTCAGGCTGGGCCTCCGCGCGGAAGGTCTCCAGCTGTTCAAGGCTCAAGCCAGGATACCTGCTCTTGGCGAACTCCAGGGCGGTCCGCGCGCCAGCCCTTGCTGCGGAGCCCTTCCAGGCCTCGAAGCGTTGGCTGGCCGCCTCCAGCCAGGCAGCCGTCCGGATGGGAGTGCGGAGTTTTGGCACACCTGGCCAGAGGGCGGCCATGACCTAGGCTTCGGCATGCTGCAGACGGCGAAGAAGACGTGGACTGGCAGAAGACGCACCCGAATGGCAAGAAGCTCCTCGGCCGGGGTCCTGGGCGCGTTGGGTGTGATCGCTCGTCCCGCCTGGCGCCTCCCAGCACGCTCGGCCTCGATGGCCTGGGTGGCGGCCACAGAATAGCCCGGGAGGAACTCTGCCAAGACTAGAAAAAGGATCAGAAGAAAAGAAAGACGGCTGCTACAAATGGCGAAAACAAGATAAAAGGGTAGACGTCTCACCGTCGACCATGTCTCCAATGACTACATAGCTGTCTTGGAGAGCCGCCTCCTTCTCGGCCCAATTCGAGCGCTCAGTCTCGAATTCGGCCGGCAGAAGTGACTCAGCATCAGACATCTTGCCAAGCTCGGCCTTGTGAGCCGCCGCCTGGTCCGCCAGCTCCTTGGCCAGGCAGTCGCGGTCCTGAGAAGCAAGACCACGATCCCGCTCCTTAGAAGCCAGCTCCATCTGGGCCTCGCCCAGCTGGTTGCGGAGGTCGGCGGCGACCGCTGGAAAGGGAAATAGAAGAAGAACGAATATCAGCAGCAAAAAGATAACCTTGGAGTTCCAAGCCGCCTGCTCAGCAGTCGGCTCGAAACTCGGGGACTACACCCAGCGGGTGCGCTGACGCGTCCCCGCAAGGAGAAGAGGCCGCAGGAGTTCCAAGGCAGCCTGCAGCTGCGCCAGCTCCTGGCGATGAGCGTTGTAGGAGGAGGCCACGTGGAGGTTGTGGAACTCCTGCAACAAGAAGCAAGATCAGCTCAGGATGTACACTTTGGAGTTCCAAGCCGCCTGCTCAGCAGCCGGCTCGGAACTCGGGGACTACACCCAGTGGGTGCGCTGATGCGCCCCCACAGAAGAAATCGAATGAATAAAAACAAAAGAAAACGAAGCACACATACCCGAACGGAGGACCGCGTGGCGACGAACTCCTGCACCGCCGTCTACACGATGTTGCCCAAGGAGTTCATGCGGTCCAGGACGTCCCGCGACGCGACGATCCACGCGCTGCCTGCTCCGGACCTCCAGCTTGATGGCGCCGCGCTGGTCGCCTCGTTCTCCGGCGAGAACGAGTTGGCCCCGCCGACCTCCACCTGCTAGGGCATAGAGACCGCCCTCACAAGGCGCCGGCGGGCTGGGCCTCGGGGGGCCGGTTGCGGGCCAGTCACCAGCACAACCCCAACCGGCGGCACCTCCGTCTCTGCTGGCCGGCTGCCCTGCTCCCCAGCAGGCGGCGTGGCGGGTGGTGGCGGCGTCTCCAAGATGACGCATTCGTCCCGCTATCGCCTGGAGCCGGCTGCTCGTCAGTAGCCGGAGCCATGGCCGATGGCTCCAGAGACCCTGACTCCGGGCGGATGACGTGGCCCACTGGCTGCTGGGGGCCCTTTCTCCGCTCTCGGATGCGGGCGGCGTCTTCCTCGGCCTTCTTGGCTGCTTCGGCCTCCGCCTGGGCGGCGGCATCGGCCGCCGCTCGCTCACGCTCCGTGGCCTCGTGCTCCGCGCGCGCCTCGCGGGCATTCCTCTCTGTCGCCTCCCGGAGCACGGCGGCTGGATCCACGAGAGGAGGCGCAGGAGGGGCATCTGGGCCTCCCACAACAGAGCCCGCTGGCACCCGCGAGAGGGAAAGCGGTGCGCTGCGCGAATGTCCCCAGGAAACGGAGGGTCAGCCAAGAAGGGATCAGATGTGAAAAATGAATACCACGTAAAGAAGGAATGAAGAATACTTACCCGGACACAATCGGCCTGGCCTTTGGCTTCTTCGGCACGTTTGCCCTGGCGGCCGCCTCCCGACGCCTCGTGGCGGTGGTCGACAGCCGGAGCTTCTTGGGTGGGGCATCGATAGGCCCTGATGAGGACTGCCGTTTCCAACCACCGGCTGTGCCAGACGGCCCGGCCTGCTGGCAGGTGCGGACGGGCGCCTCCTCCATCTGCTCGTCACCATCCAGCCAGCTCTCGAGGCCGCCTTCTGGCAGGGCGCTCGATGGCTGGTCCCCGCCGCCCGTCACCTCTTCCTCCTCCATGGCGGCGGCGGCCCCTAGATCGAGGTTGCTTGTATCGCTCTGGGAGCAATCCCGCTCTAGGGGGCGGCCCAGTTGGTCGGAGCTCGGTGCCGGCTAGCCTGGGAAAATCTGAGCAGAATATCAGGACCAGACGGCTACGGCAGCCAAACAAAGAAGAAAGAAAACAGAAGGATGAAAAGCTTACTGCGGGCGGCTGGTTGGCGTGGCTGTACGGCAGCTTGCCGAAGGCCCAGCCAGAGTCGGAGACCTTGCAGCTGGAGATATGGTTCACCAGACGGGCCACCTCCCCGTAGGGCAGGGGCTTGGTGCACGTCCAGCTGGGGTCACGGCGCCCGCTCATGTCGCAGATAAGGTTAGGGCAGTGCTGTAGCGGCAGCACCTGGCACTCAGCAAACGTGAGCAGAAGATCTGCGAAGTCCAAGCCCTCGTCGTCTCTCAGCTCCCGGAGACGGCGCAGTGCGATGGAAGCGCCTTCAGTGAGGGTAGGAGGCCGGGTCCTCTAGGAGTCCCGAGGCTCGGCAGGCGGCCCCGGCACCCACTCCGGCAGGCAAACGAAATCTTGCTCGAGGTCGACGTCGGAGACGTAGAAGTACGTCTTCTGCCATTGCTTCACCGACCCCACAAGCTTCAGCGCCGGAAAGAAGTTCTTCGCCCCAGTGCGCTTCACAACGATGCACCCTCCACACTGAGCGGCCACGCTCTGGACGGCGGTGCCGAGCTTCACGTAGAAGAGCTCTGTCCACAGCTCGATGGTGGGGAGGATGCCGAGGTAGGCCTCGCAGAGAACGAGGAAGGAAGAGAGCGTCATCACCGTGTTTGGCGTGAGGTGGTGAGGTTGGATGTGGATGAAGTCGAGCAAGGAGCGGAAGAAGCCGCTCGCCGGCAGGCCGAATCGGCACAGAAAGTGCGAGTAGAAGATGACCCGCTCGCCTTGCCGTGGGGCCGGCCTGATCTCCGCCACCGGCGCCAGGCGCATGGCGACCCTGTCGGCCGGACACAGCTTCCGCGACCGCCGGAGGACGTCCACATGCTCCTGTAGGACCTCGCTGCCGTCCCACTGGCCGTGGTGTCGGGGAGGTGCTGGACCGGACATGGCTCGAGCGGCGGTTCGCTGTGACGACGACGGGAAGGGCGAGGAAGAAGAAGGAGGATGGGGGAGAGTGGGCGCGAGAACGGTGCCAGCCCTCTCCCCCGACCTATATATAGGCCCGGGCGGCGAAGGCGAGGGGGCGGGCGTGGGATTAACCGCTCCACGCCCCGCACGACCCCCGATTTTCTCGTGCCTAACCCATGCGGATTAAATGCACGTGGGAGGGTAATCGATTACCCCTGCCACTATGGATCCGCGCGGGGGCCGAGGCCCTTAGTGGCGGGCCCCGGCCCACTGTTATGTCCTGTCGCGCGCGTGGGCTGGCAGGCCAATGCGACAGGACGGTGATGCGTGGGAGCTGCCAACGGTCTGCGGGCCTATTCGACTGCCCGCTGACCAGGCGGCGCCTTCTCACCGAAGACTCTAAGACGATGGTTTGGATGCTGGGAGCCGGCTCCAGCGGCGCAGGGCCGGCTGTCAGCAGACGGACATCTTTAGCAGACAAGTGAAGCACGATGGGCCTACCTGAGGGGGGAAAGCTGCTAGAACCCCTCGGCACCTCCAGCGCCCGCCTCGGAGTTCCATCAGCTTCGGGGACTACTGTCGGAGATATTGACCATGGGTACCCTCGGCGCCTACCCTTGGTATTTTAAGACAAATGACAGCCGCCTGGTCCGCTGCGCCCGTCTGCTCACCGAGCCGCCTCCTAGGGTAGCCTGCCCTAGGAGCCGGCTGCCAGCAGGCGGCAGGGACCCGACAAGCGGCGACACCAACACCACCAGCCAATAGACGGCCCCGCACTCCTTCCCCAGGATGCACGCTGGGGGACCCCTTTGCGGCGGAAGCGTG
Source organism: Secale cereale (assembly GCA_902687465.1). Taxonomy (NCBI): domain Eukaryota; kingdom Viridiplantae; phylum Streptophyta; class Magnoliopsida; order Poales; family Poaceae; genus Secale; species Secale cereale. The sequence continues at coordinate 528,705,224 of LR738710.1, read as the reverse complement.
GCTATAGGAGAACATGTCCTTAGAAGATCTATAAGGGCGTGGCTACAGTGATCGTGTACCTTATGAATATCTCCTAAGCGGCGGGTCACTGTAGCCACGCTACTCGTGACCAAGCATCGGTCAGAGGAGGCCACGATCCCACTACCCGCAAACGGCGGGGCCAGCAAGCAGCTGGCCCCATCGGTCAGTGGGTAGCTCATGAACAAGCTGCCCCTGGCAGACGGTCAGGGGAGACGGCCGCCTGGTAACAGACAGCAAACCTCACCCTAGAAGTCCGAGCCTCATCAAGATGACAGGACAGGGCGAGGCGGCAGTGTACGACGGGAGGCGATGGTACTGTAGCCACTTCCTTCTCGACGAGGCTATCGTCAGCAGAGGCACGTCCACATTGAAAGACAATCACATAGGGCCCACATGCGGCGGGCCCAAGTAGACAGGCAGCAAAGCCGGCGCCCAAAGAAACTGACGGCTGGGGCCACACCGCCAAGATTACCATTGTACCCCTGGGGGCAGGCCTATATAAACGCCCAGGGTCCTCCATGAGGAGGGGTTAGAAGATCACCAGGTTGAACCCTAGATAGACAGAGAGGAGGTGATCTAGCCTTGTTCATCTTCTTTCTTTGAACCACACAGCTCAAGGAGCAATATTGTAGCTACCTTAGTGCTATCAGTCATGACGCGGAGCCCCCGCAGAGCAGGACTAGGGGTGTTATCTCCTCGGAGAGCCCCGAACCTGGGTAAGATCCGTAGGCGTCCTAAGTTCCACTTTATCCCGCTTCCCGAGCCCGGCGACGTTCTTTTGACCCCATGCATGATAAGCCATCCGTTGTCATATGTCTCCCCAAAACCTCGACACACTGGAATGGAACCGTTTGCCAAATTCCTCAGGACTTTGCGTCTGAGCCCGGTTCCTTAGCACCAAAGGGGAATCTGCTGTACTGCGCCCGCTGGCGCCCGCCTAGCCTTGGTCGTCATGGCTTGCGTCATGCCAACCTCGTGAGGTGGGGGTTGCATAGAGTTCTCCGCTCCTTGGGAGCTAGCAAGACGAGGTTGCCCCTTCCGGAGGTCTTGATGTCATCCGCCCCGCGAGGCTTGGTCCCTCGTGCGGGTCTTGAGTGTTGATGCTGAAGATCGGCTGCTACTTCTCGAGCTTGCATTCTATTCCCTCAAAGAGGAAAGGGTGATGCAGCACAATAGAGTACATATTTCCCTCATTTTTTAAGAACCAAGGTATCAATCCAGTAGGATACCACGCGCGAGTCCCTCGCACCTGCACAAACAAATAAGAACTTCGCAGCCAACGCGACAAGGGGTTGTCAATCCCTTTACGGTCACTTACGAAAGTGATATTTGATAGAGATGGTAGTTTGATATATTTGGTATTTTTGGATATAAGAACAAAAATTAAAAGTGGAAAAGTAAAGTAGATTGTAGATTGATATGTTCAGAATAGACCCGGGGGCCATAGTTTTCTCTAGTGGCTTCTCTCATGAAAGCGATATTCTACGGTAGGTAAACAAATTACTGTTGAGCAATTGATAGAAAAGCGAATAAATATGAGACTATCTAGGCATGATCATTATATATAGGCATCACGTCCGAGACAAGTAGACAAAAACGATTCTGCATCTACTACTATTACTCCACACATCGACCGCTATCCAGCATGCATCTAGAGTATTAAGTTTATAAGAATAGAGTAACGCCTTAAGCAAGATGACATGATGTAGAGGGATAAACTCAAACTTAGTGATATAAACCCCATCTTTTTATCGTCGATGGAAACAATACAATACGTGCCTTGCTGCCCCTACTGTCACTGGGAAAGGACTCCGCAAGATTGAACCCAAAGCCATGCACTTCTCCCATTGCAAGAACTATATATCTAGTAGGCCAAACCAAACCAATAATTCGAAGAGACTTGCATGGATATTATAATCATACATAAAGAGTTCAGAGAAGAACCAAATATTTCTCAAACATAATCTTGATCATAAACCCACAATTCATCGGATCTCGACGAACACACCGCAAAAAGAGATTACATCGAATAGATCTCCTCGAAGACCGAGGAGAACTTGGTATTGAGATCCAAAGAGAGAGAAGAAGCCATCTAGATACTAGCTATGGACCCGAAGGTCTGTGGTAAACTACTCACAACTCATGGTGATGCGATGATGAAGCACTCCATGGTAGATCCCCCCTCCGGCGGAGCTTCGGAACAGGCCGCAAGATGGGATCTCACGGTAACAGAATGTTGCGGCGGTGAAACTAGGGTTTTCTCTGTTGTTCTGATGGTTTCGGGGTATGTAGGTATATATAGGAGGAAGGAGGGCACCGGGGGGAAGACGGGGTGCCCACGAGGCAGGGGGCGCACCCTATAGGGGGGGGCGCGCGCCCCACCCTCGTGTACCCCACGTCAGCCCTATTCCGTGGTTCTCAAGTCTCCCGTGCGTATTTTTCTCCAAAAATATCTCTCCGGAAGTTTCATTCCGTTTGGACTCCATTTGATATTCCTTTTCTGTAAAATCCTGAAATAGGCAAAAACACAGCAATCTGGACTGGGTCTTTGGGTTAGTATGTTAGTCCCAAAAATAATATAAAAGTGTATAACAAAGCCCATTAAACATCCAAAACATCATAAATACTAGCATGGAACAATAAAAAATTATAGATACATTGGCGACGTATCAATCATCCCCAAGCTTAATTCCTGCTCGTCCTCGAGTAGGTAAATGATAAAAACTAATTTTTTGATGTGGAATGCTAACCAACATAGTTTTTCAATGTAATTCTCTTAATTATGGCATGAATGTTCAGATCTGGAAGATTCAAGACAAGAGTATATATTGACATAAGAAATAATAATACTTCAAGCATACTAACAAAGCAATCATGTCTTCTCAAAATTCTATGGCTATAGAAAGTTATCCCTACAAAATCATATAGTCTAGCTATGCTCCCTCTTCATCACAGAAAATATTCATATCATGCACAACCCTGGTTTCAGCCAAGCACTTGTTTTCATACTCTATTCTTTCAAACCTTTCAACTTTCACGCAATTCATGAGCATGAGCCATGGACATAATGCTATGTGGAATAGAGAGGTGGTTGTGGAGAAGACTAAAAGGAGGGAGATAGTCTCACATCAACTAGGCGTATCAACGGGCTATGGAGATGACCATCAATAGATATCAATGTGAGTGAGTAGGGATTGCCATGCAACGGATGCACTAGAGCTAAAAATGTATGAAAGCTCAACAAAAGAAACAAAGTGGGTGTGCATCCAATTTGCTTGCTCATGAAGACCTAGGGCATTTGAGGAAGCCCATCGTTGGAATATACAAGCCAAGTTCTATAATGAAAATTCCCACTAGTATATGAAAGTGACTAATCATGAGACTCTCTATCATGAAGAACATGGTGCTACTTTGAAGCACAAGTGTGGAAAAAGATAGTAGCAATTATCGCTTTTTTCTTTTTTTGGGCCTTTCATTTTTTCTTTGGCCTTTCTTTTTCTTTTTCTTTTTTTCTTCTGAGGGGCTTTCTTGATTTAGCCTTTCCTCACATGGGACAATGCTCTAATAATGATGATCATCACACTTCATTGAATTACAACTCGATATTACAACTCGATACTATAACAAATTATGACCTATATGAATGCCTCCGGCGGTGTACCGGGATGCGCTATGAATCAAGAGTGACATGTATGAAAAATTATGCATGGTGGCTTTGCCACAAATATGATGTCAATTACATGATCATGCATGGCAATATGACAATATGAAGCGTGTTATATGAACGGAACGGTGGAAAGTTGCATGGCAATATATCTCGAAATGGCTATGGAAATGCCATGATAGGTAGGTATGGTGGCTGTTTTGAGGAAGGATATATAGTGGGTGTATGGTACCGGCGAAAGTTGCGCCGTACAAGAGAAGCTAGCAATGGTGGAAGGGTGAGAGTTTGTAATATCCATGGACTCAACATTATCCATAAGAACTCATATACTTATTGCAAAAATTTACGAGTCATCAAAACAAAGCAATCATTGCATGCTCCTAGAGGGGAAGTTGGTAGGAGTTAACCATCGCGCGCCCCCGACCTCCACACAAAAGTTGACATTTTACAAGTACCTCATGCTCTAACTTCGTCACATAGCGGTTCACCATACGTGCATGCTACGGGAATCACTAACCATATCACAAGTATTTCTCAATTTCATAATAACTCTATTAGCATGAATCTAATATCACTACCCTCATACCTGAAAACAATTATCAAGCATCCAACTTCTCATCATATTCAATGCACTTAGTGTGAAAGTTTTTACTACATTGATCTTGGATGCCTATCATGTGAAGGCTAGTTTTATAGGAAAAGCACATTACCATGCTGTTTTAATGGACCCTAAAAAGGATACAAGTGAAGCATGAGAGATCAACAATTTCTACAAAATATAATTACCACTGTGCTGTAAAACATATAAGTGAAGCACTAGAGCAAAAACTATTCAACTCAAAAGATATAAGTGATGCACATAGAGTGTTCTAACAATTCCTAGGCCATATTTAACTCTCTAAAAAGGGTGTGTCCAGCAAGGATAATTGTGGAAAACTAACAAGCAAAGACTCAAATTATACATAACGCTCGAAGCAAAACACATATCATGTGGTGAAGAAAAATATAGCTCCGAGTATAGTTACCGATAGATGAAGACGAAAGAGGGGATGCCTTCCCGGGGCATCCCCAAGCTTAGGCTTTTGGTTTTCCTTGTATTTTACCTTGGTTCCTTGGGAATCCCCAAGCTTAGGCTTTTGCCACTCTTTGTTCCATAGTCCATCAAAGTTATACTCAAAACTTGAAAACTTCACAACACAAAACTTAGGCAAAAATCTCGTGAGCTCCGTTAGTATAAGAAAACAAACCACTACTCAAAGGTACTGCAAATGAATTCATTCTTTTTTTATATTGGTGTTAAAACTACTGTATTCCAACTTCTCTAGATTCATACTTCCCAATACTACTCATAGATGCATCGAAATAAGCAAACAACACACGAAAAACAGAATCTGTCAAAAAGAGAATAGTCTGTAGTAATCTGTAGCTTTCGCATACTTGTGTAACTCCAAAAAAAGTGAAATAAATTGGTAAACGTGGGGAATTTGTATACTAATCATCTGCAAAAAGAATCAACTAAATGGCACACTCCAGCAAAATCTGGTGACCATTCTAGCGAGCGCTAACGATTCTGTTTTTCACAGCAAGATCATATAAACTTCACACAAGTCTTCCCAAAGGTTCTACTTGGCACAAACACTAATTAAAACACAAAACCACATCTAAATAGAAGCTAGATGCAATATTTGTTCCTAAACAGAAGCAAAAACAAAAAATAGAAAATTGGGTTGCCTCCCAACAAGCACTATCGTTTTACGCCCTAGCTAGGCACGATACGTGAATAGATCTAGGTATTGCCATATTTGGAAGGCAATCCATAAGTGGCTCTCATGATAGATTCATATGGTAGTTTAATTTTATTTCCAGGAAAGTGTTCAATTTCTTTCCTTAACGGAAATTGCAATCTAATATTTCCTTCCTTCATATCAATAATTGCACCAATCGTTCTAAGGAAAGGTCTACCAAGAATAATAGGATATGAAGGATTGCAATCTATATGAAGAACAATGAAATCTACGGGCACATAATTCCTATTGGCAACAATAAGAACATCATTAATACTTCCCATAGGTTTCTTAATAGTGGAATCCGCAAGATGCAAATTTAAAGAACAATTACCAAGCTCATGGAATCCTAGCAAATCACACTAGGTTTTTGGGATGGTGGAAACACTTGCACCCAAATCACACAAAGCAAATTACTCATGATCTTTAATTTTAATTTTAATAATAGGTTCCCACTCATCATAAAGCTTTCTAGGGATATAAACTTTTAACTCAAGTTTTTCTTCATAAGATTGCATCAAAGCACCAACTATGTGTTTGGTAAAAGCTTTATTTTGACTATAAGCATGCGCAAAGTTTAGTACGGATCGCAACAAGGAAATAAAGTCAATCAAAGAGCAATTATCATAATTGAATCCCTTGAAATCCAGAGTAGTGGGTTCATCACTATGCAAAGTTTTTATATCTTCACTCCCACTTTTAACAATTTTAGCATCAAGATCTAAAAACTCCGAATCATTGGGACACCTTAAAGTAGAATCATCTCCAATCCTATATTTATCAAGATTCATACTAGAAAACAAGGATCTAATAGGAGACACATCAATAAATTTCAGATCTTCAACTTTATTTTTATGATAACTAGATGAACACACTTTTATATAATTCTCTCTTTTAGCATACATCCTAGCGGTTCTTTCTTTGCATTAATCAATGGAAATTCTCATGGCTTTGAGAGACTCATTGATATCACGCTTAGGTGGGATAGATCTAAGTTTCAAAGAATATACATCAAGAGTAATTCTATCCACACTTCTAGCCAAATCATCAATCTTAAACAGTTTTTCTTCAAGCATAGCATTGAAATTCATTTGCGAATTCATAAACTCCTTAACACTAGTTTCAAATTCAGAAGGCATCTTTCCATAAGAGTTGTTGTAGGAATTACCATAATTATTGGAGGAATTACTAGGAAAAGGCCTAGGATTAAATTTTCCTCTATAAGCATTGTTACCAAAATTATTCCTACCAACAAAATTCACATCCAAAGATTCATTATTACTTTCAATCAAAGTGTACAAAGGCATATCATTAGGATCAGAAGAAGCACTCTTAGCAGCAAATAATTTGATAAGTTCATCCATCTTTCCACTCAACACACTAATCTCTTCAATAGCATGCACTTTTTTACTAGTAGATCTTTCGGTGTGCCATTGAGAATAATTAAGCATAATGTTATCTAGGAGTTTGGTAGCTTCTCCTAAGGTAGTTTCCATGAAAGTGCCTCCAACGGCCGAATCTAAAAGATTTCTAGAAGCAAAATTCAAGCCAGCATAAAAGTTTTGAATAATCATCCATAAGTTAAAACCATACGTAGGGCAATTACGTATCATTAATTTCATTCTCTCCCAAGCTTGTGCAACATGCTCATGATCTAGTTGCTTAAAATTCATAATATCATTTCTAAGAGAGATGATCTTAGTAGGAGGGAAATACTTAGAGATAAAAGCATCTTTGCACTTATTCCAAGAATCAATATTATTTCTAGGCAAAGAAGAAAACCAAGTTTTAGCACAATCTCTAAGTGAAAACGGAAATAACTTCAATTTAACAATATCGTTATCTGTATCCCTTTTCTTTTGTATATCACACATATCAACAACGGTGTTTAGATGGGTAGCGGCATCTTCACTAGGAATGCCGGAAAAGTGATCTTTCATCACAAGATTCGACAGAGCAACATTGATCTCACAAGATTCAGCACCGGTAATATGAGTGATCGGAGTGCTAATAAAATCATTATTGTTTGTATTGGAGAAGTCACACAATTTGGTATTGTTCTGAGCCATAGTGACAAGCAAGCAATCCAACACAGAAGCAAACAAGAAGCTAGCGAACGATAAACACACTGCAGAAGAAGTGAGAATAAAACGACAAGGGTGAAGTGGGGGAGAGGAAAACGAGAGGTAAATAAATGTAATGTGAAGGATAAGGGTTTGTGATAGGTACTTGGTATATGAATTTTGTGTAAGCCTCCTTGGCAACGGCGCCAGAAATTCTTCTTGCTACTTCTCGAGCTTGCGTTGTATTCCCTCGAAGTGGAATGGGTGATGTAGCACAGTGCGTAAGTATTTCCCTCAGTTTTTGAGAACCAAGGTATCAATCCAATAGGAGACCACGCGCGAGTCCCTCGCACCTGCACAAACAAATAAGAACTTCGCAGCCAACGCGATAAGGGGTTGTCAATCCGTTTACGGTCACTTATGAAAGTGAGATCTGATAAAGATGATATTTTGATATTTTTAGTACTTTTGGATATAAGAACAAAAAGTAAAAGCGGAAAAGTAAAGTATATTGTAGATTGATATGTTGAGAATAGACCCCGGGGCCATAGTTTTCTCCAGTGGAATCTCTCATGATAGCGATATTCTACGGCGGGTAAACAAATTACTGTCGAGCAAATGATAGAAAAGCGAATAATTATGAGACTATCTAGGCATGATCATTATATATAGGAATCATGTCCAAGACAAGTAGACCAAAACGATTTTGCATCTACTACTATTGCTCCACACATCGCCCGCTATCTAGCATGCATCTAGAGTATTAAGTTCATAAGAACAGAGTAACGCCTTAAGCAAGATGACATGATGTAGAGGGATAAACTCAAACTTAGTGATATAAACCCCATCTTTTTATCCTCGATGGCAACAATACAATATGTGCCTTGCTGCCCCTACTGTTAGTGGGAAAGGACACCGCAAGATTGAACCCAAAGCCAAGCACTTCTCCCATTGCAATACTATAGATCTAGTAGGCCAAACCAAACCAACAATTCTAAGAGACTTGCAAGTATATTATAATCATACATAAAGATTTTAGAGAAGAACCAAATATTTCTCAAAGATAATCTTGATCATAAACCCACAATTCATCATATCTCGACAAACACACCGCAAAAAAGAGATTACATCGAATAGATCTCCTCGAAGACCGAGGAGAACTTGGTATTGAGATCGAACGAGAGAGAAGAAGACATCTAGATACTAGCTATGGACCCGAAGGTCTCTGGTAAACTACTCACAACTCATGGTGAGGCGATCATTATGATGTAGAAGCACTCCATGGTAGAGCCCCCCTACGGCGGAGCTCCAGAACAGGCCCCAAGATGGGATCTCACGGGAACAGAAGGTTGCGGCAGTGGAACTATGGATTTCTCTGTTGTCCTGATGGTTTCGGGGTACATAGGTATATATAGGAGGAAGGAGGGCACCGGGGGCCAGACGGGGTGCCCACGAGGCAGGGGCGCACCCTATAGGGGGGCGCGTGTAGGGACCATGATCCGAATGGACCGAAGTCTCTGTGTTTCAGTGTCATCCATGGATCGGTAATGCTGACACACACAGTACTTGAAGGATTTATAACAGAGTGGCAATCACACACTTGTTACATCGAATGCCTCCAAAGAGAACTTATTACAAAAGTCTATGGCTTAAGGCCATCTAACAAAATAACAGCGGAAGGCTTGGAAGATAAGTGAGTCCATCAACTCCAACGGCATAGCTGAGTGCATGAAAAACGACCTAGAACATCTTACTCCTCGTCTGCAACGTAATATGTTGAAGCACGAAACAGGTCAGCACATGGAATATGCTGGCAAGATAACATAGAAGAATGCAAGTAACAGAATAAAGGCTATACTATATGCATATTTGGCTGGTGGAGGCTCTAGGGTTAAAGTTTTTGCGTAAAGCCAAATTTTCCCTACAACAAATGAATAAATTTTAATTCAACAATCATGGTAGTTGAAATATCATTGAGAAGGTACCTCCAACTCAATCCCAATTAAAGTATTCATTAACCCAAAAAATTTAACTTTAGAGTGATGAGATCAACCAATAATTCAAGTACTAGATACTCAAAATTGTCCATAACAGGGGACACGGCTAATCATGATCAGTTTGTACACTCTGCAGAGGTTTGTGCACTTTTCCCCACAAGACTCGATCGCCTCCATTTGATTTCTCGCACTGCATGGTGTTTGTGAAACGGATGACCGAGACACAGTCTTTTCGAAGAGGTCCCCTTAACCGATAGATTGGCCGGTACACCTACAATCCCTCTACATCTGCTAGCCCATCATGGAAAGGTTTCCCACAACTTACTCTACTATGCCAGAGCCTATAATGGCATTGTGGCTGCACACGGAAGTTTCTAGCATGAATAGTTTTATGATCCCTTTGAGCCTGGGTGTCATTCCATAGGACAATCACACGGAACCCCGGGATTTCCTAGGACAACACTGGATACCCCAGGTGCCCTGCAACCAATCCACCTAGATGTGTATTCAAGTGGCCACCATAAGTTGAACCCTTAGTTAACAACTCACATCTGTTATGGATTTCACTCAAACCCAAACCACGTCTACAAGCATAGCATAACAACCTAAGCATAGCGTAGAAGTAACTCCCAAGGGTTTGAAAAATAATGCAGGTAATAGGTTGTCGGGGAAACTGATCGCCCACGAACACCTATGGGACCGGAGCCCCTTTTCGGTACGGCAAGGGAGCGGAGGGAGCGCGAAGAGCAGATCGAGGGGCACACGCGGGCAGTTTACCCAGGTTCGGGCCACGCGGACGCGTAAAACCCTACTCCTGCCTTGGTTGTATTGAGTTCGTGAGCTCGGGAGCTTGAAGATCTACAGTACAAGCTGCACCGAGCGTGGGAGTGGTCAAGTTTCTGGGATCGAACCTCCTCTACGTTGTGCATGGGCCTCCTTTTATAGCTCAAAGGGGTCACCGACATGTGTCAACGTAGAGGAGGGTAAAAGCGTAAAATAGGTGGTAGTTGGAACAGTGCATGAACAGTGTATGAATAGTGGTCTATACCTAACCCTGACAGTGGGGGACAAGGGAATTGAATGCCCGTCGCCATCACCCCAAAAGTGTCCGTCTGGGCGTCTCCGTTCGCCACGACGATGGCCTCGTCACCGCGGCTCGCCATCGTGTACCCCAGGCTGCACAGCCATCCGTCACGTGCCCCTGGAAGGGCCCCAGGGCGACGCGTGGCCAGATGAGCTAGAGCGCAGGCACACAGTGTGAGCCTCTCCCTGCAAGCACCTTGCCAGGGTCACTATCTTGCCGGGCCCGAAAGCTTGCCGCTCTCCGGGTCCTGTCGGGGCGCAGGATGCGCCGCGATATCTTCTGAGGTGCTGTTCTTTGGCCTTCCTAGCAAGCTACTCTTGCCAGGGTCTTGTGCTAGCATGATAACCTGGAGCCTGGCGCGGCCTTCCCGGCAAGCTCCTCTTGCCGGGGTCTTGTTCTTCTGGTTTGTATACTTTGTTCTTGGATGGTTCTAAAGGGTCCGGAGCGGGCCTTGGCGGGCGCGTGGTAAGCCCGACCATGGGACGCTGCTACTGCCCGTGCACAAGTCGGGATACTAAGGTACCCCTACTTTAGTACACCGACAGGAGCCCCCGGGCCTGGGCCACACATGGTGCCGAGCGCTGTTGGGCCAGGCCCAAAACAGTGCACGGGCACACGCGGCCCACGGCGCGCCGTATCCCTCTCCGTATCCACCGCATCTCTCCCTAACGGCACGCGTCGATTGCGGCATCGTGGGAGAGATCGTGGCCTGTTTCTTTAATGGGGGAAATGCGGAACGTCCCCCACTTCCCCCTGAAAAGCAGAGGAAGCAGGGGCAGTTTCCCCCCATTGCCATCATTGTGTATTGAATCTCCAGAAACCCCCGTCGCCCTCTGCCTCCCCAAAGGTCGACAGAGAGCCGAGCTCCACCCTTCCTCCGCCGTCTCCAGCATCAGCAGCGCCGTCGACCTCCCTCGCCGCCCCCGCCATGGCCCCGAAGAGCGACAAGGCGAAGAGCGACAAGGCGAAGAAAGAGAAGTCCGACAAGGCGGTGAAGCTGGCAGCCATGCGGAGGAGGATGGTGGTCTTCCCACCGAGGCTCGGCGCGAGGGAGCTGCGGGACAAGTATTATCTGTTCTGGGCGAGGGAGACGAAAGCTCACCCACGCACCAGGGTCCTCCCCGCCGAAGCCATCGACCTGTACCCGGGAGGTTACCACTTCTTTGCTTTGTTCTTCCATTGCGGCCTTTGTCCTCCGTATTAAGAGTTTTTCTGCGATGTGATGAACACATATGGATTCCACCTCTTAGATTTCACCCCGAACGCCGTCCTCACTTTGGCCGTTTTCGCACACCTGTGCGAAAACTATGTCGGGGTCCACCCAAACGTAGCTCTCTTCCGCCACTTCTTCACACCTAGAGTAGAGTCCGGATCCCCACTCTCCGGCGGTATCTCCTGGATCTTCAGGCTTGGCAAGAAGGAGGCGTGTTTGATCGGAGAGCTCCACGACAAGTGGGAGGAGTGGAGGGCTGATTGGTGCTGGGTTATAGAAGAGCAGCCCCAGCAGTTTACCTCGTCGCGCCGGACTGCAATAGTGCGCGGCAGAGATTGGAGTGACTTGGCCCCGGAGGACAATAAGCTGCAGATTGCACTCACTAGGATCCTTCGCCTCCGGGCCGTCAACCTGACTGTAGGCGAGGTCGGAGCGGATTTCCTTCGCCGCCGCATTGCCCCCTTGCAGGACAGGAAGAGGCCTGCTTGGGAGTTCGGCAACGCGGCAGACCGCATGAGGCTGCACCCCGGGTTGAATTATAACTTCACCATCTTGGAACTCAAGGGGATGGTCCGGGAGCTGTTCAAACATGACCCCAGGCACAAGGAGTGGTTCACCCCGTCCCGGGGAGTAGTTTCGTTGTGCAACAATACTGCTCTTAGTGCCATCCGTGCGGCAATGCCCGAGTGCGACTCCCACGGGGTCGTTCCTACTTGGTTGACGCCTTCAGAGGAGACTGTGCAGGCCTTCTTCGACAGCCTGGTTGAACGGCCACGCAACCCCGAGGAGAAAAAGGGCCTCACTCGGGCGACCACCGACCGGGATGTGGCATATATAGCCAACAGGATGGAGGAGGCCGCCGCAGCGGCGGCCGCGGGGGAATTTAGGTACACCGTGGAGGAAGCGGAAGCGGCGGACGCGGTGAGCCAAGCCGAGGAGGAAGAGATCCTCAAGCTGCTAAAGATTGCGCCCGAGGAGTTCACCGGGGAGCCTGCCGGGACGAGCGAGGCTGCCGGGCAAGGCACTGAGTCCAGTGAGCCCGCCGAGGAGGACGCCGAATCTGGCGATTCTGACGACGACTCCGTCGGGTCTCTGAACCTCGACGAAGCCTCCTCATCCTCAGAAACTCTCCGCCACCACCAAGTCCTCCACCGCCACCGAAGAAGCGCCTCCGCAAGACCGCTGAGACGGCGAGGCCACCGGCGCCCCGACAACAGCCGAAACGTCGTGCGACGCGCGCCACCGCGACGAGCAAGGTCGTCGATGAGGCGCCCCGTGTCCCAGCGGCAAGCGGAGGGGGATCTTCCCGGAGCGGTTCTGGCGTTCCTTCCGCTCCTCGGTCCTCGGGGACGACCGGAGCGGGGTCTTCACAACCCACGGCTCCGGAGCCTGCCAAGCGCCCGAGGGAGCCTTCTCCTCCAGCTCCTCGCGCTGGAGCACGCGAGGCGGAGTTTGACTTCTCCGCCCTCAGCTCCGATGAAGAGGAGGAAGAGTAAGCACTTGCAATTTCTATTTCCTTTGATTTTTGTTGCTTTTGTCTTCATTTCTCTTGCTTGGTTCTGATCTTGTTTGGCTTCCAGGACCTTGACCCAGAGGACGGCGAAGAGGGCCAAAATCCCTGTGGTTGACCTCGAGGACGACGAGCCTGCCGCAGCGACGGGGGATGCGCCAGCGACAAACTTGCCGGACCAGCATGCTGCTCCGGAGAGCAGCCCCCAGCGCAGCCCCCAGCGTAAGCCTTGTGTTCACTTTTCTGCTTGACGGGCGCGCTTGAGGTAGTTACCCTTACTAATGTTTTGTTGTCTTGTGCAGAAATGGAACCGCAGCCGCAGGAGCACCAAGAAGCCGCCCCCGACGAGCCGCTCATTCCACCCTCCCCGCCAAGGATGAGCTCCCCGGCGAGGGACAGCGCTCTGCCAAGGATGGGTACTCCGCCAAGGGCGAGCACTCCGACAAGGGTGAGCACCCCGCCAAGGGAAGGCGCCAGCGGCCCTCCGCCAGCGGGGGCTTCTACTACGCCGGCAAGGGAGAATTCCCCGGCGAGGGACCCCGCTACCGAAGAGGCCCGCGCAGGTAGCCCTTGTACTCTTCTTTTCTTGAATTCATCTTTTTTGGATATTTGCTTGATGATTCTTTCTTTTCTTTTTCTTCTGTTAGATCCGCCTGCCCCGGAGTCGATGGAGACGGCGACCATTGCCGGGGAGGAAGTGCGCGGCGATGCTGGCGACGCCACCACCGCAGAAGGAATGGCCGGCGCCGACGAGCCAACTGTCGAGGAGACTGCCCCTACCGCTGACGCGGCAGCTGGGGAAGGGACCGGCGACCGCACTGCTGGCCCTGAGGCCGCAGGAGCGCCGGACGCTGCGCCGGCCGCCGACCCCTCCGCCCCCGCGGCTGGGTCGGGCGTCTATCTGGAGGCCGCCAACGGGGTCTTTATCCAAGTCCCGTGGGCGTCCTCCTCGAGGGCACCCGCGGAGGGGGAGACCTTCGACGGAGAAGTTCTCGCCTCCGCCGGGCTGAGGGTTGTCGACGCGCCCGGCAGCAGCAACGAGGCCGAAGAGGAGCAACTCCTACGTCGACTCCTGGGTTTGTACCGGGCCAGGCAAGCCAAGCTGGAGTCCCGAGAGGCTCTGGCTGCCAAGGCCGGTGCTAATCTGGAGAAGCGCGCCGCGGAGCTCCGTGCTGCCAACCAGGCGGCCCTCCGGAACTTGGCGGAGGAGCGCGAAGAGCTTGCCGGAGCACACCAAGCTTTCCTCCTCGAGAAGGCCAAGGTGGAGGAGCAGCATCGACTGGACGCCGAGGATCTGTCTCGGCGGGAGGGAGAGCTCAACCAGCGGAAGGTAGACCTCGATAGCCACGAGGACGACCTCACCGCTCGTGAGCAGGCTATTGGCGGGGCTCTGCAGGAGGCGAGGGATGCCGCTGCTGCCGCAGAGACCGCCAAGAGGGATCTGGAGGCCCGGGTGGCGCAGTTGGAGACGGGCTTGAAGGCGAGCGAGGACAGGGTTGCCGCGCTCAACGTGGCGCGGGAGAAAGACGCCCACACCAACTCGGAGCTGCAAGTCCGTCTCTCCGAGAAGGGCAAAGAGCTCAACGACGCCAAGGACTCCATCGCAGACTTGGAGCTGAAGGTTTCCACCCTCAACGACTCACATGACGCTGCCCGGGACCATGAAACGAAGCTGAAAGAAGACCTCTGGTCTGAAAGGGCGCTGTTGGACAGTGCCGCCTTGTCGCAGAACAACTTCCAGCGGACGGTGGAGCAGTGGACCGAGGAGCTCGTCGCCTCCGCCGCCAACATCGACAAGGAGATGGTGGCGCTGAGGGCGGAGCACCTCGTGTACTCCCCCGACGAGAGTCTCCCCCACAGCGCCAAGCTTAGCCTGTTCTTCAGGGGAGTGGCGCCAGCTCTTGCGCAGCTACGGGAGAAGATCCCCACGCAGCTGGCTGACGAGGCGCGCCGGCTTTGCATGGGTACCATGGAGCGGGTGTTGTCGAAGATCGTCTACCGCAACCCCGGGATCAACCTCAACAACGTCCTCCGGACCTTGCCGCCCGAAGCTGACCAGGAGGCGTTGAAGGCACAAGTTGTCCATATCGTGGCCAAGGCGGGCAAGATCAAGAGGATTGACGGAGACCGTGTAGACTAGGCTCCCTTCTTTCTGCTTCCCTTGCTGCTGTCGATTAGGTCATGGGTAGTAGTTGGTTAGAACAGTGGCAAGTTATCTTGTAATATAACTTTATTTTGAATAGTCAATGCAGTGTTATCTCCCTTGCTTGGTTCCTTCACTTTGTATGCTTCTTACCCTACGCTTTTAGGGACCTTGCCGGCAAAGGGGCCCTTGCCGCGAGCGCTGAGTACGGGACTCTTAGCAGCCTGCTGGCAATGCCCTTGCCGGCAAGAAACCTTGCCGCAGCTTAGTCGCAGCACACTTAGATTGTTGAGCGAACTCGAAAAACGAAGTAAGGGCGCGACACTTGTCGCAGCTCACTTAATCCGTTGAGCGTGCTCGAAACAAAGTAAGGGTGCGGCTAGCCACGGGCAGGTTCCTCCGCGCACAGGTTTTCCATACAAAGTGTGGTGGTTCAAGGAAGACAACTAAGAATTTGAAATTTTGAATGTTCAAACTTTGTCAACTTATCTTATGTATTCTGTTTGCTTCTCGGCAAGGCTTTCCTTCCTTGAATAGCACTTGGTCCATACCACTATCTCCTTCCCCCCCGGCAAACTTGTGCGCGAGGAACACTTTTTCTGTTTAAGAGAGAAAGGAAAAGGGGAGGAAACACAAGTATGGAGCCTTGTGGCTTGTTACTGCTTACCGGGGATGTGTGCTGCACAAAGTGTCAGATGATACATGCAAGTAAAAGGAAAGGCATGAAATGACAAATGGTGCGAAGCACAAAAGTTTTACTCATACACGGGGTCTGCGCCCGGCTTTGTACAAAGGTTTACATGAAACAGCGGCAAGACTTGTACAAAAGTTGGTTGCCGGAACGGATCACGGCAACCGCGCCTCATGGGTGAAACTTGCGAAGATGCTCAATGTTCCAGGAGTTGGTCACCGGTAAGCCTTCTTCGGTCTCAACGCGGACAGCGCCGGGCCTTGTGACTTGCCTCACCCGATAAGGGCCTTCCCACTTCGGCGTCAACTTGTTGGAGTTCTTGGCGGACTGAACACGCCGAAGAACAAGGTCGCCTTCCTCGAGACTCCTGGCCTTGACCTTGCGGCTGTGATAGCGACGCAAGGCTTGCTGGTATCGAGCAGCTCGTACAGCAGCCTGGAGACGGTCCTCCTCGAGGAGCAGTGCATCATCTTGCCGCAGCTGCTCTTGCTCGAGCTCATCGTAAGCGAGTACTCGAGGAGACCCATATACGAGTTCCGTGGGGAGAACTGCCTCTGCTCCATAGACAAGAGCAAAGGGTGTCTGTCCGGTGGCTCGATTTGGTGTCGTCCTGATTGACCAAAGAGCCGCCGGCAACTCCTCGATCCAGTTTCTTCCGCACTTGTGCAGCCTGTCGAAGGTCCTCGTCTTGAGTCCGCGCAGCACTTCAGCATTTGCCCTCTCCGCTTGACCATTGCTCCTCGGGTGAGCAACCGAAGCGAAGCAGACCTTGGCGCCAAGGTCTTGGACGTATTGCATGAAGGTGCGACTTGTGAACTGTGTGCCGTTGTCGGTGATGATCCGGTTAGGGATTCCGAAATACCAAACGATCGATCTGAAGAACCTGACTACCGACTGTGCGGTCACCTTCCTTACTGGTTCCACTTCCGGCCACTTTGTGAACTTGTCGATTGCAACGTACAAGTATTCAAAGCCCCTGACAGCGCGGGGAAAGGGGCCGAGGATGTCCAGCCCCCAGACCGAGAAGGGCCAGGACAAAGGGATCGTCTGGAGAGCTTGAGCTGGCTGGTGTATTTGCTTGGCATGGAACTGGCATGCTTCACACTTGGTTACTTGTGCAGTTGCATCTTGGAGGGTTTCTGGCTAAAAGAAACCTTGCCGAAACGCCTTCCCGGCAAGTGCTCTTGCGCCAATGTGGTGGCCACATATGCCTCCATGTATTTCTGCCAACAGCTTCTGTCCATCTTCCTGGGAAATGCATTTCAATCTGACACCATTGAGTCTTCTTCTGTATAGCTCGTTACCGACGAACTGATACATACTTGACTGCCTGGTAATCCTCTCTATCTCTTCTGGTTCTTCGGGAAGTTCTCCAGCTTGAAGAAAACGGATGATTTGATGTGCCCACGCTGGAGCCTGAGGCTCAACAACGAGGACTAAAGGCATCAGTGCTGCTATGGGAACGTCAGCTTCTACGGCGAAGACTTGCGGCTCTGCCGGAGCTGAACGTTCCCCAGCAAGCCTGCCAGGGCAAGACTTGTCGGGAACACTTGCTTCAACTGTACAGACCCTTGGGTCTGCAGGAGCAGACTGTTCCTCAGCAATTTGGTCGTTGATCTTGGGGACTTTGGTGGCGACTTCAGGAAGATCCGCCGACAAGTAGTCGCCGGAGACCAACTTTCTTTTCTTGCTCTGCCCAATTGATGTTGTAACGGATGGTTGAGTTAGCTTGAGCAGGAAGGTCCCTGGTTCCACAGGTAACTTCATTGCAGCGCACTTCGAGAGGCCATCCGCGATATCATTTTGAGCTCTTGGAACGTGCTCCATCTGCAGGCCTTCAAAGTGTTCTTCAAGCTTCCTCACTTCATCGACATAAGCCTCCATCAAAGGGCTCCGGTAGCTCTTGTTCACTTGCCAGACCACCAACTGTGAATCTCCCCGCACAACCATCTTCTTGATCCCAAGTTCGGACGCAATTCTGAGGCCGGCAAGCAATCCTTCATACTCAGCAGTATTGTTTGTCGCTTGCTCCTTGGGAAAGTGCATCTGAACAACGTACTTGAGGTGCTCTCCGGTGGGCGCTATGAGTAACACGCCAGCACCGGCGCCTTGCAGCGAGAAGGCACCATAAAAGTACATTATCCACTCTTTGCTTGCTTCTTGGACGGGGATGCTTGTCTCTGGAACTTCTTCATCTGGTGTTGGGGTCCATTCTGCTATGAATTCTGCCAAAGCTCTGCTCTGTATAGTTGAAGTACTCTCAAACTTAAGACCAAAGCTTGACAGCTCTAGCGCCCACTCGACAATCCTTCCTGTCGCTTCTGGGTTTTGCAATATCCTCTTGAGCAGAAAGCGAGTGACCACCGTTATCTCATGTGCTTGGAAGTAGTGGCGCAGCTTTCTCGAGGCCATGAGGAGGCCGAAAAGCAGTTTCTGCACTCCAGAATATCTTGATCTAGCTCCCTGCAAGAGGGAGCTTACAAAATAAACTGGGCGCTGCACCATCTTCTTTCGCACTTCTTTTTGTTCCTACGCAGACTTGTCCTTGTCGGAGCCAGAGCTTGTCGGGGAAGCCCCCTGCTTGTCACTGGATGTGCTTGCCGGGGCTGTGGACTCCTCCTCTGCCTCCCTCTCCGCTACCAACGCAGCACTAACCACTTGATTGGTTGCTGCTAAGTATAGCAGCAACTTCTCTTGCGGCTTAGGTGCGACAAGTATAGGAGTGGAGGACAGGTATCCTTTCAAGTCATGCAGCGCTGCCTCCGCTTCCGGAGTCCATTTCATTGGACCTGCCTTTTTCAAGATTTTGAAGAAAGGCAGGGCGCGTTCTGCAGACTTTGAAATGAACCTGCTGAGAGCAGCCACACAACCAGCAAGTCTGCGGACATCCTTGACGCGCTTGGGAGCTTCGATCTGCTCGATGGCCTTGATCTTGTCGGGATTGGCTTCAATCCCCCTGTGTGACACAAAGAACCCGAGAAGCTTGCCGGAGGGGACTCCGAAGACGCACTTCTCGGGGTTCAGCTTGAGTTGTATCTTGCGCAGATTCTCAAAGGTTTCTTCTAGGTCTTGAATCAGGGTATCCTTGCTCTTGCTCTTGACCACTATATCATCCATGTAGGCTTCTACATTCCTGTGTATCTGTGGCTCAAAAGCAGTGTGGACTACCCTTGCAAATGTTGAGCCCGCATTCTTCAATCCGAAGGGCATGCGTATGAAGCAATATGTGCCACATGGAGTAATGAATGCAGTCTTCTCTTCATCTTCCTCAGCCATGAATATCTGGTGGTATCCGGAGTATGCATCAAGAAATGAAAGCAACTCACATCCGGTCGTGGAGTCAACGATCTGGTCAATGCGCGGCAAGGGAAATGGATCCTTGGGACAAGCTTTATTCACATCAGTGAAGTCTATACAAAGTATCCACTTCCCATTGGCCTTGCGCACGACAACTGGATTAGCCAGCCACGTGGGATGAAGTACACCTCTAACAAGGCCTGCTGCTTCCAACTTTTTGATCTCCTCAGCTATGAACTCTTGGCGCTCCACTGCTTGCTTCCTGACCTTCTGCTTGACAGGCCGCGCATGAGGACAAACAACAAGCTTGTGCTCAATTACCTTCCTGGGAACATCGGGGATGTTGGACGGTTGCCATGCAAACACATCGACATTCGCCCGCAGGAAGGCAACGAGCGCGCTTTCCTATTTGGGGTCGAGCGTAGCACTGATGGTGAAAGTACAACCAGTGCCGTCCTCCTTGGCGGACACCCTCTTGGTTGCCGGTGGAGCTGCCATTCCTTTCTTGCACTTGCCAGTGGAGCTCGATGGTGCGTCCTCGACGGCAGCGCAGCACTCCGAAGAGGTGCGTTTGCCGGAGTGGGCCCCAGAGCTCTTGCCGGACTTGGTCTTGGTCTTCCCCCCGGGAGCTTCAGCGGCAAGTGTGTTGCTGTCTGTCGCGGCTGCCGCGTCCCGGTAAATCTTGTCGGCGCAAATAAGCGCGTCTTTCTTGTCGCCGGGGACAGAGATGACGCTTATTGGCCCTGGCATCTTGAGCATGTTATATGCGTGGTGGGAGGCCGCCATGAACTTGGCGAGCGCACGACGGCCAAGTATCCCATTGTATGGCAATGGGATATCGGCAACGTCGAAGGTGATCCTCTCCGTCCTGAAGTTAAGCTCTCCGCCAAAGGTCACCGGCAGCGTGATCTTCCCCTTCGGCTTGCTCCTTCCCGGGTTGATTCCTTGGAACGTCCCGGTTTCCTCGAGCTCGCTGTCGGGGAACTGTAGCTTCTTGATCACAGCGGAGGAGATCAAGTTGAGGCCGGCCCCGCCGTCGACCAACATCTTGGTGACCTTGAGGTTGCGGATAGTTGGCGAAACCAACATCGGCAAACACCCAACCGCAGTGGTGCGGTCAGGGTGGTCCTCAAGGTCGAAGATGATGGGCATGCTGGACCACTTCAGTAGCCTGCGCGACTCGACGGGTGACTCAGCTGCATTCACCTCCCGCACCCATTGCTTGAGTTGGCGGTGGGAAGTGTGCAGAGAAGCACCTCCGTCGACGCACAGAACCTCTGTGGCCTTCTAGAACTCCTGCTCGCTGTTGTCTCCTTCATCCATGTCCTCGTCATCGTCTTCGTCTTCGTCCTTGTCGCGGCCCCGGGGAGGTCTTTCTCCTTGCCGCTGCTTGGCCTTGCCGCGGCGTCCTCCCCAGCCATTGAACGGCCGCTTCTTGCTGGGCTCTCCTCCGCCTCCTTGGGCCTTCTCCTTGTTGCGACGCTCGTATTCAGCCTTCTGCTATTCTACGAGGTACTCTACCCTCTTGCAGTTCTGGAGATCGTGGCCCTTGGTGCGGTGGATCTTGCAGTACTGCTTGTCGGAGCCATCCTGCTTGTCGGCGGCCGCTACAGGGGTGGCCTCCTTGCCGGAGCCACCAGCCTGTGTGTAACACCCCAAAAATATTTATTTGGAGTTTTGAAAACTTTTCCAAATTTTAGCTAAGATTTAAAATTTTCTTGGAGGGTTCTGTTTGAAGGGTGGATTTATTTGATTTAATTATTTTGGAGGTTTTCAAAACTATTTCTTTCTGAAGAATTTTTGGTTCTGGTTATTTGATTTTCAAAAGCAAAAGCCTTTTTCCACCTCCTCTAGCACCCTAAACCACTCCAAATATTTTTCTGCCACCCCAAGACTGACCTCACAAGTCATACACATCTTCTATGATATTATCCAACTCCTTTCCACTCCACAAAAATATTTCTTCTATATATTTTTAATTCCAAAGATGGAATTTGAAATAATCATAGTTTCTTGACTTTACAAAGGAACTATATTTTTCTAGAACTCTCTTGCCACACCAAAATTATCCCTGCATATACATGGTACCCTTAACCCATTTCTTCAAAAACTTTTGGTCCCACAGTTCAAAAATTTCAATTTCTATTCAATTCAAATTTGGTCCAGAAATCAACTTTTTGCTCCAAATCATTTCCAAACTCCACCAAAAATCTTGGCCTTCTGGCAAATTCATTTTTGAGTAACCACACACCACCACAGCAAATCCCTTGATCAACTAAGATGTTTAACACCCCATAGCATTTCATCAAACACATGGCTGGCATACTGTTCATAACTGAATTTAATTCAGTTAACTGAACTAGTTCAGCCGACAGGGGCCGGCGATGCCGTGCACTCCTCGCCTTCCCTTCCCGCACGGCGTCGACGCCCGCCTTCAATACTGCCGCTCCCCTGGCCCATCGCCCAGCCTCTCCACGCCGGTGAGCTGGCAGCTGGCCGGTGCAGCCACCCCGAGCTCACCCACGGCGAGGCCGAGCGGATCGCCTCGGCCATCGGCTTCCATTCACTGCGCCGCACCTCCCCTACCTACCTTCCCTCCCATGCGTCGCTCCCCCTCGCTTCTCCGCACAACGGACGCACCGACCACACCGCCCGGGGCCCGTATGGCAGTTGCCGGAGCCGGCCACGCCGCCGCGCCCGTGCGGACAGCGCATCACGGACGTGGCAAGCGAGCACGAGCCCGTCCAAGCGGAGGCTTCGGGCGAACTCCACCGGCCTCTTAAATGCCCCGTCGCCCCAGACCACCGGCCAAAACCAACCCCGGCGACCTAATTTACTCCGGCGACCTCCGCCCGTCTCGGCCATCCTCGACTCGCCTATAAAAAGGGCCCCCGAGCCCCTCCAGCTTCACCTTTCGCCTCCACCACCACCCACTCTTCCTCCTAGCCACCCACCCGGCCACGAGGGGGTCATCTTCTCCCTCTCCGGCCACCGCTCCGCCGCCTCTGTCCACGAGCCAAACCTCGCCCCTACTCCACCAGAGCCACCCAAATTCCGCCTACCCACCTCTTTTTCACCACTATGCCGAACCCCTAAGCCAATTCCACTCCCCGAGCCCTCTCCGACGAGCCCCAACTTCACCCGAACCACCGTCCGTCGGCGTCGAGCTCACCGCCGTTCAGGTGATCGCCGGTGGCCACCACCACCACCCACGGATGCGGAAGTCCACGCTGGTCACACTACGACCAGCGCCAGGCTCTAAAACCCCGGCGATCGTCGCCGGCGATCGCCGCCGGCGATCGCCGCCTCCCCTCTGTACACGCGCGCGAGCGCGCTCAAATTCAAACCTGACGGGTGGCCCCCACCCGTCAGCTCTCTCTCTCTATTCTCTGTATTTAGCGAAGGCGTACTCTACGCTTTACGCCTTCTCCACTGGAAGGCGTATTCGCTGCCGAACCGTTTTCTTTTAAAACAGCCCAGGGGCTTCTGTTTTGCAGAAAGACCCCTGGTTTTAAAAAGTTAATAGCTTTTAAACTATTAATCCAAATGAGTTGATTCTTTTTGCAAAAAATTTCTTTTCCTCTCTAGTTTTTTTAGATTTATTTAAAAATATTTTGAGAACATTTTTCTGTTCTGTATGGGAATTCTTATTCGAATTCAAATTTGAATTTTCAGAAAAAGAAGAAGGATCTTTTGCTGGAAATTCAGAGGGGTTCTCTCCTGATTATTTTGGACAAGGCAAGCATTATTGAACCTGGGATATGGTGTTTGCATTTTTGCATGGTTACATAGTTTGGTATTGCAATGCATATGTTGCATGTTACATCACTTGTGTGTGTATGGTCATGTCAACCTTTTTCCTTGCTTGCATACCACACTAGCAGCTCTCTGCCATATATATGGCTGTTTGATGGCAGAAGTTTTGCTGCTGGTTTGGACGTGGTGCTGGTAGGCACGGTCCTTTGTTGACACAGCGGTGTCGTGTGATAGTGATAGAGGATACTGGTGATATTTTATAATACCTCCTGAGTCTGCCTAGATCGAGTCTTGCTCTATACACCTAGCTGTACACCGTGCTGCCACGGGTCCTTCCGAAAGGAGGGTACGGCCTAGTAAGTTGATAACCCCTGTACGAGTGCACGCCACCCAGATAACTACGATGAAGGTTGTAGCCTGTCATCGGGTCAGGGGCATGGGTGTTTCCGGTTGTAGCTGAGAGGGGGGCACCCCTTGTAATCCGCGCGTGTAATAGTGATCCCATGCTTTTCGGAGGTTGTAGCCTCCCTGACTTAAGGTTTCTGGAGCGATGCTTTGGGTGAGTCCTGGCATCCGGTCGGTGTGTACGCGTCAGGCGTGTTTTCAATCCAAAGTCCGTATTGGGTATTAGCCTGTGCACGATGCTGTCTAAGGAAATCCCATACGCGTGGGTAAAGAGTACACCCTCTGCAGAGTTATATCTATTCGTATAGCCGCGTCCACGGTCAAGGACTTGGTTGGGTGGGTCAAGTATCGGTCCCGGTGTCAGTCTCTGGAGGAAAAATAATATACTTGAGCATGTTTATGTTTGCATAAAATTCTTGTCGCAGTTAGTTTTATCATTAATTTATTTATGATAAAAATCATGCTTATGGACTAACCCTATGATGTTAATTTTACTTCCAGAGTGTCTCAGGGGCTGGCGAGTCTACCCCGGACACTCGCATTTATTTTTAAGCCCTTTTCGTGGCGTCCCTCGAGTGTCAGGCGGTTTATCACGCCACTACTCGTGTGGATACCCGACTGGTATTTCTTTTAAGCCCTTTTCGTGGCGTCCCTCGAGTGTCAGGCGGTTTATCACGCCACTACTCGTGTGGATACCCGACTGGCATTTCTTTTAAGTCCTTTTGTGGCGTCCCTCGAGTGTCAGGCGGTTTATCACGCCACTACTCTTGTGGATACCCGACTGGCAATTATTTTCAAGTCCTATCGTGGTGTCACTTGACATCCGACCGGCTTTTCTCTTATTTATATTTATTGTTGACACTAATATTTATTTCTGTACTAACCATGTTATACCATACCAAGTGGTGATAATTGTTGCATGCATGTAGTTCATCTACCATGGCATTCGCATTTGGTATATCTTATGTTCATAATGTTTGCGAGTACATTCAAAAGTACTCACTGGCTTGTCCCTGGCTATTTACTTGGCCAGACTTGGAGGAGGACGAGCTTTTGGAGGAGAATTGTGCTAGCGAGGCCGACGCTTAGAAGGTTCCCAGTCAGCACACCTGTGTCATGGAGTCTATCACTTGTATCATCCGTCAAGCTTCCGCCACACCAATAAAATAGTCAAGCCTCATACTGACGCTTGACTCTATGCTAGTATATTAGTGTTGAGTCCCACCATCGACTTTCACATTCCGCCACCTTAGTGCGTTGAGTTGTTGTAATAAATTGTTGAGTCACCCTGACTCAACCCTGTGTAATATTGTATTGTACTGGTTATCTATATCAAGGTTGTCCACTGGTTGTTCTTGGGGGCCAGTGTGACTTAGGGCTATTCTGTGATTTATTTCCCAGAAATGAGCCTGAGAAACCTTGGTGTCAGAGCCAGGCTGACTGTAGGAGCTTTAGGCGCGATCGCTAGTCACAGAGTCAGTGCTGACATTTTTTTCAGCATGCATCTCATGCATCGTAGCAAATTTCTCTTAGTCATCATACACTTATGACATGGCTACTTGGATTTTTGTCTACTGTTGTAGATGGCTGGTGGCAGCTGCCCATCGCAGGTTTTCGCCAACGAGCCTGCGGGATTCTCCCGTCTTCTCGCGAGCATCGCGAGGGACGCGATGGGATCTCTCGGGCGTCCGGAGTACGTCATTTACCCGGACAAGATCTCAGAGACCCTAACTATGTACCAGGCTTCGGTATATATTCGGGGTGGTGTTTCCGTGTCTTTCCGCAACTATCGCTTCATGGGGAGAGCCATGCCCACTGAGAGGCATGCTATCCAGATGGCCGCACGTGAGGCTATCGCACGTCTCAGGGACATCCTGCCTGTTATGCAGAACCGTCCCTATTACTTCCTGCCATGCCACGTTCCATATACTAGCCACTATGCCTTTTCCTGCTCCATAGGGGAAAGGGATCTGGCTATCGAGCCACTTGTCCAGTACATCATGGCCTTGGAGTCAGCTTTCACCTCCCTGGTAGATGACTACCTCACTGCGCGGATGGACTTGTCTCGTGCGAGAGTTATTCGCAGGAGCGAGTACCGCTCTCCTTCGCCTCGTGCTCCACGCACTTCCACTCCACCAAATACTTCTCTGGCTAGTCCCGCGGCTCAGCGCTCGACCTCGTCTGGCGATGCTAGCCGTCTGGTTGCACCCACTCCGACCCGAGCTTCTCCACTGACGAGCACGGTGCCACCTCCAGCAGGCACAGCATCAACGACTACCCGACTAGAGGCGATTCCCGAGGAGGAGGAGGAGGGCGAGATCGCATCCTGGGTCCCGTGTCTGACTCTCACTCTCAGCAGGACCTAGGATGAGCTGTGTGGGCTAACGCAGTTATTCTCACCAGACGACCGCTTGGGAACACGGATGTAATATATTTATCTCCTGTTCTACTTATCCTTTGTAAGATAGCGATGTTAGGACCGCAAGTCGATGAGAGCGCGGAGAGTGCGCTAGTAGAAATAAGTGATCTTGTATGATACAGTTTCCGCATGCATCCTGTATAATTATATCCTGTATAATTAAATCATGTTTGTATAATTAAATTACGTGTGTAATATAACTGGCTGCCTTGTCTTACCTTGTCCTGGGGGGAAAAACTTATTTGGAAATTTATTTTCTGCTATTTGATTATTTTATTTGGTGTTATGCAAATACCCCAGAAAGAAAATGCATCGTCCCTGGACCCGTTCTATGCCAACTCCACCTGAGAACAACTCTGGACAGATGGGAAATAACTTTACTCAAGGGCAGACAAGTCAGCAAAGCAGTGATTCAGCTTTCTCGCAAGTGTGTCGCCTATATGAGCAGAGTCAGCAACAGCATCAGGAGATGATGCAGCATTTGATTAACATAGGAAATCACCATGAACAACAACTACCCAGGTCCAAACTGTCTGAGTTACAAAAGACCCGCCCGACGGTCTTTACTCACACTGACAAGCCACTAGAGGCAGACGACTGGCTTCGAGACATGGAAAGAAAATTGTTCATTGCCCAGTGTACTGACCAGGAAAAGGTGCTGTACACACCACACTATTTTTCTGGAACGGCTGCTTCGTGGTGGGAAAACTTATGTCACACCCACCCTGACGGAGCAAATATGACATGGGAGCAATTCAAGGAGAATTTCCGAGGAGCGCATATCCCTAATAGCATTATGAAATTGAAGAAGAGGGAATTTGAGGATCTCAAACAGCGGGGCTCCACAGTATCCCAATATCTGGATCAGTTTACTCAGTTGGCCCGGTACGCCAACGACGAATATATGACAGAGAACAAAAAGATGGAGAAATTTCTCGACGGACTTATTTCATCTCTAAAGTGCCAGCTGATGGTTCATACCTTTCCAGACTTTAAGACACTTGTGGATAAGGCTATTATTCTGGAAAATGAACACCGCAATATGGATGAGGCTCGCAAGCGTCGCATGAACCAGTCAGTACAGGTTCGCAACAACAGGCCCAGGAATGATGTTCAAAAGCCAGTAATAACCCGACCAACAACTACAGCTCCACCACAGAACCGCAGTGCATTCCACAATAGGACCAAGGATACATCTTTTTATCCTGGAGTCACCTGTTATTCCTGTGGAGGAGAGGGGCATTATGCTAAACAATGCCCAAAACAAGGAAACAACCCTCCCAAAGCCAACAACAACAACAATGGCCGCGGTGCGACCAACGCTCCGCGACGCAATAACTTCAACCCCAATAACAACCACAAGCAAGGACATATCAACCACGTGACTTTTGAGGAAGCTCAGAACGCACCGGATATCGTGTTTGGTACGTTCCCCGCCAACTCAGTAGATGCTACAATTTTATTTGATTCCGGAGCTTCCCACTCTTGCATTTCTAAAAGATTTGCCTCGAAGAATCAGTTTCCCTTTTTACCGTTGCAAAATTCCATGGTTATTCAGTCCCCGGGATCAAAGCAAAATACTCAATGGTACTGCAAGGATGTAAACATCGAAATTGAAGGAATGGGATTCCTAGACAATCTCATCGTATTGGACGCAGTTGATTTGGACATTATTCTGGGAATGGATTGGTTAACCACAAACAAAGGTTTCATAGACTGCTATAACCGCACGGTAACTCTTACCAATTGCCAAGGAAAGACAATAAAAGTGGGTACAAGGAAGATTGCCACATCCCAAGGGAAATTAAATCAAGTGGATACGGTGGAATTAAGTAAGGTTCCTGTAGTCTGTGAATATCCTGATGTATTCCCTGAAGAGTTACCAGGAATGCCTCCGGACCGCGAAATTGAGTTCGTTATTGAACTAGCACCCGGAACGACACCCATATACAAGAAGCCGTACCGTATGGCCCCAACGGAATTGGCAGAATTAAAGAAGCAAATTAAGGAGTTGATGGAGAAAGGTTACGTGCGACCCAGCTCGTCACCATGGGGGTCGCCAGTTTTATTCGCCAAAAAGAGGGATGGTACCCTACGGCTATGTATTGATTACAGGGCACTTAATATGGTCACTATCAAGAATAAATATCCACCGCCCAGAATCAACGATTTGTTTGAGCAGCTAGCAGAAGCTAAAGTTTTCTCGAAGATAGATCTAAGATCAGGTTATCATCAGCTAAAGATTCGGACGATGGACATACCTAAGACGACGTTTACTACCAGATACGGATTATATGAATTCACAGTGATGCCGTTCGGTTTAACCAATGCCCCGGCGTATTTTGTGCATCTCATGAACAAAGTTTTTATGAAATATTTGGATAAATTTGTGGTGGTATTTATCGATGACATACTTATTTACTCTAAGACGCCCGAAGAACATGAGCAACATCTTTGGATAGTACTGGAAGAGTTAAGGAAACATCAGCTATATGCCAAATTCAGCAAATGTTAATTTTGGTTGAGGGAAGTTGGTTTCCTTGGGCACGTATTGACCCAAGATGGAATCGCTGTGGACCCGGGAGAAGTAAAGGATGTGTTGGGATGGAAGCAACCCACAAACGTAACGGAAGTCAGAAGTTTTCTTGGCCTAGCGGGCTATTATCGAAGATTTATTGAAGGGTTCTCCACTATAGCCAGACCCATGACCCAGTTACTCAAGAAAGATAAGAAGTTTGAATGGACTGAAGCTTGTGAAAAGAGTTTTCAGGAGTTGAAAAAGAGGTTAACAACATCACCAGTTCTGGTTGTGCCCGATGTGCACAAAAATTTTGATATATATTGTGACGCATCCGGGAAAGTCCTTGGATGTGTGTTAATGCAGGAAGGAAAAGTAGTGGCTTACACCTCAAGACAGCTACGGCGACACGAAGAAAATTACCCCGTTCATGATCTGGAACTTGCTGCAGTAATACACGCACTCAAAGAGTGGCGACACTACCTTCTGGGGAATCGATGTGAAATATACACGGACCACAAAAGTCTTAAGTATATTTTCACGCAGCCAGAATTAAATTTGAGACAACGACGTTGGCTTGAGCTAATTAAGGATTATGACGTAGGAATTCACTGTCACCCAGGTAAAGCCAATGTTGTGGCAGATGCCCTCAGCAGGAATCCATGCGCCGGTAATGGCAGTGTACAACTCTCGCAACATGTGTTCAGCCAGGAATTTGCCAAGCTCAACATGGCACTAGTCACGGAGGGGACCATTTCCCAGTTGGAAATAAAACCAACATTAGAGGACCAGATCAGAGAAGCCCAGAAGGGACACCCAAGTATTGAAGGGATTAGGAAAAAGATGAAACTGGGCAGGGCGCCCGAATTTATTGAAGACAGCCAAGGAGTTATTTGGTTTGGACAGAGATTATGCGTACCAAACATTGAAGATTTAAAACAGCAAATAATGGCAGAGGCGCATACCACTCCATATTCCATTCACCCCGGAGGGACCAAAATGTATAAGGATCTACAGGAGAGATTCTGGAGGCACGGGATGAAAAGGGATATAGCCATATATGTGGCATGTTGTGATACCTGCCAACGTGTGAAGGCGGAACACCAGAGACCAGCAGGGTTGTTGCAACCAATTAAGGTGCCTGAATGGAAATGGGATAGAATTGGAATGGATTTTGTTGTTGGTTTGCCAAGGTCACGCCATGGGAATGATGCTATCTGGGTAATAACAGATTCGCTAACCAAGGTAGCACATTTCATTCCGGTAAAAACCACCTACTCAACACAGAGGCTAGCCAGGCTGTACCTATCCAGGATTGTTTGTCTACACGGGGTACCCAAAATAATTGTCTCTGACAGAGGCACCCAATTTGTCTCTAGATTTTGGGAACATCTACAGCAAGCCTTAGGCACGCAACTGGCTTTCAGCACAGCATACCACCCGCAGACCGGAGGACAGACAGAGCGGGTAAATCAAATATTAGAAGACATGTTGAGAGCATGTGTGCTTACCTACGGAGTCAGTTGGGAGGATAGTTTGCCTTATGCAGAATTCTCCTACAACAACAGTTATCAAGCTAGCCTAAAAATGTCACCTTTCGAAGCATTATACGGACGACGATGCCGGACCCCATTAAATTGGTCTGAAACCGGAGACTGCCGAATTTTTGGACCAGAAATACTAATAGAAGCAGAAACCAAAGTAAAGCTTATTCAGGACCGACTAAGGGCAGCTCAAAGCCGACAGAAGAGTTATTATGATCAAAAACACCGCCAGGTCCACTTTGAGCCCAATGACTACGTATATCTTAGAGTATCTCCGACAAGGGGGCTACAGAGATTTAAGGTCAAGGGGAAATTAGCACCAAGATTTATTGGACCATTCAAAGTAACCGCAAGAAGGGGCAAGGTTGCCTATCAACTGGAATTACCAGCAGAATTATCAGATGTTCACGATGTGTTCCATGTGTCTCAACTGAGGAAGTGTGTTAGCAACCCGGAAAAACAAGTTCACCACCAAGAATTAGACCTTCAACCCGATCTTACCTATCGGGAACGTCCTATAAGAATTTTGGAGGAGTCTGAACGGAGAACCCGACAAAACGTAATAAAATTTTGCAAAGTCCAATGGAGCAATCACACCGAGGAAGAGGCAACCTGGGAAAGAGAAGATCACATAAGGACTGAGTATCCGTACCTGTTTGAGGGACAGCTGAAATCTCGGGGACGAGATTTTTCTTAAGGGGGTAGGTGTTGTAACACCCCAAAAATATTTATTTGGAGTTTTGAAAACTTTTCCAAATTTTAGCTAAGATTTAAAATTTTCTTGGAGGGTTCTGTTTGAAGGGTGGATTTATTTGATTTAATTATTTTGGAGGTTTTCAAAACTATTTCTTTCTGAAGAATTTTTGGTTCTGGTTATTTGATTTTCAAAAGCAAAAGCCTTTTTCCACCTCCTCTAGCACCCTAAACCACTCCAAATATTTTTCTGCCACCCCAAGACTGACCTCACAAGTCATACACATCTTCTATGATATTATCCAACTCCTTTCCACTCCACAAAAATATTTCTTCTATATATTTTTAATTCCAAAGATGGAATTTGAAATAATCATAGTTTCTTGACTTTACAAAGGAACTATATTTTTCTAGAACTCTCTTGCCACACCAAAATTATCCCTGCATATACATGGTACCCTTAACCCATTTCTTCAAAAACTTTTGGTCCCACAGTTCAAAAATTTCAATTTCTATTCAATTCAAATTTGGTCCAGAAATCAACTTTTTGCTCCAAATCATTTCCAAACTCCACCAAAAATCTTGGCCTTCTGGCAAATTCATTTTTGAGTAACCACACACCACCACAGCAAATCCCTTGATCAACTAAGATGTTTAACACCCCATAGCATTTCATCAAACACTTGGCTGGCATACTGTTCATAACTGAATTTAATTCAGTTAACTGAACTAGTTCAGCTGACAGGGGCCGGCGATGCCGTGCACTCCTCGCCTTCCCCTCCCGCACGGCGTCGACGCCCGCCTTCAATACCGCCGCTCCCCTGGCCCATCGCCCAGCCTCTCCACGCCGGTGAGCTGGCAGCTGGCCGGTGCAGCCACCCCGAGCTCACCCACGGCGAGGCCGAGCGGATCGCCTCGGCCATCGGCTTCCATTCACTGCGCCGCACCTCCCCTACCTACCTTCCCTCCCACGCGTCGCTCCCCCTCGCTTCTCCGCACAACGGACGCACCGACCACGCCACCCGGGGCCCGTATGGCAGTCGCCGGAGCCGGCCACGCCGCCGCGCCCGTGCGGACAGCGCATCACGGACGTGGCAAGCGAGCACGAGCCCGTCCAAGCGGAGGCTTCGGGCGAACTCCACCGGCCTCTTAAATGCCCCGTCGCCCCAGACCACCGGCCAAAACCAACCCCGGCGACCTAATTTACTCCGGCGACCTCCGCCCGTCTCGGCCATCCTCGACTCGCCTATAAAAAGGGCCCCCGAGCCCCTCCAGCTTCACCTTTCGCCTCCACCACCACCCACTCTTCCTCCTAGCCACCCACCCGGCCACGAGGGGGTCATCTTCTCCCTCTCCGGCCACCGCTCCGCCGCCTCTGTCCACGAGCCAAACCTCGCCCCTACTCCACCAGAGCCACCCAAATTCCGCCTACCCACCTCTTTTTCACCACTATGCCGAACCCCTAAGCCAATTCCACTCCCCGAGCCCTCTCCGACGAGCCCCAACTTCACCCGAACCACCGTCCGCCGGCGTCGAGCTCACCGCCGTTCAGGTGATCGCCGGTGGCCACCACCACCACCCACGGATGCGGAAGTCCACGCTGGTCACACTACGACCAGCGCCAGGCTCTAAAACCCCGGCGATCGTCGCCGGCGATCGCCGCCTCCCCTCTGTACACGCGCGCGAGCGCGCTCAAATTCAAACCTGACGGGTGGCCCCCACCCGTCAGCTCTCTCTCTCTATTCTCTGTATTTAGCGAAGGCGTACTCTACGCTTTACGCCTTCTCCACTGGAAGGCGTATTCGCTGCCGAACCGTTTTCTTTTAAAACAGCCCAGGGGCTTCTGTTTTGCAGAAAGACCCCTGGTTTTAAAAAGTTAATAGCTTTTAAACTATTAATCCAAATGAGTTGATTCTTTTTGCAAAAATTTTCTTTTCCTCTCTATTTTTTTTTGATTTATTTAAAAATATTTTGAGAACATTTTTCTGTTCTGTATGGGAATTCTTATTCGAATTCAAATTTGAATTTTCAGAAAAAGAAGAAGGATCTTTTGCTGGAAATTCAGAGGGGTTCTCTCCTGATTATTTTGGACAAGGCAAGCATTATTGAACCTGGGATATGGTGTTTGCATTTTTGCATGGTTACATAGTTTGGTATTGCAATGCATATGTTGCATGTTACATCACTTGTGTGTGTATGGTCATGTGAACCTTTTTCCTTGCTTGCATACCACACTAGCAGCTCTCTGCCATATATATGGCTGTTTGATGGCAGAAGTTTTGCTGCTGGTTTGGACGTGGTGCTGGTAGGCACGGTCCTTTGTTGACACAGCGGTGTCGTGTGATAGTGATAGAGGATACTGGTGATATTTTATAATACCTCCTGAGTCTGCCTAGATCGAGTCTTGCTCTATACACCTAGCTGTACACCGTGCTGCCACGGGTCCTTCCGAAAGGAGGGTACGGCCTAGTAAGTTGATAACCCCTGTACGGGTGCACGCCACCCAGATAACTACGATGAAGGTTGTAGCCTGTCATCGGGTCAGGGGCATGGGTGTTTCCGGTTGTAGCTGAGAGGGGGGCACCCCTTGTAATCCGCGCGTGTAATAGTGATCCCATGCTTTTCAGAGGTTGTAGCCTCCCTGACTTAAGGTTTCTGGAGCGATGCTTTGGGTGAGTCCTGGCATCCGGTCGGTGTGTACGCGTCAGGCGTGTTTTCAATCCAAAGTTCGTATTGGGTATTAGCCTGTGCACGATGCTGTCTAAGGAAATCCCATACGCGTGGGTAATGAGTACACCCTCTACAGAGTTATATCTATTCGAATAGCCGCGTCCACGGTCAAGGACTTGGTTGGGTGGGTCAAGTATCGGTCCCGGTGTCAGTCTCTGGAGGAAAAATAATATACTTGAGCATGTTTATGTTTGCATAAAATTCTTGTCGCAGTTAGTTTTATCATTAATTTATTTATGATAAAAATCATGCTTATGGACTAACCCTATGATGTTAATTTTACTTCCAGAGTGTCTCAGGGGCTGGCGAGTCTACCCCGGACACTCGCATTTATTTTTAAGCCCTTTTCGTGGCGTCCCTCGAGTGTCAGGCGGTTTATCACGCCACTACTCGTGTGGATACCCGACTGGTATTTCTTTTAAGCCCTTTTCGTGGCGTCCCTCGAGTGTCAGGCGGTTTATCACGCCACTACTCATGTGGATACCCGACTGGCATTTCTTTTAAGTCCTTTTGTGGCGTCCCTCGAGTGTCAGGCGGTTTATCACGCCACTACTCTTGTGGATACCCGACTGGCAATTATTTTCAAGTCCTATCGTGGTGTCACTTGACATCCGACCGGCTTTTCTCTTATTTATATTTATTGTTGACACTAATATTTATTTCTGTACTAACCATGTTATACCATACCAAGTGGTGATAATTGTTGCATGCATGTAGTTCATCTACCATGGCATTCGCATTTGGTATATCTTAAGTTCATAATGTTTGCGAGTACATTCAAAAGTACTCACTGGCTTGTCCCTGGCTATTTACTTGGCCAGACTTGGAGGAGGACGAGCTTTTGGAGGAGAATTGTGCTAGCGAGGCCGACGCTTAGAAGGTTCCCAGTCAGCACACCTGTGTCATGGAGTCTATCACTTGTATCATCCGTCAAGCTTCCGCCACACCAATAAAATAGTCAAGCCTCATACTGACGCTTGACTCTATGCTAGTATATTAGTGTTGAGTCCCACCATCCACTGTCACATTCCGCCACCTTAGTGCATTGAGTTGTTGTAATAAATTGTTGAGTCACCCTGACTCAACCCTGTGTAATATTGTATTGTACTGGTTATCTATATCAAGGTTGTCCACTGGTTGTTCTTGGGGGCCAGTGTGACTTAGGGCTATTCTGTGATTTATTTCCCAGAAATGAGCCTGACACTGTGTCTTCTTGGCGGCTGCCTCCTTGCCGGACTGCTCGACAACCAGTACTTCCTTGTTCTTCTTCTTCTTATTGTTCCGTTGTCGGTTTTTCCTTGCCGGGGCGGCATCCTCGCTATCCGTTCCTCCTTCTCCAGTATCCTCTCCGGGAAGTCTCCTCCCCTCTTCAGCACGGGCACACTTGTCAGCCAGAGCATAAAGCTCGCTGACGTCCCGGATCTTGGTCATCGCCATCTCCTCCCTCATCCGACGGTTACGCACGTTCTGGTGGAATGCGCTGATAACCGTGGCGGGGTGGACATCTGGGATGTTGTGCTGAACGCGGCTGAACCTTTGGATGTACTTGCGCAGGGACTCTCCCTCCTTCTAGGCAAGAATGTGAAGATCGCTCTCCTAGCCGTGGGGTTTGTGGCCGCCCGTGAAGGCGCCGACAAACTGGTGGCACAGATCTGCCCAAGAAGAGATGGAGTTCTCCGGCAAGTGCATAAGCCAAGACCTGACGTTTGGCTTAAGCACGAGCGGGAAGTAGTTCGCTAAGATCTTCTCGTCTCGTCCTCCGGCAGCCTGCACCGCAATGGTGTAGATGCTAAGGAACTCCGAGGGATGTGTCTTGCCGTCGTACTTCTCGGGTACGTCGGGCTTAAAGTTCTTCATGCTGGGCCACTGGACTTGCCGCAGCTCTCGGGTGAACGCAGGGCAGCCTGCCGCGTACGGCAAGTCGCCTGGTTCACCGGGCGCGTGCATGTCGACAGCGGTCCCAGCGCGCAGGTCGGACTGTCTTCGGGCTTCTCTTCGACGCTCGATACGAGTTCGAGCGTCTTCTTGTCGCCTGTCGTCGAGGACTTGGCGCTGATCGCGGCGAGCCCGCGGATCCGACGACGCTGTGGGGTCATCGTCGACGTTGATCCGGCGGGTAGGCGATTTCTGCTTCCGCGGTGGGGAGTGCACGCTAGTTGCACACCCGGCGGTCTTGTCTCCATCGGCCTTCGCTTGATCGACTTGCCGCGGCCGTGATGTTGCCGCCTGCTGCGGTGTGTCGTTGTTGGCAAAGGCGATGAGGCTCTGGATCGTAGCCCTCCAGTCTTCGGCCTTGTCCGCCGCTGGAGGGAAGTCGAGGAGTAGCTGGGCTCTAGCAAGAGCTTCTGTTGGAGAGGAGGGAAGCGGCGGCGAGCGGTGCGAGGAGCGAGATATGCTCGGACTTCTAACAGCATTAGAAGGAGCAGGTTCTCGCCCCGGCGACCGCGCCTTGCTCGTGCCAGGACGCTGGCCTTGAGCATCCCGCGACCCGCCAGTTTGGCCTTGTCCCAGCAGGCGGATGGTACCGTGGGTTCCACATGGCTGCTGGCCCGGCACCTCCTGAGAGGGACGGGGAGCGTGCACGGACGCCGAGGCTTTGGAGTTCGCTCGGTCGTCCGTCTTGTCCTTGGACTTGGCGGCGCCGTGAGTGTCCTCGTCGGCGTCCACCCTTCCGCCAGTGTCTACCCCACCAACCGTTGGTTCCGGTGGTGGTGGCATCGACGCAGACGGGCCTCCGACCTCCGAAGCCTTCTTCTTCGGTGGCATGCTGATGTAGTCGATGAAGCTGACGAAGCTGGTGAAGTTGCTGAAGGTTGCGCCCGCGCGAGCGCCGGATCAGGTTCGCACAACCTCGACGCCCCCTACCTGGCGCGCCAAAGATGTTGGGGAAACTGATTGCCCACGAACACCTATGGGACCGGAGCCCCTTTTTGGTACGGCAAGGGAGTGGAGGGAGCGCGAAGAGCAGATCGAGGGGCACACGCGGGCAGTTTACCCAGGTTCGGGCCGCGCGGACGCGTAAAACCCTACTCCTGCCTTGGTTGTATTGAGTTCCTGAGCTCGGGAGCTTGAAGATCTACAGTACTAGCTGCACCGAGCGTGGGAGTGGTCAAGTTTCTGGGATCGAACCTCCTCTACGTTGTGCATGGGCCTACTTTTATAGCTCAAAGGGGTCACCGACAGGTGTCAACGTAGAGGAGGGTAAAAGCGTAAAATAGGTGGTAGTTGGAACAGTGCATGAACAGTGTATGAACAGTGGTCTATACCTAACCCTGACGGTGGGGACAAGGGAATTGAATGCCCGTCGCCGTCACCCCAAAAGCGTCTGTCCGGGCATCACCGTTCGCCACGACGATGGCCTCGTCACCGCGGCTCGCCACCGTGTACCCCAGGCTGCACAGCCATCCGCCACGTGCCCCTGGAAAGGCCCCAGGGTGACGCGTGGCCAGATGAGCTGGAGCGCAGGCACACAGTGTGAGCCTCTCCCGGCAAGCACCTTGCCGGGGTCACTATCTTGCCGGGCCCGGAAGCTTGCCGCTCTCCGGGTCCTGTCGGGGCGCAGGATGCGTCGCGATATCTTCTGAGGTGTTGTTCTTTGGCCTTCCTGGCAAGCTCCTCTTGCCAGGTTCTTGTGCTAGAATGATAACCTGGAGCCTGGCGCGGCCTTCCCGGCAAGCTCCTCTTGCCGGGGTCTTGTTCTTCTGGTTTGTATACTTTGTTCTTGGATGGTTCTAAAGGGTCCAGAGCGGGCCTTGGCAGGCGCGTGGTAAGCCCGACCACGGGACGCTGCTACTGCCCGTGCACAAGTCGGGATACTAAGGTACCCCTACTTTAGTACACCGACATAGGTTCTACCTCAATCTACTTCCCAGACCCACAAATTAAGAGATCCTACTCATGCAATGTGTGAGGGTTTGATCTCATGCATAACAACTAGGTAATAACAGGGCATGGTCAAAGTGTTACTTGCCCTGCTGATGATTCGCAAAACCTACAGACTCGTAGTAGCATGCTTCACAGTTCGGATATTCTATCGCAAGCAAAGAATGGCATACATAAGCAATCAAGCAATGATGCACAAACAAAACTCCAAAAGAGAATATCTAACCAGAATGTTCAACTTAAGAACTCCGGTTTGCAAAAAGAATCAAATCGAAAGAAGCAACGAAACTCAAACTGCGAAAGAAACGAGATCCGATTACTAATTTGATCTAAAGTCAAATTTTACAGTAGCAAAATTTGGTTCCAGCTGGTTAAACGGAAAGAGGGCGTTGAGACAAAGATATGGGATTTTGAATCACTCGATTCTGACTCTCGAGCGAACAGAAAAACGAAAAACAAGATCAGGTCAGAAATTGCGATCGAAATAATCGCGGATAAATACCCCGAAAAATAAAACTGACGAATAGGCTAACGAACGAACGTTCGCTATCTGCGGCTAACGGGCGAACCACGTTCGTTAAGACGAATGTACGGACGAACGTCCGCTAAATAACTAAACCGAAAAGAAAAACCAATCTAACCTAAAAAACGGATCTAGTATTTTACGAAAAAGAACCGATCGGATTAAAAAAACGGCGGCTACCTCAAAAACGACGAACTCCGGCGGCTACTCTGGCGGCGGCGGCGGCGGGTCCTGCGGCGGTGGCGCAGTGCGGCGGGCGGCGGCGGTGCGGCGAGGCGGCGGCGGCAGCGGTGCGGCGCGGCGGCGGGCAGCGGCGGCGGCGGCGCTAGGCGGCGGTGCAGCGCGGCGCTAGGGCTGGCGCGGCGAGCGAGGCGAGGCGGGGCGGGCTGGCGGCTGGCGGCCGGCTGGGCCTCGGCTTATAAAGGTCCCCCAGCTAGGGGAGTCCTAGTCGGGTACGGCCCAAAGGCGGTTCCCCTTTTTTTTAACGAGTCATGACGTATTAAAACGCGCGAAAAAAAATACAAAACGGAGTCCAAAAATTATGAAATAAATTTTCACCGTCCTCTAATAATATTTAGGACAAATTAAACATTTTTCCCGGACCTAAATGCAATTTTGAAAAATGCGTATTTTCCTATGCAAATAAAATCGCAAATAAATCCGAAAAAAATACCAAAAGTGATTTTAATATTTTTCCTCCAATATTTCTGTTATTTTGGAGAAGTCATATTATCTCCGCTCATATATTTTGTTTAGAAATATTTTTAGGAGAGAAAACTAACTAAAACCAACACTATCCTCGTACCAGTATTCGAGTAAACTCAAATACGAAAACGGTAGAATTCCCAACTCTCTCCGTAGGTCCTTGAGTTGCTTATAATTTTCGAGGATCGCCACGAACAAAATGCAAAGAAATATGCAATGCAATATGATCTATGTATAACATTCCAAATTGAAAATTTGGGATGTTACAAACCTACCCCCTTAGAATGAATCTCGCCCTCGAGATTCGGCTTGGCTGAAGAACATGTGTGGGTGGTCCTTGCGTAGATCATCTCCTCATTCCCAGGTGGCTTCTTCCTCAGTGTGTGACTCCACTGAACTTTGCAAAACTTGGTAACCTTACTGCCGGTGACTCTGCTCGAAAATTTGAGAATCTTAACCGGCTTCTCCTCATAAGTCAGATCACTACCCAACTGAATTGCTTCCAGGGTTACTATGTCTCTAAGCGGGATATCGGCCATCTCTGCATGGCACTTCTTAAGCTGCGAAACGTGAAACACGTCGTGCACTCCTGACAATCCTTCGGGCAACTCTAGCTTATAGGCAACCTCTCCCATGCGTTCCAAAACACGGTAAGGTCCCACAATTCTCGGGGCTAGCTTTCCCCTAACTCCGAAACGTTTAACTCCTCGCAGAGGCGATACTCTCAAGTATACTCTGTCTTCGATCTCATAGGCTATCTCCTTGCGCATCGAGTCTGCATAACTCTTCTGCCTGGACTGAGCTATGAGGACCCTGATCCTAAGTCACACAGGTCTAGCCTGTAACACATCATATCACTTTGCAGCCTCACACACGGTATCCCCACGGGTGCCACCTTACCTAGCCCGGGACCGTTTGCGCATTTTGGCACACGTATATGATAGTGTCGCTAGCATCCATATGACAGAGAACCCATGCCGACATGACTAGTTATAAACCAAAAGTGGCACTAAATTACAGAGACAGGCATACATGACCCAGCAACGAACGTGTCGGTGATCAACGTATGAACCCAAGTCGTAGCAAGCTACAAGGACTTAAAGGAACAACGCGTGACATTTCCCCTAAGGGACAGACACAGGAGCAAAGAAGGACACATGCCGGCCAGCCTAAGTGTTCCGGAGCAGTAGCAAGCTACCAAGGCTCAGTGGAAGCACTAGGAGACATTTCCCTGTAAGATAGGCTACCAAAGGTAAACAACTAGGTGTCGGATCCCACACATAGCAATACACATTACACATACGCATAACATGCAGGTATGTGTTGTACAACATGGCATCACAACATAACTCAACAACTCATATAGATAACGGCCCAGAAGAGCCATCATAGCATTTATTACAAACAGAGGTCACATGACCCAACATACAGAGCATACAGGCAACGGAAGCATAACATGTCTGAGTACAAACAACTACAAATGAAAAAGGCTGAGAAGCTTGACTATCTACAAGACCCTCCCAAGGGTACAAGATCGTAGCTGAGGTAACAAGCTAAACGCCGAAGTCCACGCGGAACCACTAGCGAGACTGAAGGTTCCTTGCAAAACATAAATTAAGCAAATGTGAGTACAAAGGTACTCAGCAAGACTTACATCAGAACTAACTACATATGCATCAGTATCAACAAAGGGGGGTGGAGTTTGACTGCATCAAGCCAGCTTTGACTCGGTGGCTATCCTGATCTACGACCGCAAGTATCTCTCTTGAGGCGGCGCACACGAGTCCACATATTCACCAATCAATACACCACTATGGATCCGCTCCCGTCTCCCTACGAGAAGGCCATCCATAGCACTCACGCTTATCTTGCGTGTTTTATAGTATCCACTTTCACTTGTCTATGAACTGTAATAGGCAATCCAGAAGTCCATTTCCGGGGACACGGCTATTCGAATAGATCATCTATAACCCTGCAGGGGTGTACTTCTTCACACACGCTCTCGCCACTTACCGCCATGTACACGTCATGTATCTCGGCAACCTTCAAGCGGAAGCCTCGCGAGGGTGTCGGCCACGACCTGACTAACCACACAAGTCTCTCGTCTAGGTTTATCGCCTATTTAGGTTCCATCCGTAGGGAGATCGGTCGGGGTGTCGCTCACATCCCCAAACGATGTGTACAGGGTTCCCGCATCACCAAATGGGCGACCGGTACACCGTGCCACGTACATGCCGCGTCGCAGCCCATCCCGAGGGTCAGCGCTGCACACGACCTCAAGTAAACTACAAACACCATAAACTAATTGCAACTCCTGGACAGAGATCATGTTGATTAATAAGTCGAGAGAGTCAATTAAGGATCCCAATGTGTGGTAGTAGCTGTTTCATGGACCAACCAACACAGAACTCAGTTCCTGAGGACGGCTGCAATGAGACAACCCACCATGTACTCCTACATGGCCTCTCATCGCTACCTTTACCAAATCGTGTTCACACACTTAGCTCTCAACAGTAAGACATGTTCACCACATTCCAATTCATCCCCGATGAATCAAACCTGACACAACTCTAAGCAATAGTAGATATAACCAGAAAGCATGAAAGAGTAGGCACAACATGGCTCAAACAACTCCTACTCATACTAGTGGGTTTCAACTATTTACTGTGGCAATGACAGGTCATGCAGTGGAAAGGGGTTCAACTACCGCAGCATGTAA
The DNA here is from genome assembly GCA_902687465.1 of Secale cereale. Lineage (NCBI taxonomy): Eukaryota > Viridiplantae > Streptophyta > Magnoliopsida > Poales > Poaceae > Secale > Secale cereale. The sequence goes on along the minus strand of LR738710.1, from coordinate 528,663,863 downwards.
CAGTTGAAGCGTTGTTGTCCTAATGCACTAAAAGAGAGCAAGAGCATGAGAGTGGGATTGTATCGGAATGCTCAATGGGGTTTTGCTTGCCTGGCACTTCTGAAGATAACATTGGGTCTTCATCGGTGTCATCGAACTCATCATCGGAACGTCGTCTACTAAGAGGGGACAAACACCGGCAACAGAGAAAGAACACAATCAATGCAATGCGACAATATGATGCATGATCATGACATGGAAATATGTTGTTGATTGAGCTAATGCAATTAGCAGCCATATTAAATGAAGTTGGTTTGAACCAAAGGTTCAAATTCAAACTCCATATGTGATTATTTAAATGCCATTTAAATGATTTGACCTGATCAGCGGGTCTAACTTGTTCAAACATGCATGAAAAGGCCATAAACAGATTCCTTGAATTTTTCTAATCATTTTTCATATATAAATTATTTTCATCTGAGCTACGGTTGATTTCATATGATTTTTAGAAGTTTTGAATATTTTCTGAAATAAATAAATCATTTCTGATTTATTTAAAATTCCGGAAAACACTTATTGCGTCAGCATGACGTCACTATGATGTCAGCAGTCAACAGAGGCTGGTCCAGGTCATACCTGACCAGTGGGACCCACTGGTCAGTGACACCACTAGTTAAACGGGCTTAACTAAACTTAACAGAAGGTTAAACTAAACTAAACGGGCACACGGGCCCACACGTCAGTGTCTCGATGGTTAACTAAAATTAGTTTAGTAATTAAACTAATTTAGTAGTGCCCTGGGTCCACCTGTCATTGACCTAGGGGGCGTCATTAGCACTAATTAACGCGTTCCCGCCGGAGTTAGGCCGTCGGCGACGACCCGAGGCGGTGGAGGACGTCGGAAACGCCGCTCCGGTGACCATTTGGACGGCAGCTTGGTGCTACGCGTAGCTGGGGATCTCGCGCATCTAATGGAGGCGACAGGAGGACACAGGGGCGGCGGAGCTCGTCGGAACGGAGCTCGCGGCGGCGACGGAGTTCTGGCTGCGGTGGAGACAGTGTTGCAGCGCACGACAGGAGCAACCGGTGGCCTCAATCAATGCGCAGGGGTGCACTGAGTGCGGTGGTGAGCTCGAACACGAGCGGCGATGGCTAGAACGACGGCGCCAACATGGCCGGCGGCGAGAGGTTCTCGGGCTTGGTGACTGGCGTGGTTAGGGGTCTAAATCGATAGAGGGGAGAAAGGGGAACGACGGAGGGGCTCACAGGGGGTCGGTCGGAGGTCTCAGCAGGCTCAGCGGGGGCCGGACAGCGTCAGAATCCCGACGGTGATATCCTGTGTCCGAGGAAGAAGATGAGGTCGACGACGGCGCTCCAGGGGCTCCTAGCATCGGGCGGCTCGATGAAGAGCTCCAACGCGTGGAGACGAAGCTCGTGGGCACGGTCATGGGACGAGGGATGGCCGGTGGTCATGGCTACGGCGGGCGGCGCTCTCAGGCGCGTTCGGTGACGAGAGGGAGAGATCCAGGGAATGGGGTGAGAGCGAGGGAGAGTGAGAGAGTGAGGCAGAGAGGTGCGTGGCGTCGTCTAGGGTCGTCCAG
>LR738710.1:528643499-528662204 GCA_902687465.1 Secale cereale | reverse complement strand
AAGCAGGAGGTGGCCGGGGCATGCCAGCGTGCCGCGGGCACACGCCGTGCGTCCGACTGGCGGGAGGAAGAAGACCTCCCTGCCCCTCATGGGCTGGGCCGGCCAGATGGGCTGCCAGGTGAGCGCCAGGTAAAATCTACCTCTCTCTCTCTTTTCTAATTTCTGTTACTGTTTTCTAATTTTGACATTTGTTTGGCTTTATTAAAAATGCCAGAGCATTTTCAAAAATCATGAAACCAAGCATGGCTACTATTTAGAATAAATTCAACAGTAAACATTTTAGTTTATGATTATTTGAGCATTTAAAATAATATATAATATTTAAATGCCCAATGCAATTAAGGTATGATTTAATTCAGTGCCCAAAATATTCCACAAAAATGTTCACTATTTTTGGTTTGGTCTCAAAGCCTTGCCAAAATTATCAACATTGATGAAGGTATTTTGGGTCACTGGAAATGATTTTATGCTTGACCGTAGTTGAATTCATTTGGTGCTAGGGTTTGAACATCCCCATTTCCGCTTTCTGGAAAACTTAAACATGATGCAACAGGCAAGTGCTATCCTAGGGCAAGGTGAAACTGGGGATGTGACAACTCACCCCCACTAAACAAGAATCTCGTCCCGAGATTCAAGACGTGAGGTAAGAAATCAGAGGGAACACTAACTAACACAATCTTCATGATCCAAATGTCCTTCATATGAATTTTGATTGCTTGCATCATGTTGATATTGACATCCTTGATTTCGAGGTCTTTGTCCAAAATGGTGACGATGAGAGAAACTCTACAAAATTGATCTTCTGAAAGATCGAGCAACTCAAGATCAACTCATGGAGTGAGACGTTGAAACATCTCTTGAGCTAAGACACGGAGTACATCTCCAGAGGGATGGAGTGAAATAAATGATGAAGGTTCACCTAGAGGCAATAATTCCACACCTAAGAAAAGGGTGATCGAGGTCATCATACGGGGCACCTTAGAGACGGTGACTCGTAGAGTTATTCCCTTAAGTGGCAAAAAGAATTACTTTTGATATAGAGATCATTTGAACTCTCTATACCAGCCGGAGGCAAATCACATCCAATCGTTTGACGGAGTTCGAAAGAATGACATTCTCGACCAGAATGGATGATGTGGACTACCTTGTTGAAGACAACACAAGAGATGATTTTGGTTATCATTGGAAATGGATGGGACCCATGGCAAGCCCACTTCTGAAAATAATCCTGAACAACAGTGGCTGAGAAAGGCAACCCATGGAAAATTGGCACATTGGCAGTGCAAGCTAGGAACAAAAGGCAAATGCTGGGAATGATTCTGGTAACTGGGGTGAATCCCGACACTAGAGAGTAAATCTACTCTTGAGGGGTTATAGCATAACCAAGAACACTGGGAGCATTCCCGGTTAGTGTCGAGGATAACACCTAGTGCTTGTGCGTGCTCTCAAGAACTTGAGCAATCCCATATTCATCAAGGTTTTACCAATATCCGTGTCAAGGATCCTGGCAACACAACAAACGACCATGATGAATAGCGATGGACGATGCAGATGCAAAGGAGGATAACCCTTTCTCAGATTTCACCTTAGCGGGGTCAAAGCGCAAAATCTGGATGATCGACCGAGAGACATTTAGCACTCCGCTTCTAATGTTCTCCTTGATGTGCTAGCGCAACCCATTTATTAAAATGGTTTAGTACCTAGAACGTCAAGTAAAAGGTCGGACTTCAGGTGCACAAAAATCCATAAGAAACAACTAGGGAGTAAATCCTATGAAGTCCTTATGAGGAGGTGGCCAAGTTCTTCAATCAAGATTCTACAATAATAGGCCTTCCGGCTATGTGTGTTGGCCACGACATCCACGTTACAGGGTTACAGAGAGAACAATATTATAATCTTGGAAATTGCTCCAACCATCATATCTGCCTGAGATTTAGTTCTGGTTGGGGTCAGGGTATTCCAGACTCATCGAGTCTAGAAAGAAAAATGAAAGTTTGCAACACAATTCGACGAGATGACGTTGCGAGATTCTCGGAAAATGAACTATGATAGCAAGCTCCAAAACATGAGCTGGTTCTGCTACAAACTTGTGAAAATGTTGTCCAAGACAAGCATGACCACGTAGTAGTCTTATGTTAAAACACTACCGAGTTTAGGTGGGAACGATCATCGAGGATATCGAAGTCCTTGCATAAGTCTAGCTCTTAAGAAGAAACTTCTTCTCCTTGAGCAAATCAATCAGTGGCTTGGTGTGCTAGGGATACATATAGAGTGAAGATTGCAAGTCTCCAAACCACAGAATACTTCGCACATATGCATGACTGACTTGGGATGATTCCACAGGAAGCAAACAACATTCTCGAACTCACGGTGGAAACGTACATCAATTACACATGAATTAGGGAAAGTCTCTCCTCTCATCGGACATATACCTCATGAACGGGACACGAAGGCAATGCTTACAAAGTTTCCAACAGTAGCTTAATGTCCTACAAAATCATGGAGGAGATATGGATGTTTGTTGATGGGCTCAACAATAATCCATCCAGGTTTCCAACAAAAATGGAATTCCATAACTATGTGAACAAGGTGATAGCATTGGTCATACCAATAGATGTAACTGTGTATGCTCGAGGAATCAACCACGAGTAAGACAACATTACGAATACCATTGGTTCTGATTTGATTTGAGGATAGCCCACACTCAAATCAAAGTTTTGGACAAGACAATAGATCCAATAATTGATCACAAGGATCAACCGATCAAGATATCATCTTTCTTCAACACACACACACACAAAAGATATCCCTTAGAAGGAACTAGGTCGGACAAGCTTTTATCTTCCAACTCTCCAAGTTTTCGTTTAGCTTAACCGACTAGCTCAGGGTATCCAACACATATTCTTGGAGAAGGGGTGGTTTAGAGAGAAACCAGCTTGATCACGAGCTCGATGCATTGGTCAGGGGACAACCTGGTGATACTTCTGGGAAGATAACCAGAAAATCACGAACCACCGATATGTTCCTGAGCTCGGGAACAATCTTGCTTTTCAGGGCAAGATGATATGATCAAAAGAGCGAGAGATTGACACAATCCTAACTCATTGATTAGAGAGTGCACCAGGAAAGATGGACTAGTAGCACGATCAATCTTAGATTGGTGATTCAGTAACCAACACGCTAAGAATGAGATTGTTGTCCTTTAACTACCAAGCAACGGAGTTGCTAGGAGTATTGATTCACACATCACAATTCACTTGTTAGCATTCCGGTTACAATAACACGGAAACCGAGGAATGAACAATGATGGTGAGAAGTATCACTTTATCAAGAGTTCACAGGAGGTGGTGCAATTCCCATGACATTCTCGACATAAGGATGATAATACTCCAGGATAGAACATATTAGAAGCTGGATTAGCATTCTTCATCTATGAAGTACAACTTCTTTGACCTAATCATGGATATGGATAAGGTACTGGAGTTTGTTTCTCCTAGTCATTCCGAAATAGGATGGCTTGACGGACCACAACACTAAAAGGCATCGAAGAACACGAGTGCAAAACTACTCGTGACTATCAACTGATAGACGAGGGTCATAATACAACTAGAAAGGAACAACTCAAGGAACATATAACTTTCTGAGTTGTGAATACATAGATCAGTATGTCGAACTAGTTCAACATGTTTCTTTCGGATAATCCATGTAGAAAGGTAGGACTGGCAGAGTCACAATATGAATGAAGTACTACTCTGGAGCACTCTCATTGTGATCTTTTGGTTCGGAAGAACTTCTGCCATAATGGTTCATGGTATTGGAAGAACGATAACCACAGACCTCGAGGACTATCACAAGGTTACTAATATCCTAAAGGGACAAGCAAATACTATCAACATGAGGTAAGTAGGGTGAATCTCGGATTCAAGAACCCAGGAGTAGGATGCCTACTAACTAAATGGCATCACGGGATGCTTTCGAGAATAATGGCCAAAATCATCACACTGAGAATATAAAGCATTGCTGGATTACTGGGTGATACTCTAAGACAGCTAGGGTCATAATAATAACTCCAACACATGTGTCGAGGTAACGGAGTACCTCCACACACCGACTAGTGTGATTAATCTGGCCTAAAAGGACATCGGAAACAGGGAGGAAAGGTTTGCAAATGCATCAGACTATTTAGAAACCTGGGATGACTCAGACATCATAACGGCTGTAAATGCTCGAAAATACTTTTGAGATCCAAACAAAAGGGTAGCATAACCACTTAACATCATCATGTCAAGGTTCTGAGACCAATAGTTGAGCAACAGAATTAGTAGAAACTGAACTGAGGGTTGAAACCACATTAACGTGATCCTAATAAATAGAATGAGAATCCTAGTTCTTAATCCCCGTAGAAGAAGAAGGTGACTCAGATCAGAAGGTCATAGGGTAAAGAAGTAAAAAGAGCCTTACGTTCCCTTCCAAAATCAATTCCCTTACATACCTAAAGAATTTCTAGACACGACTTCGACCAGTTTGGCTTACTAATCCTACACGCAGTCAGGCTCTGATACCAAAGCTGTCAGGACCCCGATCCTATGTCCCACAGGTCTAGCCTGTAACACATCATATCACTTTGCGGCCTAACGCACGGTATCCCCACGGGTGCCACCTTACCTGGCCCGGGTCCGTTTGCGCATTTTGGCACACGTATATGATAGTGTCGCTAGCATCCATATGATAGAGAACCCGGGCCGACATGACTAGTTATAAACCAAAAGTGGCACTAAATTACAGAGATAGGCATACATGACCCAGCAACGAACGTGTCGGTCATCAACGTATGAACCCAAGTCGTAGCAAGCTACAAGGACATAAAGGAACAACTCGTGACATTTCCCCTAAGGGACAGACACAAGAACGAAGAAGGACACATGCCGGCCAGCCTAAGTGTTCCAGAGCAGTAGCAAGCTACCAAGGCTCGGTGGAAGCACTAGGTGACATTTCCCTGTAAGATAGGCTACCAAAGGTAAACAACTAGGTGTCGGATCCCACACATAGCAATACACATTACACGTACGCATAACATGCAGGTATGTGCTGTATAGCATGGCATCACAACATAACTCAACAACTCATATAGATAACGGCCCAGAAGAGCCATCATAGCATTTATTACAAATAGAGGTCACATGACCCAACATACAGAGCATACAGGCAACAGAAGCATAACATGTCTGAGTACAGACAACTACAAATGAAAAAGGCTGAGAAGCTTGACTATCTACAAGACCCTCCCAAGGGTACAAAATCGTAGCTGAGGTAACAAGCTAAACGCCGAAGTCCACGCGGAACCAGTAGCGAGACTGAAGTCTCTCTGCAAAACATAAATTAAGCAAACGTGAGTACAAAGGTACTCAGCAAGACATACATCAGAACTAACTACATATGCATCAGTATCAACAAAGGGGGGGTGAAGTTTGACTACATCAAGCTAGCTTTCACTCGGTGGCTATCCTGAACTACGACTGCAAGTAACTCTTTTGAGGTGGCGCACACGAGTCCACATATTCACCAATCAATACACCACTATGGATCCGCTCCCGTCTCCCTACGAGAAGGCCATCCATAGCAATCACGCTTATCTTGCGTGTTTTAGAGCATCCACTTTCACTTGTCTATGAACTGTAATAGGCAATCCAGAAGTCCATTTCCGCGGACACGGCTATTCGAATAGATCATATATAACCCTGCAGGGGTGTACTTCTTCACACACGCTCTCGCAACTTACCGCCATGTACACGTCATGTATCTCGGCAACCTTCAAGCGGAAGCCTGGCGAGGGTGTCGGCCACGACGTGACTAACCACACAAGTCTCTCGTCCAGGTTTATCGCCTATTTGGGTTCCATCCGTGGGGAGATCCGGCCGGGGTGTCGCTCACAGCCCCAAACGATGTGTACAGGGTTCCCGCATCACCAAACGGGAGACCGGTACACCGTGCCACGTACCAGCCACGTCGCAGCCCACCCCGAGGGTCAGCGCTGCGCACGACCTCCAGTAAACTACAAACACCAGAAACTAATTGCAACTCCTGGACAGAGATCATGTTGATTAATAAGTCGAGAGAGTCAATTAAGGATCCCAATGTGTGGTAGTAGCTGTTTCATGGACCAACCAACACAGAACTCAGTTCCCGAGGACGGCAGCAATGAGACAACCCACCATGTACTCCTACATGGCCTCTCATCGCTACCTTTACCAAATCATGTTCACACACTTAGCTCTCAACAGTAAGACATGTTCACCACATTCCAATTCATCCACGATGAATCAGACCTGACACAACTCTAAGCAATAGCAGGCATAACCATAAAGCATGAAAGAGTTGGCACAACATGGCTCAAACAACTCCTACTCATACTAGTGGGTTTCAACTATTTACTGTGGCAATGACAGGTCATGCAGTGGAAAGGGGTTCAACTACCGCAGCAGGTAACAGTTGAAGCGTTGTTGTCCTAATGCATTAGAAGAGAGCAAGAGCGAGAGAGTGGGATTGTATCGGAATGCTCAATGGGGTTTTGCTTGCCTGGCACTTTTGAAGATAACATTGGGTCTTCATCGGTGTCATCGAACTCATCGTCGGAACGTCGTCTAGTGAGAGGGGACAAACACCGGCAACATAGAAAGAACACAATCAATGCAATGCGACAATATGATGCATGATCATGACATGGCAATATGCTGTTGATTGAGCTAATGCAACTAGCAACCATATTAAATGAAGTTGGTTTGAACCAAAGGTTCAAATTCGAACTCCATTTGTGATTATTTAAATGTCATTTAATTTATTTGACCTGATCAGCAGGTTTAACTTGTTCAAACATGCATGAAAATGCAATAAACAGATTCCTTGAATTTTTCTGATCATTTTTCATATATAAATTATTTTCATCTGAGCTACGGTTGATTTTATATGATTTTTAGAAGTTTTGAATATTTTCTGAAATAAATAAATTATTTCTGATTTATTTAAAATTCCGGAAAACACTTATTGCGTCAGCATGATGTCACTATGATGTCAGCAGTCAACATAGGCTGGTTCAGGTCAAACCTGACCAGTGGGACCCAATGGTCAGTGACACCACTAGTTAAACGGGCTTAACTAAACTTAACAGAAGGTTAAACTAAACTAAACGGGCACAGGGCCCCACACGTCAGTGTCTCGGTGGTTAACTAAAATTAGTTTAGTAACTAAACTAATTTAGTAGGGCCCTGGGTCCACCTATCATTGACCTAGGGGGGTCATTTGGACTAATTAACGCCTACCCGCCGGAGTTAGGCCGCCGGCGACGACCCGAGGCGGCGGAGGACGTCGGAAACGCTGCTCCGGCGACCATTTGGACGGCGGCTTGGTGCTACGCGTAGCTGGGGATCTCGCGCATCTAATGGAGGCGACGGGAGGACACAGGGGCGGCGGAGCTCGCGGCGGCGCCGGAGTCCTGGCTGCGGTGGAAACAGTGTTGTAGCGCACGACAGGAGCAACCGGTGCCCTCAATCGACGCGCAGGGGTGCACTGAGTGCAGTGGTGAGCTCGCACATGAGCGGCGATGGCTAGAACGACGGCGGCAACATGGCCGGCGGCGAGGGGTTCTCGGGCTTGGTGACTGGCGTGGTTAGGGGTCGAAATCGACACAGGGGAGAGAGGGGAACGACGGCGGGGCTCACAGGGGGTCGGTCGGAGGTCTCAGCAGGCTTAGCGGGGGCCGGATGGCGTCGAAATCCTCACGGCGATCTCCTGTGGCCGAGGAAGAAGACGAGGTCGACGACGGTGCTCCAGGGGATCCTGGCATCGGGCGGCTCGGCGAAGAGCTCCAGCGCGTGGAGACAAAGCTCGTGGGCACGGTCATGGGACGAGAGGTGGCCGGTGGTCATGGCTACGGCGAGCGGCGCTCTCAGGCGCGTTCGGTGACGAGAGGGAGAGATCCAGGGAACGGGGTGAGAGCGAGGGAGAGTGAGAGAGTGAGGCAGAGAGGTGCGTGGCGTCGTCTAGGCCCGTCCAGGCGTCGGGGGGGGGGGCAAGCATGAGGAGGCCGGGGCGTGCCGCGGGCACACGCCGTGCGTCCGACTGGCGGGAGGAAGAAGACCTCCCTGCCCCTCACGGGCTGGGCCGGCCAGATGGGCTGCCAGGTGAGCGCCAGGTAAAATCTACCTCTCTCTCTTTTCTAATTTCTGTTACTGTTTTCTAATTTTGACATTTGTTTTGGCTTTATTAAAAATGCTAGAGCATTTTCAAAAATCATGAAACCAAGCATGGCTACTGTTTAGAATAAATTCAACAGTAAACATTTTAGTTTATGATTATTTGACCATTTAAAATAATATATAATAGTTAAATGCCCAATGCAATTAAGGTATGATTTAATTCAGTGCCCAAAATATTCCACAAAAATGTTCACTATTTTTGGTTTGGTCTCAAAGCCTTGCCAAAATTATCAACATTGATGAAGGTATTTTGGGTCATTGGAAATGATTTTATGCTTGACCGTAGTTGAATTCGTTTGGTGCTAGGGTTTGAACATCCCCATTTCAGCTTTCTGGAAAACTTAAACATGATGCAACAGGCAAGTGCTATCCTAGGGCAAGGTGAAACTGGGGATGTGACATGAGCTACCTTCAATCTATCTCGAATTAACTTAACCTTCTCTTCAGACTCTTTGATCAAGTCCGGTCCAAACAACTGTGGATCTCCAACTTCATCCCACATTAACGGTGTTCGGCATCTCCTTCCGTACAATGCTTCGAACGGTGCCATCTTCAAACTGGCCTGGTAACTGTTGTTGTACGAAAACTCAGCGTATGGCAAATTATCATCCCAACTAGATCCATAATCTAGCGCATAGGCTCTCAACATGTCCTCCAGAATCTGATTGACTCTCTCGGTCTGTCCATCGGTCTGCGGATGAAAGGCTGTGCTGAATTCCAGCCTCGTTCCCAAAGTTTGGTGTAGCTGATGCCAAAACTTTGAGGTGAACTGTATTCCTCTATTTGATACAATGGTCCTCGGAACTCCGTGCAGACATACGATCCTGGTCATGTATATCTTGGCCAACTTCGCACTTGTGTATGTGGTTTTTCACAGTGTTAAAGTGGGCTACTTTGGTCAAACGGTCCACTACTACCCAGATTGAGTCATATCTTGATTTGGTCCTGGGCAATCCGGTGATAAAATCCATGTCAAGCTTCTCCCACTTCCATTCGGGTATCGGCATAGGCTATAGCAATCCTGCTGGCTTCTGATGCTCCGCCTTTACTCTTTGGCATACATCACATACGGCTACATACTCGGCAATATCCTTCTTCATTCCCGTCCACCAGAAACGTTCCTTCAAATCCAAATACATCTTGGTGTTTCCGGGGTGTATCGAGTATGGCGAATCATGTGCCTCCTGCAGTATCAACTTCCTGATCTCTGGGTCGTTGGGCACATAGATTTGATCCTCAAACCACAAGGTGTCGTGCTCGTCCTCAAGAAATCCTTTGGCTTTTCCTTCACTCATCCTCTTCTTTATTTCGGAAATCTCTTTGTCATCCTTCTGGGCTTCGCGTACCTTTCCCAGCAATGTTGACTGAACCTCCAACATTGCAACAAAACCTCTAGAGACTATCTCCAAACGAAGCTCCTTGAGATCTTCTTCTATCTCCTGGGGCAACCCACCTTTTACTAAGGTATTTGCATAACTCTTCCATCTCAGAGCGTCTGCAACGATATTGGCCTTTCCTGGGTGATAGTGCAGCTTCATATCATAATCCTTTATGAGCTCCAACCGTCTCCCTGTCTGAGGTTCAGCTCCTTCTGGATGAAAATGGACTTCAAACTCTTGTGATCCGTGTACACATCACAACGATTTCTAATAAGGAAATGTCTCCAGGTTTTCAGTGCGTGCACTACAGCTGCTAACTCCATATCATGCGTCACATAATTCAACTCGTGCGGTCGCAGTTGACAGGATGCATAGGAAACAACTCTTCCATCCTGCATAAGTACTCCCCCAAGTCCTAAGCGTGAAGCATCGCAGTACACTTGTAAATCCTTACGTATATTTAGCAAGATCAGCACTGGGGCTGTCTTCAACCGTTTCTTCAACTCCTGGAAACTTTCTTCGCACTCTTCAGTCCAATCGAACTTTGTCTCCTTCTTCAACAACGTCGTCATTGGCTTAGCAATCTTGGAGAAATTTTCTATGAATCTCCGGTAGTATCCTGCGAGTCCAAGAAAACTGCGGATCTCTCCAACTGAAGTGGGTGCCAACCATTCAGTGACTGCCTGCACCTTGACGGGGTCAAGTGCTATACCTTCTCCCGATATAACTTGCCCTAGGAATCCAACTTCCTTCAAGCAAAACTCGCATTTGCTAAACTTGGCATACAACTGATGTTCTCTGAGCTTCTCCAAAACCAAACGCAAATGCTCTGCGTGTTCCTCCTCATTCTTAGAGTATACCAAAATATCATCAATGAATACCACGACAAACTTATCCAAGAACACCATGAACACCTTGTTCATCATACTCATGAAGTAGGCAGGGGCTTTAGTCAATCCAAATGACATAACCGTATACTCATACAGCCCGTACCTTGTGGTGAAGGCTGTCTTAGGTATATCCTTCTCTCGGATCTTCAATTGGTGGTATCCAGATCGTAGATCGATCTTGGAGAATACTTTCGCTCCCTGGAGTTGGTCGAATAAATCATTGATCATCGGCAGCGGATACTTATTCTTAATAGTCACTTCATTCAGTGCACGATAATCAACGACCATTCTTAAAGATCAATCCTTCTTCGCGACCAAAAGCACTGGGGCTCCCCAAGGTGATGAACTCCGGCGAATAAAACCTTTCTCCAATAACTCCTTAATTTGCTTCTTGATCTCCTCCGGATCATACAGTGGCATCCGATATGGTCTCTTCGATGTAGGTCCGGTGCCAGGCAACAGCTCAATCAAAAACTCAATATCCCTATCCGGTGGCATGCCTGGTAACTCCTCTGGGAAAACATCCGGATAATCCTTTACTACCGGCACTTCCTCCTGAACAACTCCCGTGAGAGAATGCACTTGTGTCTGTATAGGCGAATGCCTAGATACATACTTAATCCTTTTTCCCTCCGGGGTGGTAAGGAAAGTATACTTGCTAGCAGAATCGATGTTCCCCCCATACACCGATAGCCAATCCATACCTAATATCACATCCAATCCTTGTGACTCCAAAACTATTAGATCTGAGGGGAAAACATGGCGTCCTATGATCAATGGCGTCTGAAAACATCCTTGGTGCGCCATATACTCTGCTCCTGGGGGACTTACTAACATGAAGGTCTTAAGAACTTGGGTGGCCATTCTATGTCTATTTACAAATCCACTTGAAACGTATGAATGCAATGCACCAATATCGAAAAGAACTATTGTGGTAAATGTCTTAACCAAAAACTTATCGACAACAGCATCTGGTTGCTCTTCAACCTCCTCCACGGTCATGTGGTTCACTTGTCCTTTGTTGAATGGGTTGGGCTTCTTCCCGGCGCTTCCATTGCCGTTCCCATTCTTAGCTTCAGGGCACTCATTGGCATAATGTCCATTCTTCCTGCACTTGTAACAGGTGGCGTGGCTTAAATCCTTCTTGGCTGGTGTGGACGGGGTAGAGCGATTCTGGTTATTGTTTGCTCCATTCCCATTCCAATTCTTGGAGCCATTGTGGTTGTGGGAACTTCCTCCAGTGTGGTTGTAGCTTGCATGGTTATGGGTATACCCTCTCGAATTCGGAGTGAATCGGGGCTTCTGCTGGGCTCCAGAATTATTCCTTCCTTGTCCATACTTCCTCTTGCGGCTCTCAATCTGCTACTGCTTCCCTTCAATCATAAGAGCTTTATCTACCAACTCCTGGTAGTTGTTGAAGGTTGCCACCATCAACTGTATGCTCATCTCATCATTTAGCCCTTCCATAAATCTCTCCTGCTTGGCGGCATCTGTGGCCACATCATCTGGGGCATAACGAGATAGGGTACTAAACTCATCTACGAACTCAGCCACAGTACTATTTCCTTGGCGGAAGCTGCGAAACTCCCGCTTCTTCATGCTCATGGCTCCTGTTGAGACATGGGCAGTGCGAAAAGCTTGCTGAAACTGATCCCAAGTGACATTGGTTATACGGAAAGTGGCTGTGTAATTCTCCCACCATGTTGCTGCTGGTCCAGAGAACCGGTGTGTGGCAAATTGCACCTTCTCAGTATCCGAGCAATTGGCGGTGGTCAAATCCCTTCCAATCTTGCACAGCCAGTCATCAGCAACTATTTGTTCAATGCTGCTAGCAAACACCGGTGGTTGCAACCTTTGGAAACGCATCAGGTTGTCCACGGGTGGTGGTGGTGGAGGGTTGATGTTGTTCTGGTTGTTCTGAGTGTTCTGGACAAGAAGTTGCATCAAAGTGTTATGCTGCTGGATCAACTGAGTGAGCTCAGGGGGAAACTCAAATCCGGGCTCACGTCTTGGAGGCATCTGATGGGTGTAGAGGGAAGAGATTATAATAGAATTGAGGTCTAAGGGGAAATCACTACCCATATGCACATGAGACAAACACAATCATATCACACCAATCAATTTCAAGCAAGGTCTTACAAAGATCTAACTAACATTACAAAGTGCTCTAAATACTACTTTGTGGGGGGAAAACTACTAGTCATAGGGCGGTCTTCTAGAAATATTGATCGGCAGAAGATTCCATTATGTCTGCTCCAGCTTCATCTTCATAGTCTTCGTCATCACTATCATCGGGGTCTGAATCCATGTCGTCGATGATGATTTAATCTTCAGAACAAATCTCCTTGGGTTCTTCTTCCTCTTCTTCTCCTCCTGGTGTTGGATCTCCCATGAATACTCCTAGCTTCCTTGTCAAATCATCATTCTTTTATACTAGTATCAACATCTCCTCCTCGTATCCGTCACGAGTAGACTTAAGTTCTTATTCTAACTCCATATTCCTCTTTAGTGCCTTCTTCAAATCTATCATCCCTACGCACATCTGGTGCTCCTTTTGACGAATGTGCTGGTTCAACTCCTGGATGAACGCTGCAATGGACCTGTCCTTCCAAGTGATGATCATGTCCCAACGCTCATCTCGGCGTCCACAAATCTAGTAGATGGTGTCCTTCAGCTCCTGCTTGTAGACTTATCCGATCCTTCCCATAGTGATGTGGGCTGCCATACTCTTGCCTAGGCTCCAGGTTGGTGCGTCAAAAGAAAACTCTATTGGCTCAGTGGATGGTGCGAAGGTTCTCCTGGGGATTTGAACTTGAATGCTCCATCGCTCCTCTTCTGGTAAAGTGGCATTGTAGGTCCCGGTGAAACTTGGTATTCCTATGTTCAGGTACCTAGTGACTTCCTTCAAGTGTCGTCCAAAAGGTGTGTCTTCATCTGGTTGAGTGAACTTGTTCCTTGGGTCCACCATCCTAAAGAGTAGAAAATGGAGAGGAGTCAGAAATGAGTAGAGAAGAGTGACCTAGGGTTTATCTTAGTGGTCGTGTCCTACATTCAGCGTGTGCTCTCATACCATCTTGTAGCGACCACGATCCGAATGGACCGAAGTCTCTGTGTTTCAGTGTCATCCCTGGATCGATAATGCTGACACAGACAGTACTTGAAGGATTTATAACAGAGTGGCAATCACACACTTATTACATCGAATGTCTCCAAAGAGAACTTATTACAAGAGTCTATGGCTTAAGGCCATATAACAAAATAACAGCGGAAGGCTTGGAAGATAAGTGAGTCCATCAACTCCAACGGCATAGCTGAATGCATGACAAACGACCTAGAACGTCTTACTCCTCGTCTGAAAAGTCTGCAACGTAATACGTTGCAGCCCGAAACGGGTCAGCACGTGGAATATGCTGGCAAGATAACACAGAAGAATGCAAGTAACAGCATAATGGCTATACTATATGCATATTTGGCTGGTGGAGGCTCTAGGGTTAAAGTTTTTGTGTAAAGCCAATTTTTCCCTACAACAAAGGAATAAATTTTAATTTAACTATCATGGTAGTTGAAACATCATTGTGAAGGTACCTCCAACTCAATCCCAATTAAATTAATCATTAACCTAACAATTTTAACTTTAGAGTGATGAGATCAACCAATAATTCAAGTACCAGATACTCAAAATTGTCCATAACTGGGGACACGGCTAATAATGATCAGTTTGTACACTCTGCAGAGGTCTGTGCACTTTTCCCCACAAGAATCAATCGCCTTCGTTTGATTTCTCGCACTGCATAGTGTTTGAGAAATGGATGACCGAGACACAGTCTTTCCGAAGAGGTCCCCTTAACCGATAGATAGGCCGGTACACCTACAATCCCTCTACATCTGCTAGCCCATCATGGAAAGGTTTCCCACAACTTACTCAACTATGCCAGAGCCAATAATGGCATTGTGGCTGCACACGGAAGTTTCTAGCATGAATAGTTTTATGATCCCTTTGAGCCTAGGTGGCATTCCATAGGACAATCACACGGAACCCCGGGATTTCCTAGGACAACACTGGATACCCCAGGTGCCCTGCAACCAATCCACCCAGATGTGTATTCAAGTGGCCACCTTAAGTTGAACCCTTAGTTAATAACTCACATCTGTCATGGATTTCACTCAAACCCAAACCATGTCTACGAGCATAGCATAGCAACCTAAGCATAGCGTAGAAGTAACTCCCAAGGGTTTGAAAAATAATGCAGGTAATAGGTTCTACCTCAATATACTTCCCAAACCCACAAATTAAGAGATCATACTAATGCAATGTGTGAGGGTTTGATCTAATGCATAAAAACTGTGTAATAAAAGGGTATGATCAAAGTGTTACTTGCCTTGCTGATGATTCGCAAAACCTAGAGACTCGTAGTAGCATGCTTCACAGTCCGGATATTATATCGCAAGCAAAGAATGGCATACATAAGCAATCAAGCAATGATGCACAAACAAAACTCCAAAAGAGAAGATCTAACCAGAAAGTTCAACTTAAGAACTCAGGTTTACAAAAAGAATCAAATCGAAAGAAGCAACGAAACTCAAACTGCGAAAGAAACGAGATCCGACTACTAATTTTACAATAGCAAAATTTGGTTCCAGCTGGTTAAACGGAAAGAGGGCGTCGAGACGAAGATCTGGGATTTTGAATGACCTGATTCTGACTCTCGAGCGAAAAGAAAAATGATAAACAAGATCATGGCAGAAATCGCGATCGAAATAATCGCGGATAAATACCCCAAAAAAGAAAACTGACGAACAGGCTAACGAACAAACGTTCGCTGTCTGCGGCTAATGGGCGAACCACGTTCGTTAAAATGAACGTATGGACGAACGTCCGCTAAATAACTAAACCGAAAAGAAAAACCGTTCTAACCTAAAAAATGGATCTAGGGTTTTACGAAAAAGAACCGATCGGTTTAAAAAAAACCGGCGGCTACCTCGAAAACGACGAACTCCGGCGGCGGGGCGGCGGGTCCGGCGGTGGCGGCGCGGTGCGGCGCGGCGGCGGCGGTGCAGCGCGGCGCTAGGGCTGGCGCGGCGAGCGAGGCGAGGCGGGGCGGGCTGGCGGCTGGCGGCCGGCTGGGCCTCGGCTTATAAAGGCCCCCCCCGGCTAGGGGAGTCCTAGTTGGGTACAGCCCAAAGGCGGTTCCCCTTTTTTTAACGAGTCCTGACGTATTAAAACGGGCGAAAAAATACTAAACGGAGTCCAAAAATTCTGAAATAAATTTTCACCGTCCTCTAATAATATTTAGGACAAAGTGAACATTTTTCCCCGACCTAAATGCAAATAAAATCGCAAATAAATCCGAAAAAATACCAAAAATGATCTCTGCTCATATATTTTGTTTAGAAATATTTTTACGAGAGAAAAATAAATAAAACCAACACTATCCTTGTACCGGTATTCGAGTAAACTCAAATACAAAAACGGTAGAATTCCCAACTCTCTTCGTAGGTCCTCGAGTTGCTTAGAATTTTCAAGGATCGCCACGAACAAAATGCAAAGAAATATGCAATGCAGTATGATCTATGTATAACATTCCAAATTGAAAATTTGGGATGTTACAGCGCGCCCTCACCCTCGTGGACGGCATGTTAGCCCTATTCCGTGGTTCTCAAGTCTCCCGTGCGTATTTTGCTCCAAAAATATCTCTCCGGAAGTTTCATTCCGTTTGGACTCCGTTTGATATTCCTTTTCTGTAAAACCATGAAATGGAAGAAAACAACAATCTGGACTGGGCCTTTGGGTTAGTAGGTTAGTCCCAAAAATAATATAAAAGTGTATAACAAAGCCCATTAAACATTCAAAACATCATAAATAATAGCATGGAACAATAAAAAATTATAGATACGTTGGAGACGTATCATGGGCCGTACCAGGTCCGAAAACGAGCCACACTCTGGGCCGCAGGCAGGCAAGTCTGGGTACCCTCGTTCCCAGAACACCGATAGTACTGGAGAAATCATACCCACCGAGGATCAGGCTCAAGAGGAAATTGTGATTCAAGCTCCTCCAAATCGCGAAGACAATGTAGAGCCTAAAGACAATGTTGAAGATGAAGATAATGATCAGCAAGAGAAAAATCTTTGCCATGCTCATCCTCAGGTCGCAAATGAAGTTTAGGTTGAGAAGATCATTGATAATATCAATGCACCTAGTCTCATGAAGCCATCTATCCTCAGCCTGCCAAGAATCTTATCCGTGAAGACAATGCTGCCTTCTATAGTTTTTCTGCACTTCTTGAAGGTACACATGTGCATAATCCTGCTGCTGATGTTGGTCTACTCGTCGGTCAGCTTCATCTACCGCATCGTGCCAACACTAATGCGACCACAAGCACAGTTGCTCAAAGGCCTCAGGAGCGTGCTCGTGTTCTAAATGACAGAGAACTTCTTGTTTCTCTCCACTAGAAGCATGATAAGAATCATGACTGGACGAAGCGTCATATGCAAAGTCTTCTCGTGAATGTTAATCGTGTACACAACCTCTCCTCCAAGAATTCCTTAGTTGCACATGAAGCATGTAGGCGTGCTTGGAAGATCCTCACTCCGCCGTGTTCTGAGATGATCTCCATGCAGATGGCTTCACCGAAAGCTTCAAGTTTGACTCCAAGCCTCTTGAATCTACTAGCTGGCACTCAACACCTTCCATTGAAGACTGACTACTCATCATCAGCTCCAACTGTTGTTGCTCGCATTATTGATGAGGAGGATAACGCCACTTCACCAGCAATGGCTTCACTTCGTCACGATGCTTCACCAGGCCCTACTGCACCGCCCAACTCCAACGTCGACCCGGCTGCCCCAACATCTTCACCAACACCTCTGGGGAACGCTTGGACTCTATGTCTTCACACCTTTTTGGTCATTCGATGACCAAAGGGGGAGCGACATATGGGTTGATAGTCTTCAAGCGTGTTCATATTCACTGTGTGCTATATTTTGTTAAGTATTACAACTCTCGTTTGTGAACAATTTGTTTTTTGAGTTGTAACACTTAAGTCCAGATGGTACATCCGCTACACTTTCTGCTTTTTTTATTGCATGGCTGAATTTCTATCTTATGCGCATAAAATCATTCAGCACACGCCCATTTTTCATTATGCATGTCATTTTCTTCACTACATTTTTGTATGCATGATGAATTGTCTTCATAAAATTGAAGGAGATCTCCACAAAGCAGAACCTTCCATGTGCATTTGAATTCAAAGGAAAACTACTTATATGCACATCTTCAGGGGAGCCCTTTCAACTTATGAAGCCAATCACCGTGTTCTTTAACGTCCACTTATTTTTATGCCCGTTGAAAACTTCGACTAGTTTGTCAGCAATCACGAAAAAGGGGGAGATTGTAAGTGCATCTAGTGCCACCATTAGTTGGTTTTGGAGTATTGATGACAAACGTGATTGAGGGACTAATGTGTTTGTTAGAATTACAGGATAACATCGGTAGAAGTCCCTCATTGATTCGTTTTACCTACCAGAGATGACCCCTAAAAATGTATGAAGACATTGAAGACTATGGTGGTTCATGAGGACATTCATGTCAAAGACAATGACATGTGAAGACATTCATTTGAGGACAGTTGAGCATGAAGACATAGTTGTTTCGTTGTTTCATTTTCTTATTTCTTGAGTCAGGAGAACCACCGAGCTGTCAAGTGGGATCCAAGTGAACAAAGTCAGAAAACTGATGTGATGTTCAACCCATTTCCTATGTCTTCGTGTGAAGACTGATGACCCACAAGTATAGGGGATCAATTGTAGCTCTTTACGATAAGTAAGAGTGTTGAACCCAACGAGGAGCAGAAGGAAATGACAAGTGGTTCTCAGGAAGGTAATGTCTGCAAGTGCTGAAATTGTAAGTAACATCGTAGTTTGATAGCAAGATATTTTTGTAATGAGCAAGTAACAGTAGTAGTAACAAAAGTGCAGCGAGGTAGCAAAATTCTTTTAAGGCAAAGGACATTCTAGAACGGTCTCTTATAATAAGCAAAGTGTTCTTGAGGGTACACGGGAATTTCATCTAGTCCTTTCACCATGTTGGTTCGATTTGTGTTCGCTACTTTGACAATTTGATATGTAGCTGGATCGGTGCTTAGATGTTGTTCTTACTTGAACAAACCTCCTACTTATGATTAC
>LR738710.1:528623907-528639738 GCA_902687465.1 Secale cereale | reverse complement strand
CCCCCCGCTGGGCCTCGGCCCAGCTGGCCTCTAGACCGCCAGGCCGGCCCAGCCGCACCCTCATAACCCCCTGCCCCTCGAAACCCTATCCCATCCCCCACGATCCCGACCTCATTCCCCCACTCCCTCGCTCGCTCCTTCCCCTGCCCCCGATCCACATCGGGGCACGACCTCGTCGCCGCCGGCGCACGTCGCCGCCCTCATCGCCCCTCACCACCGGCGCCGCCCTAACGCCCGTCACTCCCCTCCTTCCCGAAGCATCCTCGCCGCGATGCCCCAGGCACCGCTGCCTTGACCGGATGCCAACGCCCATCGTCGCCGCACTGCCTTCGTCGCCCGTCCCCGACATCCTCCCCAGCGGACCTCCTCGTCTCCTCCCCGAGCTCCTCTGCCGCTCGCTGTGAGCACCTCCCTCCACCCCTTTCTCCTCGCACTCCCCCGTCGCCATTCTCCCACACGACCCTGTCGCCGCTGCCTACCCGCGCTCCGCCCCTACTCCCAGCGATAGCACCGAGCCGCCGGCACGCTCCGACGCCCGGCCGGTGCCCGTGCGGGCCCTGGCCGCTGGCGCCCGTGGCCGCGGTCGCCCCTCACAGCGCTCCTCACCACGCCCACCTCGCCTGCCGTCCGTTCCTTCGTCCGTCGTTTCCGGCGCCCTCTCGTCCCGCCCGTGCAGCCGTGCGCCGTCGTGCCCGCTGCAGGATGGTGCGCCTCGCCGCGGTCGCGGTCCCGCGCACTAGTGGTCCGGCGACGCGCCGCCGTGGCTGCCGGCCTCTCTGCACCTGGCTGTGGCTAAGCCTCAGCCACTCGGGCCGGTGGATGCCCTGTGCCCAGCGCCCGCCCCGTTGCGCCCGTTAGCCCAATATGGCCCCTAGAGCCAATGACATGTGGGGCCCAGCCCACATAACGTTTTAAAAGAAAAAGAAAATAATAAATAAATAGTAATAATTAAAATATTAATTAATTAATTAAAGAATTAATTAACTTAATTAATCGAGATTAACTTAATCTAATCACTAGTTAACATAATTAACATGTGTTAGTTAATCTAATTAACTAACTAAACTAATTAAATGTGTTAGTTAGGATAATAGTCAATGACTAACGGACCCCCACAAGTCAGTTTGACTAGTCAACAGTCAGAGTTGACCGATGACGTCATGCTGACGTCATAAATGCATTTTAGAATTAAATTAATTCTGTTAATTCTAGTAAATGATTAAATCCTTTTTAAAATTAATATAAGATAAACCGTAGCTCGGATGGAAAAACTTTGTACCTTAAAGTTTCTCAAAACGACGAGACGAATCCAAATACGCGATCCGTTCGTCCGCCACACATCTCTATCATACCGAACACATAACTTTCCCCCTCCGCTTCATCTGCCCGAAAACGCGAAACACCGGGAATACTTTCCTGGATGTTTTTCATCCTCGCTAGTATCACCTCCTACCGCGTTAGGTCACACGTAGCTCCGCGTTTTGCCATGTTATGCCTTGTGATGCTATTGCTTGCTCTGTTATTTATTTGTTTCCCCTTCGTTGCTTATTTTCAGTAGACTCCGATACCGTGATAGACCTCGAGACCATTGATGCTTCGGTGTTCGACTACGGCTACGATTCCGAAGATTCCTTTCGTCTGCAGAGCTTCCAGGCAAGCCCCCCCTTTGATCACCAGATATCGCCTATTCTTCTCTCTACTGCTTGCATTAGAGTAGTGTAGCATGTTACTGTTCGGTAGCTCCTATTCTGTTGCATAGCCTGTCATTGCTGCTACAACTGTTGATACATGTACCTGCCATCCTAATGCTTAGTGTAGGATGCTAGTATTCCATTAGTGGCCCCACATCCTTGTCTGTCTGCCATGCTATACTATCGGGACGTGATCATCTCGGGTGGTGATCACGAGTATATACTATATACATACTTTACATGACACATGATGTGACTAAAGTCGGGTCGGCTCATTGAGTACCCGCAAGTGATTCGATGTGGGGGCTGAAAGGATAGGTGGCTCCATCCAGGTAGTGATGGGCCTGAGTTCCCGACGGCCCCCCGAGTGGATCTTTCTGGCGGAGCGACAGGGCAGGTTGTGACACCCAGTGGAGAGGTGGCCTGGCCCTGGTCGTTGTCCGCGGTTATTTCATAATAACACATTTAACGAGTTTGGATATTTGATCTGAGTCTGGCCGTTGGCCTATACGCACTAACCAGCTACGTGGGAATAGTTATGGGTACTCGACGTCATGGTATCAGCCGAAGCCTTCTTGACGTCAGCGATTGAGCGACGCGCGCCGGGTTGGACCGCGTAACGTAACTTCCTTAGTAATGGAGGTTGCTAGGTCTGCTCACCGGCTGCGTACGCAACGTGCAGGTGTGCGTTGGGCGATGGGCCCAGACCCCTGCGCGCCTAGGACTTAGACCGGCGTGCTGACCTATCTGTTGTGCTTAGGTAGTGCTGCGACGTGTTGATCTCCCGAGGCCGGGCATGACCCTGGAAAGTGTGTCCGGACAAATGGGATCGAGCATGGTGGGTTATGTGGTGCACCCCTGCAGGGAAGTTAATATATTCGAATAGCCGTGTCCCTCTGTAAAAGGACGACCTGGAGTTGTATTCCGACCTCATGACAACTAGAACCGGATACTTAATAAAACACACCCTTACCAGTGCCAGATACAACTCGGTGGTTGCTCTCTCACAGGGTGATGTGCGGGAGGATCGCCAAGTAGGATTATGCTATACGATGTTACTTGGTGAACTCTTCAACTAGTCAAGACGGAGGCTGCGAGATGCGAGGATACTTGTTACTTCCAAATATTCTCTTCTACTGCTGCAAGATGGAGATGGCCAGAAGCGTAGTCTTCGATTGGATTAGCTATCCCCCTCTTATTCTGGCATTCTGCAGTTTAACCCACATATATTATCCCTTTACACAGATACCATTGCATATGTAGTGTAGATCCTTGCTTGCGAGTACTTTGGATGAGTACTCACGGTTGCTTTTTCCCCCCTTTTCCCCTTTTGTCCCTTCTTCTCGGATGACGCAACCAGATGGTGGAGTCCAGGACCCAGAGGATCCCGAGGATGTTTCTATGTGAAGTTCGGCTTCGAGGAGTTATTAGGAGGTCCCAGGCAGGAGGCCTTGCCTTTTCGATCGTTGCTACTTTTGTGCTAGCCATCTTGTGGCAACTTGTTTAACTTATGTCTGTACTCAGATATTTTTGCTTCCGCTGACTCTTGTGTTTTCGAGCTTATGTATTCGAGCCCTCGAGGCCCCTGGCTGGTAATATAAAGCTTGTATTATTTTAATTTGTGTCTAGAGTTGTGTTGTGATATCTTCCAGTGAGTCCTTGTTCTTGGCCGTACACATTTGCGTGCATGATTAGTGTACGGACAAATCGGGGGCGTCACAAGTTGGTATCAGAGCCAACTACCTGTAGGAAGCGCCCTTTCCAACTCCTTGGCCGAAGTTGAGTCTAGTCTTTGAAAAACAAATTTACAAACTTGTTGTGTGGCTTACGGGCCCACAGCACCAATGGGTGGTATTAGGATCTTTTACTCCTCGTCTATACTCTGGGACTCTGATCTCTCTTCTATTCGGGGTAAATGAATTGCAAGATCTAACATTAGGATCTCGTTATCACTTTCACCCGGAGAGCACCTTATTTCCGATGATCGTCTGCTGCACCAGAAAACCCCGAAGATACTCTCTGTTGTTAACCCAAGAACTGGTGTTCATCGCGTTTGCAATTCCCCTTCCACCGTCAACCCTTATGATAACTACATGCAGTTGTCATACTTACATTCGTCCCTAGTTGGTCTTGTTATTACAAGATACCCCGAAATACTCGTCGTTGTTTCGATAATCCTTTGTGCTCACTTCCTTATAGTTCCTTGTCGCTTGAATACACCTACAAATTAATCCTCACACATACCGAGGATTTGTTTCTCCCCAGTTGTTCATATGTTTCACTAAAGTCTCCGAAATCCTATTCGAGCTTTAGAAAATTCTCAACAACATATTTATCTTGAAATTCTTGCTTGCGTGCAATATGGTTAATCCCATAAGTCTGGCAATCTTATTGCCGTCCTTGTCATTATCAGTTCGAGTCCGTTGATTCAAAATGTTGCGGATGCTCGCAATCCCCAATCAGATCCTAGAATTCATCCTTCCGACGCAGACGTCGTTTTAAACCTGGTTGGATCTCTACCAATCAAATTGCCATCGATTGTATCCCTAAGCATATTCAACTTGTCCATCCTTGATGAGAGCGTTTGCTTTTGATCACTTGGTTCGGGAAACATAATTCCTTTGCATTTGGTTGAATTAGTTAGTTGTTTCTATATTATGATCTCCTTTAATTAATTATCCTTCTGGTTGAGTATCGGTACTCACATGTGATTCCTTGCGGTCCGCCAGATCCTTTTGTGGATTATTATCTGACCGTTCCGACATATCAAAACCTTGAGTTCTCCCCCTGATACATAATGCCTTTGGTGAATTGTATCCTCTGCTTGGCCAACCATGCTCTGCTTTCGAGCTTGAGTTTTTACTTTTGAAATTCTTGGTATATGTTACTAAGATGCCCGATTGGTTGAACCTATGCCACATAAATCCGTTAGAACCCAAAAGTTTTCACAAGTCATACTCTTCCGTTGTTCTACCAGATAAAATTACAACACTACAGTTTTATCAAAGCGAGAGGTGAATGAAATAAGTTGCATTAAAGAAGTGGGAGTCGACCTTGAACTTGTGTTCATGCCCATGAAAATGATGTAGACCGTCTCGGAAGCTTCTTGCAAAATGATTATCGAGATGTATGATTCTTTCGGTATTCTTGAATTGATTTCTTACAGTTATGGTTCCGACCATGCTGTCTTGATCTGATATATCTGATGGGAATTCATTCCCGTGCCTCGTCTATTTTGGCAAGGTTGAAGTATCTACTGTCATAGGCTAATGACCCGGTTCTACTTCTATCATCTTCTACCTTTGAGTATTACCCCCTGGTATCTCGAAGATGTCTTGCCACTGCACCACATCTTACTAATGTTGTCGAAGTAATGTCTTCCCTTATCGTAATCACTCTATGGGTTTTGGGTTGTTGTCAACCGATGACACCGACTAGTGGAATTATTCCGCACTACAAATCAAATACCCATAGTATTTTTACTGGGAAATTCTGAACTCAATCTGGTCATTCCTGGACTATCGGCTGCATCCTGGTCTTGCTATCTTTGACTATGCTACCTCGTCCTTCTCTGGTGCACGAATTCTTCAGTGTGTGAGCACAACTTACGTCAAGCTTTCAACATCATGTTGCTTGTCTTGAAAGGCAACTTGGTTCCGAGCTTACATCTTATTTATTGATACTATAACTTGCAACTTCGTCATTCCCTTGCTTGTTGGCGTTGTTGTTTGATTGCATCCTCTTGAAACCTCCCGGCAAATGTGTCAGATCATCTTCAACACTTTTACTTCTTCCGAGATGTCAACTGTGTTCATGATGAGAAATACCTTCCTTGCCCTCGATGATTTTTATTATCATCGACAACACCCTTGACTTCCTTTCATCGCGAACTTGTCCACATTATGATTACAACTTGCTCTCCAGCTAGTGTTGTGTTCTGCATTGAAGTATCACTGTCTTTTATGTCGAGATTGTTGGGAGGATTGCCCCACCTCTTAGAAATTCTCGGTATAGAGATACTTCTCACCATCACCATTCTTCCTTGGTCCCCGTGTTGTTTTAACCGGGATACCAATATGCTAACGATGCTGCTTGAGTTCTATACTTCTAGCAACCCTATTGCTAAGAAGTTAACGATCGACAGTTCATTCGTAGACTGTTGGTTATTGAATCATCACTCTAACATTGATCTTGCTGCCTAAGGTCATATTTCAGGCACACCTTTCACCTAATGATTAATGGTGTATGTTTTTCTCGAGCATACAATGTTATATCATTTGAATTGATAAGTGTCATCCTCTTGTTCACATTATTGCGGAAATCCCTCCGTTTGGAATTCTCAATGAATTGTTGCTGAGCCCATCAGCCACCTCCTCATCCTCTCCTTGGTTTAATGATGAACTATTGTTTCGGGAACCCGCTCCCTTAGTTCCTTCCCAAGAATCTTGCAATGTCATTTCGTCGATTTATGTTGCACGTTTTCTTCTCAAACATCCCGAGTCTGAGGTATCATGACACCAATCGGATCTGAATCTCGGTCAGATATGATGGTTGGGACAACTTTCCAGCAGTTATAATGTTGTTCCTTTGATGACCTGGTAATATGATGTCATGCCTAGCATCGCTGGCTGGAGACCCATCATTATAATTTCTTTTGCAAGGATATCCATTCTTCCAGGAGGAAATTATAAGACTTATTCTATAAGTTGTTCCTGATGAATCTGTTGTGTATCCAAGTCCGACCTTTACTTCAAGACCATGCCAATGCTATCTCGAAGCATGTCTGTGGTACTCCGATTTTCAACAAGAGCATTTAAAGCCTAATGCTAAATGTTTCTTGTTCAGTTACCCAAACACCATTGTATGGGTAACATCCTGATTAATCCTTGCCTCTTTATTTGAATGGTTGGGTACTTGCTCTCCAACCCTGTATGCCATGTTCTGCTTGTCCATGGGAAGGATATACCCATATTAATTGTGTGTGTAATCACAATTTTCCCTTCCATTTGTTTGTTTAACCTTTCCTTGATCTACAGATAATCTAAGCAGTAATAATTTCTGCTTACGTAAACACCTTGTTGTACAACTCTGTCAGTAAGACCTCGTTACTATTGTTG
Source organism: Secale cereale (assembly GCA_902687465.1). Classification (NCBI taxonomy): domain Eukaryota; kingdom Viridiplantae; phylum Streptophyta; class Magnoliopsida; order Poales; family Poaceae; genus Secale; species Secale cereale. The sequence goes on along the minus strand of LR738710.1, from coordinate 528,632,930 downwards.
TAACATTACATTAACTGCCGGTGAACGGGAACCTTCCCTATTGGCCCGCCTCGTTACAATGTGCAAGAAAATGGCTCTCTTAGTTCCCCGTCCTTGGTACCGACATTGTTGCCAACTTAACTGACAGACTATCGTCTGACATGCCTTGCTTTCTGTGCGAGATGTCATCAGCATTCCTATTTTCAACCCACATGGTGGGCCCATAACCCACAGGTCCACTGGATCGAAACCTGACCTTTCTTTACAACCTGGATTCTAATGTATTCTTTGCACCTGGCTTCGTATGTGATTCACGAGCTAAATTCTATACCATTATTCATCATGGAATCAAACATCATTTTATTCCCGTTATTCAAGCTCCCCTTCCAGCTTCTGTCTAGGCATCGAATGATTGCCTACACATTTGAAACTTCGGTACCATCGTATATTGCACTCAACGAATACACTGTAATACAACTCGTGGGGTACCTTGGGTATTTCCCATTGAGTTCACCGTCAGATACCCAGCTTTGTGGAGTTGTGTTCTTTCGGAGTTTTTCCCCCTGGTCTCGTTCGTAGGATGATGGAGATCCCGAAGAAAGGGTGACGACTTGATCATGATGACTTGAAGCAGAGAAATGAAGACATCAACGAAAAACGATCAACCTCTTCGAAAGGGCAACCAATACCGAGAAGACTCGTTAGCTTTTCGCTACCAGCACCACCCCCCTTTTACTCCACCGCTTAAATCTCGGGATGAGATTTCTTGTAGTGGAGGAGAATTGTGACGCCCGGGTAATCAAGCTACAGTAAACCTCTGCTAATGATGCCATGTCACCACGAATACTCTTGCGAATCTTGCGATAGTTCGAAACCGATTCAAATTCAAATTTAAAATCAAGCAAAAAATAAAAGTTTTCAAATATTAAAACTAAAATGTTCGGAGTGAACCAAATAATGCATAGGCAATTATGGTGGAGAAACCACACTTTTATAAAATGTTAAAATACTCGAAAATGAATAAAACAGTAGCTAAAACAATTAAATAAATGCCTTTTGAATTTTATAGAAAAAACTAAACTATTTGTTCAAGGTTAAAACTTTTGTGGCAGTAGCTGGAATTGCAATTCTATTTTAAGTGTGGTTCCTACTTTCTATAAAACTTTAAAACTATTTAAGAAAGTAAAATAAAAACAGAAAAGTAATAAGAAAAGAAGAAAATAACAATAGAACAAAAAATAATAAAAACAACCCCCCCCCCCGCTGGGCCTCGGCCCAGCTGGCCTCTAGACCGCCAGGCCGGCCCAGCCGCACCCTCATAACCCCCTGCCCCTCGAAACCCTAGCCCATCCCCCAAGATCCTGACCTTATTCCCCCACTCCCTCGCTCGCTCCTTCCCCTGCCCCCGATCCAGATCGGGGCACGACCTCGTCGCCGCCGGCGCACGTCGCCGCCCTCATCGCCCCTCTCCACCGGCGCCGCCCTAACGCCCATCACTCCCCTCCTTCCTGAAGCATCCTCGCCGCGACACCCCTGGCACCGCTGCCTTCACCGGATGCCAACTCCCGTCGTCGCCGCACTACCTTCGTCGCCCGTCCCCGACATCCTCCCCAGCAGACCTCCTCGTCTCCTCCCCGAGCTCCTCTGCCGCTCGCCGTGAGCACCTCCCTCCACCCCTTTCTCCTCGCACGCCCCTGTCGCTATTCTCCCACATGACCCTGTCGCCGCTGCCTACCTGCGCTCCGCCACTACTCCCAGCGACAGCGCCGAGCCACCGGCATGCTCCGACGCCCGGCCGGTGCCCGTGGCCGCGGTCGCCCCTCACAGCGCTCCTCGCCATGCCCACCTCGCCTGCCGCCCGTGCCTTCGTCCGTCGTTTCCGGCGCCCTCTCGTCCCGCCCGTGCAGCCCTGCGCCGTCGTGCCCGCAGCAGGATGGTGCATCTCGCCGCGGCCGCGGCCCCGCGCACTAGTGGTCCGGCGACGCGCCGCCGTGGCTGCTGGCCTCTCTGCACCTGTCTGTGGCTGAGGCTCAGCCACTCGGACCGGTGGATGCCCTGTGCCCAGCGCCCGCCCCGTTGCGCCCGTTAGCCTAATAAGGCTCCTAGAGCCAATGACATGTGGGGCCCAGCCCACAGAACGTTTTAAAAGAAAAAGGAAATAATAAATAAATAGTAATAATAAAAATATTAATTAATTAGTTAAAGAATTAATTAACTTAATTAATCGAGATTAACATAATCTAATCACTAGTTAACATAATTAACATGTGTTAGTTAATCTAATTAACTAACTAAACTAATTAAAACTGTTAGTTAGGATAACAATCAATGACTAACGGACCCCCACAAGTCAGTTTGACTGGTCAACAGTGAGAGTTGACTGATGACGTCATGCTGACGTCATAAATGCATTTTAGAATTAAATTAATTCTATTTATTCTAGTAAATGATTAAATCCTTTTTTAAATTAATATATAATAAACCGTAGCTCGCATGTAAAAACTTTGTACATGAAAGTTGCTCAGAACGACGAGACGAATCCGAATAAGCGATCCGTTCGTCCGCCACACATCTCTATCATACCGAACACATAACTTTCCCCCTCCGTTTCATCTGTCCGAAAACGCAAAACACCGGGAATACTTTTCCGGATGTTTTTCATCCTCGCCAGTATCACCTCCTACCGCGTTAGGTCACACGTAGCTCCTCGTTTTGCCATGTTATGCTTTGTGATGCTATTGCTTGCTCTGTTATTTATTTGTTTCCCCTTCGTTGCTCATTTACGGTAGACTCCGATACCGTGATAGACCTCGAGACCATTGATGCTTCGGTGTTCGACTACGGCTACGATTCCAAAGATTACTTTCGTCTGCAGAGCTTCCAGGCAAGCCCCCCCCCCACTTTGATCACCAGATATCTCCTATTCTTCTCTCTACTGCTTGCATTAGAGTAGTGTAGCATGTTACTGTTCGGTTGCTCCTATTGTGTTGCATAGCCTGTCATTGCTGCTACAACTGTTGATACATGTACCTGCCATCCTAATGCTTAGTGTAGGATGCTAGTATTCCATTAGTGGCCCCACATCCTTGTCCGTCTGCCATGCTATACTATCGGGCCGTGATCACCTCGGGTGGTGATCACGGGTATATACTATATACATACTTTACATGACACATGATGTGACTAAAGTCGGGTCGGCTCATTGAGTACCCGCAGGTGATTCGATGTGGGGGCTGACAGGACAGGTGGCTCCATCCAGGTAGTGATGGGCCTAAGTTCCCGACGGCCCCCCGAGTGGATCTTTCTGGTGGAGCGACAGGGCAGGTTGTGACACCCAGTGGAGAGGTGGCCTGGCCCTGGTCGTTGTCCGCGGTTATTTCATAATAACACGCTTAACGAGTTTGGATATTTGATCTGAGTCTGGCCGTGGGCCTATACGCACTAACCAGCTACGTGGGAATAGTTATGGGTACTCGACGTCGTGGTATCAGTCGAAGCCTTCTTGACGTCAGCGATTGAGCGGCGCGCGCCGGGTTGGACCGCATAACGTAACTTCCTTAGTAATGGAGGTTGCTAGGTCTGCTCACCGGCCGCGTACGCAACGTGCAGGTGTGCGTTGGGCGATGGGCCCGGACCCCTGCGCGCCTAGGACTTAGACCGGCGTGCTGACCTCTCTGTTGTGCTTAGGTAGGGCTGTGACGTGTTGATCTCCTGAGGTCGGGCATGACCCTGGAGAGTGTGTCCGGACAAATGGGATCGAGCATGCTGGGCTATGTGGTGCACCCCTACAGGGAAGTTAATCTATTCGAATAGCCGTGTCCCTCGGTAAAAGGACGACCCAGAGTTGTATTCCGACCTCATGACAACTAGAACCGGATACTTAATAAAACACACCCTTACTAGTGCTAGATACAACTCGGTGGTTGCTCTCTCACAGGGTGATGTGCGGGAGGATCGCCGAGTAGGATTATGCTATACGATGTTACTTGGTGAACTCTTCAACTACTCAAGAAGGAGGATGCGAGATGCGAGGATACTTGTTACTTCCATATATTCTCTTATACTGCTGCAAGATGGAGATGGCCAGAAGCGTAGTCTTCGATTGGATTATCTATCCCCCTCTTATTCTGGCATTCTGGAGTTTAACCCACATATATTATCCCTTTACACAGATACCATTGCATATGTAGTGTAGATCCTTGCTTGCAAGTACTTTGGATGAGTACTCACGGTTGCTTTTTCCCCTCTTTTCCCCTTTTGTCCCTTCTTCTCGGATGACGCAACTAGATGGTGGAGTCCAGGACTTAGAGGATCCCGAGGATGTTTCTATGTGAGGTTCGGCTTCGAGGAGTTGTTAGGAGGTCCCAGGCAGGAGGCCATGCCTTTTCGGTCGTTGCTACTTTTGTGCTAGCCATCTTATGGCAACTTGTTTAACTTATGTCTGTACTCAGATATTTTTGCTTCCGCTGACTCTTGTGTTTTCGAGCTTATGTATTCGAGCCCTCGAGGCCCCTGGCTGGTAATATAAAGCTTGTATTATTTTAATTTGTGTCTAGAGTTGTGTTGTGATATCTTCCAGTGAGTCCTTGATCTTGGCCGTACACATTTGCGTGCATGATTAGTGTACGGACAAATCGGGGGCGTCACAAGTGCCTGGCTGGTGTCTTGTGCCCACCAGGGTACGCTTCCTGGAAGTTTCTTATTTCCTAATTTTCTAAATATTCCAAAACTCACAGTATATATTTTTGCGGGTTTTCGGAGTTCGTTTAATTACCTTATCCCATACCGCCTTATTTTCACGATTCTAGAGTGTTCCGGAAGGACTCTTTTATGTGTTCTTCCAGTGTCAAAGTTTGGATAATATTGCTTTCAACATTAATGGGCGTACTTGAGATATAATGTTTTATTTGTTGCCCAATAACAACCTTCAGGTTAGAACCTTCAGCATTATTTATTTTGATAACTCTAGACCGATAAACCTCCTCAATGACATAGGGGCCTTCCCATTTAGAGAGGAGTTTTCCTGCAAAGGGTCTGAAATGAGAGTTGTACAAAAGAACATATTCTCCAACTTTGAAATCATGCTTTTGGAATCTTTTATCATGCCATCTTTTAATATTTTCTTTAAGTAACTTGGCATTTTCATAAGCTTGGGTTCTCCATTCATTTAAAGAGCTAATATCACATAAGCTATTTTCACTTGAAAGTTTGAAATCATAGTTGAGTTCCTTGATTGCCCAATATGCCTTATGTTCTAATTCAAGAGGAAAATGACAATCTTTTCCATAAACTAATATATAAGGAGAAATACCCATAGGATTTTTGTAAGTTGTTCTGTAAGCCCACAGTGCATCATCTAATTTTTTAGACCAATTCTTCCTGGACCTATTGACAGTCTTTTGCAAAATTAATTTTATTTCTCTATTGCTAAGCTCAACTTGACCACTAGACTGAGGATGATAAGGTGATGCAATTCTATGGTTAACATCGTACTTGGCAAGCATTTTACGGAAAGCACCATGGCTAAAGTGTGAACCACTGTCAGTCATTATATATCTAGGAACTCCAAAACTTGGGAAAATAACTTCCTTGAGCAGTTTAATAGAGGTGTTGTGATCAACACTACTAGTTGGAATAGCTTCTACGCATTTAGTAAGATAATCGGCAGCAATTAAAATATGTGTATACCCATTAGAGGAAGGAAAATGTCCCATGTAATCAAATCGCCAAACATCAAATGGTTCAACAATAAGTGAATACTTCATAAGCATTTCTTGACGCTTACCGTTATTACCTATTCTTTAATATTCATCACAAGATAAGGCGAACTTACGGGCATCCTTGAAGAGAGTAGGCCAGTAAAACCCAGATTGCAATACCTTGTGAGAAGTTCTATCTCCAGCATGATGCCCTCCATGTGCTTCGGACTGACATTTCTGAAGGATTTGTCCCAGTTCATGATCAGGTACACAACGTCTAATAATACCATCTACTCCTTCTTTATGAAGATGTGGGTCATCCCAAAAGTAGTGTCTTAAATCATCAAAGATTTTTTTTCTTTTCTTGATATGTGAAGCTAGGTCGTAAATATTTAGCAACAATGTAATTATCATAGTCAGCATACGAAGGAGTATTATGAGAAATATTTATTGCAGCTAGCTGCTCATCAGGAAAACTATCATCAATAGGTAGTGGGTTATGAAGCACATTTTCATGCCTAGACAAGTTATCAGCTACGGGGTTCTCACCTCCTTTTCTATCAGTGATATGCAAATCAAATTCTTGTATCAAGAGAACCCATCTAAAAAGTCAAGGTTTAGCATATTTATTTTCCATAAGATATCTAATAGCAGCATGGTCAGTGTGAACAATTACCTTTGAATCAACAGTGTAAGATATAAATTTTTCACAAGCAAACACTACTGCTAAGAATTCTTTTTCAGTAGTAGCATAATTCTTTTGAGCACTGCCTAGATTTTTTCTAGCATAATGAATAACAATCAGTTTCTTATCAACTCTTTATCCTAGAACAACACCAACAACATAATCACTAGAATCACACATAATTTCAAAAGGCAAGTTCCAATCAGGTGGTTCAACAATAGGTGTCGAAATTAAGGCTTTCTTGAGGGTTTCAAAGGCCTCTAAACAATCATCATCAAAAACAAAAGGAACATCCTTTTGCAATAAGTTTGTAAGAGGCCTAGAAATTTTGGATAAGTCTTTGATAAATCTCATATAGAAAACAGCATGACCTAGGAAACTACGAATACCTTTGATATCTTTAGGACACAGAATTTTCTCAATTGCATCGACCTTAGCTTTGTCCACTTCAATACCCTTTTTAGAAATCTTATGACCCAAGACAATACCTTCATTAACCATAAAGTGGCACTTCTCCCAGTTCTAGACAAGATTTGTTTGCTCACATCTCTGCAACACTCGATCAAGATTGCTTAAACAGTAATCAAAAGACTTCCCATAAACAGAGAAGTTGTCCATGAAAACCTCTACAATCTTTTCACAAAAGTCAGATAATATAGCGGTAACACGTCTTTGAAAGGTAGAAGGTGAATTGCATAAACTAAATGGCATACGTCTATGAGCATAAGTTCCAAAGGGACAAGTAAGAGTGGTCTTTTCTTGAATAGGTTGAGAAACAGGTATTTGCGGAAATCTAGTGTATCCATCAAGGAAGCAAAAGTGTGCGTGCTTAGATAATGTTTCTAGCATTTGATCAATAAAAGGTATAGGGTAATGATCTTTTCTAGTTGCTTTATTTAATTTTCTAAAATCAATTACCATTCTATAGCCTGTAACAATTCTTTGTGGAATAAATTCATTCTTATCATCGGGAACAACAGTAATACCTTCTTTCTTAGGAACACAATGAACATGACTTACCCATCTACTATCAGCTATAGGTAAGATTATAACTGCTCCCAGAAGTTTTAATATTTCCGTTCTTACCACTTCTTTCATCTTCGGATTTAACCGACGTTGATGATCAACAATGGGTTTAGCATCAGGTTCCATATTAATCTTGTGCTGACATAGAGTGGGACTAATGCCCTTTAAATCATAGAGAGTATATCCCATAGCAGCTCGGTGCTTCCTGAGAACTTTCAATAATCTTTCTTCTTCATGTTCTGAAAGGTTAGTGTCGGTGTTTTGGGAACCAGGGTACCCAGACTAGCCTGCCTGCGGCCCATGACGTGGCTCCTGTTTAGGCCTGGTACGGCCCATCTTCAGGGTCGACTCTCAAGACCCTCGCGAGGGGCCATGTCTCGCGGGGTGGGCGACACCAAGACCTACGGAAGGGGCAGCCTTGTACGGTTGGCTCCCGAGGAGCGGAGAACTCTATGCAACCCCCACCTCGCGAGATTCGTATGACGCAAGCCATGACGAGCAAGGCCAAACGGGCGCCAACGGGTGCAGTACAACAGTTTCCTCTTTGGTGCTAATCAAGCGGGCACACGTGCAAAGTCCCAAGGAGTCAGCTAAAGGTTTCCATTCCAGTGCAACAAGACCAAGACCGCCAGGACGGCAGGACAGAGGGAATTACCGAACCCACCATGGCGGCAGGATCAGAGGCTTTGCAGGCAAATACCACCTTTAGTTAGGATAAGATGTACTAGTTGTCTCCCTTCAAAATTGGCAGTTGTGGGATCCCTTCTTGCCAAATATTTTGGGGGAAGAGGACCAAGGCTACAATATAAGTAGGATAGCCACCACCAAGCAGGGGACGGATCATTCAGACCCTCTCCTCCACCACAAGACAAGAATATCTCTCCTCTGGAGGTTGTTCGTCCATTGTACTAGTTCATCCACAGCCCATCTCGAGCGTAATCGACCATACTGCTGGAGTAGGGCTACTCACCGCTAGGTGGCCTGAACCAGGATAAACTGCCTGGTCTCTCTTTTATGTTCCTGCTTATCGTGCTAGTTCGTGAGACGGCGAGAGAGTAGATAGGCGAGGTTGAGATCTTCGCATGCACCCTAGAGTTCGAACCTAGTAGGGTTTTGCGAAGCCCTTAATCAGACACTTGGCACGCTAGGTAGGGGTGTGTCGAATCTCCTTTTTGTCTGTTCGGTTCATCATTGTCTCACTGCCCCAGGGCTGACGCTCACCGCGTCTGTGCTAAGCGCCAGGTGGCCCTCGCCGCACGCGTGGCCCAGATGGCACCTCCAGGTGGCCCTCGCCGCTTGCTTTCCATCACCGGTGGCACATGCTGCCACCGGCCCCGCTGCCCGCGAATAGCAGGATTCGTCGCTCCCGCTCTCCGCACAGCGGACGGCCATACTGCAACCCCATCACTAACTCCGGTGGCTGCTTCGTCTTCCCACTCCCTTCGCAGGCTGGCGAACTCCCAAGCCGCGTTGCTCATGGCGCGCGAGCTCCTGCCCTATCGCGCGGCCAATGACCTCTACGAAGAATGGCTGGACCGCATCCCCAAGCTTGTCAGCAGCGCGGGAGAAGCTCCAGTGTCGTGCTGCTCGCTGCCTCTTCCACAACCTCAGGAAGGCGATGAGGCCCGAGTCGC
>LR738710.1:528578087-528618457 GCA_902687465.1 Secale cereale | reverse complement strand
CCCCCCCCCGTGAGGAGCGGGGACTACTTCCACCGAAGAAGAGGTTCGGCCGCCCCCGCGACGCCGGCATGAAGCTGGAGGTGACGAGGCCTTGGTACGAGTTGCCTCCTCCCGGCTACCCGTTGCTCTTGTATGCCCAAGCGCAAGGCTCCTAAGGAGGGGGCGGTGCCCCGAGCCGCTCGCATCGTGGCCGAGGTGGCCAAGATGTGGTCGCATGAGCCGCTGGCCCACGAACCCACGTTGAGGGCTCCTCGCGCAAGTTCGTGGTGTGGACAGTGATGCCACCGCCTTCTTGGATCCGGATCCCGAGGTTCTTAATGGAGCTAATGCCGGCGAGGGTTCCTGCTGAGTTGTGGTTGCAGCACGCTGGGTGCTCCAGCTAGGCTTCCGAGGCGGAGGTCGAGGTCGTCCCCCCAGCCGGTGTCTTCATGACTCGAGGATGAGGCAAAATCGCCAGCGCGTGCCATCCTGATGGAGCCTCTGTTGTCTCTTTCGAGTTTGATGGCGCCTCCACGTTGTTCTTCAAGGTCATTGATGGGGAAGGCCACCGCCTGGAGTGTTACCTTGGAGGGAACCGCTAGGGTGGTGCGGCAGCTGACGCCGGGCCTGCCCCCGTCCCTACAGATAGCTCCCCCAGCAGTAGAGACGACACCTTGGAATCCAGCAGCTCTCCCGAGCCTGACGAGTCTACGGAGACGAGCGATGACAGCTATGCGCCACCGAGCTCATGCCGCGCCAGAGTGCGACAGCGGCATCGCCCATCGTTGTCGATGACCTGAGTGGGGATGGTGCTGGCCTCTCGTGGCCCTCTGTTGATTATGGCGTCGGTGTCAGCGGCCGTAGTTAGGGCCCCTTGAGACTTTCTAATTTTGTTCCCAGCGAGGAATCAAAACGAACCTGTCGGATTCAGGGCTCCGCAAAACTGGTTAAGTTCGAACACAGGGGCGTGAACGAAGATCTCTCCCACTCACGTCTACCTAGCGCCTCGCTCTCGTCTCGGTGGAAGGATTCAAGCAAACAACGAACAAGCACACAAGAGTTTATCCAGGTTCGGGCCACCGTGTGGTGTAAGACCCTACTTCCTGCTTTGGTGGATTGGCTCCGGGCGAGCTAGGATATGAGCTAGTACAACGGTTCCTAGGCTCAGGAGGCGAGCTCAGGAGGGTCAGGAGGCTAGTGTTCTTGCTCCTTGTGTAGTGGCCAAGTGTCATCATCCCTCTTTGCAGTGGGAGTCCTAGCTACTTATATAGGCGGCCACGGTCCTCTTCCCCCTAAATGTTTCGGCGGGAAGGGATCCCACAACGGCAATTTTTTAGCGGGTACACAAGGACATTCTTATCCTAACAAAAGCGGTCTTCGCGTGTAAAAGGATCAGGCGGTGACACGGTGGTGGGCTCGACGATGACATTCTCCTTATTGTCCTTGCGGTCATTGGTCTTGTTGCACCAAAGAGGAAACATTTGCCCCGCTCCTTGGGAACCAACGGCTGCGCTGTGTCCTTTGCATCGAAATGGCAACTGCGCCGCAGGTGGACGCTGGCACCCGCTGGCGCGGTGCGTCACTGCTGGCATCACTTCCTCCTCCTGAGGCAGGCTCGGCCTTGAATTCTCCGCCCCTCTGGAACGCCTTGTTGAGGCCGCTCCCGAGGAGGTCTTGACGTCATTCTCCTCACGAGGCTTGGCCCCCTCGCGAGGGTCTTGAGCAGTTGGTCGATCAGCTGGGCCGTACCAGGCCGCTTGTAGCAGCGCGTCGTGGCCCACAGATAGGCAAGTCTGGGTACCCTGGTTCCCAGGACGCCGACAGTAGCCCCCGGGCCCAAGGCGCGCGCGGAGTTGACTTCAGGGCGAAGCCTTAGACGAGGACGAAGCGCCGCGGGCCCCAAAATGGATGCGGGCCAGGCTGGCGCGCGATGGTTGGATGGGACGTGGGTGACTCCACTTCCCACGCAATCTTGGCAACCGTGCGTTTTGACAACTCCTTGGCACGGGCAGCTGGGCCATTATGGCTGCGCGCGAGTGGCCGCCGGTTGGTCTTCTTGGCCTATAAACAAGGGGTGAGGTACTACGCCTCTCACTTGACTATTGCAGGTCGATCCCACGTTTCCATTGCTCCTAGGGCTCCATGGCGCCGATTCGTAGGTTCTCGGCTGCGGAGAAAGGGAAGAGCCCGGTGGTGGAGCCTGAGCGGCTCCCCCCGAAGAAGAGGCGCCGTAATTCTCCGTGTGCGTCCCTGAGGCCATCGGACGCCCGTACGTGGTGCACGCGGGCACCACCAGGATTTCCGCTTCCCTTGTATGCTTCAGCGGCAGGCAGATGGAGCGGGGGCGGTGATAAGGGTGGCGCCCTCAGCCGCCCGGAAAGACGGGCGTCTCCTCGCACCCTGCTGCTGTCCCATTCTGGGGATGATGCCCGCGAGTTCATCGTGTGGGCGGGGGCCCCCCGCATTCATGGATCCTTCTTCCTCCATTCCTGATGGAGGTGCTCCCGGCTCGCGGCCGGGTGACAATGGAGCTGAGGCACGAGGGGTGTCGCCTTTCTCCTTCGCATGCCGATGTAGAGGTAGTTTGTTCTGGCTAGGTCTTCATGACCTTGGGCTGGGGTGTGGTGCGCCGCGCCTGCGCCCCCACCAGGAGGCACATTCTTCACTTCGCGCTGGATACGACGGGCGCGATAACCTTCAAAGTCTTCGGGGCGGAAGGCCTCCGGCTGCCGTGTGGCGCTGGAAATGGGCTCGCCGGCGACCATTCCCCATGCCGTCAGGGCAGGCTACATCTCCGATTCTCCTGGTAGCAGTTACACTACCCCTGAGACGGCCTCGAGCTCCGACGAGACCTACGAGCTGCCAAGTCGCCGCCCCTATCACCGGAGGGAAACGGTGTCCTCCCGGCGTCGCCGTCGTTGAAGGAGTTCAAGCCGAGTTCTTTGGGATCATCTTCTTTAGCTTAGTTCCTATGGGACATCACGGAGGGCTTCACAAGGACATGTAAATTCTTGTGATACTTTTGTTACTATCTAGCGTTATAAACTTATGTCCTGCATGAGCCCCTTTTTAGAGCATGATTCCCGTTTTCTTCCGTTCCCGCGGTAGCCTAAGGCCCTACTCCTGCGAGACCCAGCCCAGGGACCAGCCTCAGCCTGCGCTGGTACGCCGGGTCACGATGCCGTGGTCGAGGCGAGGAGGTGAGGGACCCAAAGTCCGGTAAAAGCCCCTGAGGCGCAATGCTCAGGAGGTCCCTCTCGGCATGCAGGCAGCCGCCCACTGGTCCATCAGGAAGGGTTTTCATGCCTTAGAGGATCCGTGACTATAGTAAGTGGTGGTGTAGGTATGCAAGCGGGTGCGGCATTGAAAACTTATCTTAGCAATTCCTGAGGTCAGATGGTGCTTGATTCCTGTTGCCCTTCCCTTGAGGCAAGATTTGTCATCCAAGCAACTTCGTGAGGAGGCGGCAATGATCGCTCCCGAGGCCCTAGGAACAGAAGCCACATGGTCGGTGGAGACGTTTCTCCGGGCTGCTGCTACCGCAGCGGACGAAGAGATGACCGGTACTGTTGCGCCCGTTGATGCCTAGTCCGTTCCTGCTTAATGAGAGAAGCGCGGGTGCCTCGGGGAGGCGTAAGAACTTTGTTTGAATTTCCTGAGGTTCCGGAAGCTCGCGAAGGACCAATGCCCCTTCCGCCAGGATCTCCTGATGCCTGGCCTCGTGAGCCGCCAGGATGTCCCACATGTGGCGCTGGTGTCGGGCTGCCTGGTTCGGCAAGCTGGAGGGCAAGCGATCGTAGCTGTGAGGAGGGCCATCGTACCAGCCCACCTGCAAGTCTTCAATGATCTGGTCGATGAACTCCTGAGCACTTGGCGCTTCGCGCCTTGTGCTCTCATGAAGGGAGTGTGCGGTGAAGCACACCTCCACATGGTGCCTGAGCCCCTCCCTCGTGACATTGGCCAGGTCGGAGGCCCTACAGAGGAGAGCCCCCGAGCTCAACCTGAGAGGGGCACCGGGCGCGACTCCCTATGTGAGGGAGGGAGGCACCCCATCCGTGGGCGCAGGTCCTGAGGTGGTGTCGTCAGAGATGCCGCTCTCCCGAAGCTCTTGGCGGAGCAGATGCTTCTTCTTCTTCTTCGAGACGGCCTCAGGAGTGTAGATGGTGCCTTCGTTGTGTGGGTCCTCAACTGCTGCGGCATGGTAGGCACGCTCAAGGGAGCACACCGCATCCTTTTCCTCGCATGCGATAGTGATGATGTCGTGGCTCCCTGACATCTTGAGGACGTTGTAGCCATGCTGAGTTACCGCCTTGAATTTATCCAGGGCCGGATATCAAAGAATGGTGTTTTATGGGAAGCGGATGTGGGTGACGTCGAAGTCGATCAGCTCGGTGTGGTAGTTGTCACGTTGGCCGAAGGTGACTTGGAGGCGAATCGGCCCTATTTGGGGTGGTGGAGCCGTCGACCACTGTCAAGAAGTGCTTAGTGGGCTGCAGATGGTCATATGGCACTTGGAGACGGTCAAACATGTCGACGGAGTGAACATTGAGTCCTGCGCCGGCATCGATGAGGGTTTTGTTGACTTGGACGTTGCTGGTGATGGGTGAGCAGAGCATCGGGAGTGCGCCGGCGGTTGCCGCGCAGTTGAGCTGGTCAGCTGAGCTGGAGGTGATAGTGCACTTGGACCACTTGAGCGGTTGTGTGGCTTCTAGCCTGGGAAGAGTTGTGTTCACTTCTCGGGCGAACGGGTTGAACATGCACTAAGAGGCTGGATCCTGCGAACAGCCCAAGATGCAGGCGGTGGCGCGAGGATCCTGGAATCCCCCAGCCCCCTCTTCCTGATTGGCGTTCCTCCTATGTGATGGTGGTAGGAGAGGGAGGCCATCCTTCCCCTGAGGGCGGTCCTTACGAGGCTGGTCGCTCCAGGCGCCCTCGCGAGGCTGGTCGTGCCAGCGGTCCTCACGGGGCAGATCGCGCCACTCCTAACAGGGGCCGCGGTCGTCGTGTCGCCCTCCAGTTCGGCTTCCTCCACGGCTGTTGCCTCGGCCGTTGGGCTCGGGGCGTCGACCAAAGCGCCCGTCATGGATGGCCCTAAGATCCTGACAGTCATTGGTGTTGTGGTTGTGTACGTTGGGGAAGGCGCAGAACGGAAGGCTGCCCTTGGATGACTCTGGGTGGTCGCGGCCACGCTTCATCTCCGGTTCTACCGTGAGCACGGCCACCCCCTTGCGCTTCATGTATTTAGCCTTGGCCTTCTTATCTTCTAGGTCAGCAGTTGGGATCTCGACGAGGGAAAGGCGCCCTTCCTCAGCTCTCGCGCACTTGGTCGCTATATTGAACAGCTCCAAGGCTGTGCACAGGTCCTCGTGGATGGCGTGCTCCTCCTTCATCTTGACATCACGGACGCCATTGGAGAATGTTGAGATGATGGCCTCGTCCGTCACCTTGGGAATCTTGAGGCATACACTGTTGAAACGATGGAAGTACTTCTACAGGGTTTCCCCCGGTTGCTGCTTGATGCGCCGCATGTCACCAGCGGCTAGCGGGCGGTCGTCAGTGCCCTGGAAATTGGCGATGAAACGCTCGCGCATCTCACCCCAGGAGGAGATTGATCCAGTGGGCAGGTTCAGGAGCCACGAGCGCATGCCATCTTTGAGAGCCATGGCGAACCAGTTCGCCATAATTTTCTCGTCGCCGTTGGCCACCTCGATGCTCAGCTCGTAAAGCTGCAGGAACTCAGCAGTGTCGGGGGTGCTGTCATAGCATGTAGGAAGGTCGGGCTTGAACTTCCCGGGCCAGACGACGATGCATAGCTCAGGAGTGAAGGCTCAACAGCCTGCTGTGGCCACCGAAGCCCATCATGGCGGCGGAGCTTAGTCTTGGTTCTTATGCGCTGCCACCGCAGGGGGCAGACGGTCTCGACGTGGTGGTCGTGGGAGGGCAGGAGCTCCTCCTCGCAGCCACTGGACCTCTTGACAGCTTCCTTCTTCATGCGCCGGTGCCCCGTGTGGTGGGTCGCACTGCGGGACCGCACGCCTATGAGCGAGGGCGACGTCTTGACATGGAGGTGGCGGTGGTGCTTCGTGGGCCACATCATGCGCAAAGGGAGGCGGGCGAGGTAGCGAGAGGGACGGTGCAGGAGAGCCCCCAGTGACTCTGACGAGTTCGGCTATGCGGTCTAGCCAGTCCTTGTAGAAGTAGTTGACGGGGTGGTAGTGCAGGAGCTCGTGGGCCATGAGTAGCGCAGCCTGCGCGTCCGCGACGACCATAGGATGACAAGCCGGCTGGAGTCCCGCCGCACCGAGGGGTGCAGTGATGAGGCTTTCTGCTCATACCTCGTCGGGCCGGTGGCTCCATTGGACGCAGGTGATAGAGAACGACGAGGGTGGGGGGGGGGGGTCCGCTGGCGGGAGCCATCTGAGCGACGCGGGCGGCGAGGGCGGCCCGTCGATCAGCACAAGATCGATGAGCGTCAGCCATGGAAGCAGTGGAGCGGTGATGCGGCGGCCAGCGGAAGAGAGGTTTCGGCGCACCCCTACCTGGCACGCAAAATGTCGGATTTTGGGGCTCTGCAACCCTAGAGAGGTTCAAACTCTGGGGTGCGCAAGAAGAACACTCTCTACCCAGCGCGCTCGCCCTCTGATCCCATGGCTTAGCTCAACAAACTCAAGGAACAAGAGACACATGGGTTTATACTGGTTCGGGCCACCTTGCGATGTAATACCCTACTCCAGTGTGTGTGGTGGATTGCCTCGTGGGGCTGAGTATGAACTAGTACAATGGATTATGTGGCACCCAGGATCAGAGCAACCGGTTTACCATGCATTGCTAGCCCAAAGACCATGTCTTCTGGCAACACACAACATCTTGGCACAGAAAACAACCGCTTTATTTATGCTAGCGGATCAAAGTTTATATTACAACAGGTAGCGAGGCCAAGCGGCACACACGTTGCAGCTGAACAATATGTACATTCTTTAGTGAACATAAAGGGGGCCTCGGTAATAACAACTACGCGGCAGCGGAACAACATCGTAGCGGAACTCCGTAACACAGGGACACCGATGAGGACACCATCTAGACTTGAACAACACTCCTTCCCAAAGACTTCCCTGAAATCTGGCATGACACACCAGGTTAGTTCATTGAATGTACTTGCAAGCTAACGACAAGCACAAACACAATGACAAACAATATCATGATAATTAACCAATTATTAAAAGTCAGAAATATATATCCATCATGCTGTGATCATGCTCTTGTGAGGATAGTCCCTCGGACTGGCTTACCAACGATGATCTTTCTTAGATCACAATTGTACCAACGTCGTGGTCTTAATTTGGGTTACCTCGTGATCTTTCCGACGATCACAACCACGACCAACCCTTGGCCTCAAACATCACGATGGCCTTCCCACCATCATCAACAGTGCAAAGTTCATGACTTCGTGTGCAAAATTTATTAAATGCTGACCCATGGTGTGACCTACTTTCGAGCGTGTCCGTAACCGTGGAATCGGCTATCGATAGATTAATTACACTCTGCAGAGGTAGTGCACTGTACCCACACCACGAAACCCATGGCCTCGCACTCCCATTCGGGTGGACCGACGGCATTCTGACGAAACCCCTCCATTGCTATGACACTCTCTCGGCCACTCTGACTCACTCCCCATCGGGCTAGTACTAGGTGGCTCCGTGTCTACCAAAGACACAATGAACACCGTCCTGGCCAAAACATAAACTATCCCAAACGAGGACACGGTACCATAATCTCAACAATGGGCACACAAGGTTATGTCTGCTTACCAGGCCAGGGTACCGCACGCCCATAAACTTCCCTCGTTGGAGGAACCGACCAGAGACATGACAACAGACCGAATAAAGGCCTTCCCATAAAGGAAAATGTGGTTGCACTGGGAAAAACTCGATTCAATGGCACCATGACCCGGTCAACGATATATTCAAGTTGAGTTATTAGCCTGTTCAACTTAAAATTGAAAATAACTGGTGTCATAGTATGGCATGCAAATGCAACACGAACATATGCATCATATATCATCAGAAGTAACTCGGTCAACTATATCCATACTAAGCATAAACATCAATAACTCATAATATTTCTCTGGTTAGGATTAAACCTCAATTCAAACAGAATCTTTTCTAGCAAATTTTATCATATTTCTTATGCAAGAAGAATGATTCCAAATAATTACTTTTATCCATAATCATATTAGTTTTTCATAATAAAACTTACTTCTAGTTACCTTATTAACTTAATTAACTTCAAACTTTCTGTAAACTAAGCATGACAACTTAAACAAGCAACCAACAGAATAAAAATAATAATAATAGTGATTTAAATGCATGGATTAAATCATTCATTCAAGTTTTAAAAAATCAAAAATATTGTAATGGCACCATGAAAATGTTGTTGTGGCTTGGCTTAGTGCATATGAGGTTCACAAACCTCCTGGTGATCCTCAAGACAAGCTTCACCTTCTAAAAAAATTATAACACAAAAAGAAAACATCAAGAACACTTCTGAAAATCACCAGAAAATCTAGACAGCAAAGAAAAATCTCATTTTTGGCGAGCTGTTAGATTTCTTCACAAAGAACACAATGCAAAAATAATCAATTCATTTGGAATTATGGTTAAAGAGTTTTGGCTGTTTGAAGCTCTCTGGAAATAAATGAAATTTGAATTTAAATAAAACAGAACTTGGGGGGTGACGTCGAAGGCGTAAAGCATCGGGCGCCACCATGCGTACCGCTTCGCGTGCGTACTGAGTGGCTAACTAGCGGGCCCCGCTAGTCAGGTGAGAGGAAGGGGGAGAGGGAAACAGAGGATGGCGCGTCGTCGCTGATACGTCCAAAACGTATCTATAATTTCTACTTGATCCCTGCCTTTTTTGTGTGATATTGCTATGATAGTTATGCACTTCCATACACTTTTGATCATATTTGGACTAACCTATTAACTCAGTGCACCACTGTGCCAGTTCCTGTTTTCTGCTGTTTTTCTATTTCAGGTTTCCCCCCATATTAAAAGTGCCCTAAAAATTCCGGGAAAAATACAGGAAAAATCAGCGTATCGGGAGCTTCCAGAAAAACCAAGGCAGGGCCAGAGGGGAGCCTGGGGTGGCCCAGGCGGCCACCCGGCGCGGCCCCACCCCTGGCCGCGCCAGGGGGCGCCTGGGGCCCCACCTCCGCCTCTGGTGACCCCCTTTTGCATATATATTGCTCGCGTCCCGAATCCCTCGAGAACGGAACCCTTTTTTACGATCTCGCCTCTGTTTCGCCGCCGCCGCCCTTCCAAGATCGGGAGCACCAGGAGAACTCTTCCCGGCACCCTGCCGGAGGGGAGAACCACCACCGGGAGCTTCTCCACCACCATGGACGCCTCCTGGATGAGTTGTGAGTAGTCCCCCTTGGACCATGGGTCCATGACCAGTAGCTATGTGATGTTCTCCTCCCCTCTTTGTTCTTCATGGATTAGACCTCGTGAGATGCCCTACATGATCGAGGCACATATGTAATGTTTATGCTGTTGCTCTGCTGAATTTGCTGGGATCCGATGGATTATGAGATTATGTTCAGACTGTGTGTGAGTAATATATTTGATTCACCTCTGTTATATTTATGTTCTTGAGTAATTCTTGCATGTTCTCCGTTGCTGTTTATTGCTTTGGCCGAGTAGTAGGTAGTAACTCCAAGAGGGAACGTTATGCTTGATTGTGGGTTCATGCCCCTCGATGACTAGCTTGAGTGACAGAAACATGAGTCTAGGGGATGTGCTGTTGCCACAAGGGGGAAAATAACGGTGCTTGTACTAGCAGGTGCAAGGATTGTTTACTTTACGCAAAGTTTTTTTAATGCAGTTGTCTGTTGCTTTGAGTTTACACTTTGGGTGGGACTCGCAACTTAATACCAGCGAGATGTTCTGGATAGATATCTCAAGGTGGATAATTAGTAGTAGATGCAGATGGATTTCGGTCTACTTGCCTTGGCGTACCGGCCATGCTTTTGAGCCTCTACCTTTCTTTACAGCATAGTTAGCATTGGTTTGCGCACATAATCCTGTCAATTGCCCAGCTGTAATTTGTTTACCTCGCTTAGCTGTTTTATCGTCTTTTGGGAGAGAGACATCACTAGTGAACATCATGGGACCCCGGTCCATATTACCATCACTGATCACACCCGCTATTTACTTCCTGTTCTATTTCCTAGTTGCAGTCATACCTATCACTATTATCTCTTGCGTTTGATCATTTGTAAACGACAAGGGCAGAGGGATTGACAACCTCTCTGTACTCGTTGGGAACAAAGTTATTTGTATCTGTGTGCAGGTCCTGTCAAGCAAAAGTTTCTGGCGCCATTGACACCTTCTTGTCGACCCTCGGAGTCTCACGGGATTCGATCCTTGGTATCTTTGCCAAGGGAAATTTGCCGCTACGCTACATCTCAAACCTTCCACTTGGGGTAACCAACGAGGGGCGAGAAGCCATCAAGCAAGTTTCTGGCGCCGTTGCCGGGGACTCCACTCTTCAAGATAGGGGAGTTCTATGCTATGTTTTATCTTTGCTTTTTAGTCTTGTTAGTTTACCTTTCAGTTTTTGCTTTACTGTCCCTTACCAAAAAAACACAAAAATAGTTATCTCGCTTTTATTTGGCATTATGTCTGGTCCTTTTGCCTTTGGTGAGGCAGAAGTGCTCACCTCTAAACAAAGAGGTATTGAAAGTCTAAAAGATGCTTGGTATAGAATTAATGATTCTCATAAAAGAGCCACCAAGAAGCAATCTACTACTATCCTGCTTAGAAATTTTTATGTTGGAATTACTTCTTGGAATAGGTTTATTCTAGATTCTGCTATCAATGGAAATTTCCTAGAAGCCCCAGTTTGGGAATCTCTTAGTATTATGGAAAATCTTGTTGGAAATCCCCCTGTTGTTAGCATTCAAGAGGACATTACCCTAGCTCACATTATGAAAAAACTTGAAAAGATAGAGCTAGAGATGCCAAGCATTAATAAGATAAATGAGTTGGACCGTAAGATCCAAGGGAATTTGAATAGGCTTGATAGCTCCATGCATAAAATTCTCAAAAATTTGGAGACCATCAAATCCCATGACTTGGATTCTTCTAGGATAGACAAGATTGTGGAAATCTTTGACACTTTAGGAACTACTTTCTCCTCAATCAAAACCAAAAAGGTAGAAACTCCGGCAAATAAGGAGCCTAAGTTCGTTTATGTTCCAAAGGCTCCTCGTTCCAAAAGTAATCCATCTATTGCCAAAGGGGTTGAAACTGTGAAGACTTTGGAAGAAACACCTCTCTTTGATAAATTTATAAATGAATCTTCCATTGACTTTTTACCTTTTGGTCTTCTCCCTAGAAGTATCTCTATTAGGCCTTTATTTTAAAGTCCTCTTAAGACTAGTTGTACTATTGAAGAGCTTTTTGATGATCTTGATGATGGTTCAATTGATACAACTTGATCTCTTTGCATCATGCCTAGCTTAAAGGCATAAAAGAAAGCGCTTTTGGGAGGCAGCCCACAACGAATAAAATTTTATTTTGCTTTTGTTGTGTCTTGATGTTTGTTACTACAGTAGCATCATCATTGTATATATCTTTTATTTTCAGCTTTGTGCCAAGTTTAGCCTCCGATTAAAAGAAAGTTCAAAAGTTATGACGTGCAGTCCAGAAAACAGATTATGTCCTTGGACCGAAAAATTCGTATAAAATCACCAGATCATCTTTTTGATCTGAATTTCTTTGACATCGTGCCCTATACAATTGGCTTTCGGGCGTATGTTTTGAGTTTTTTGATTTGAGTTGCGGAAGTGCTCTGAAAAAATTATTTACTACCTGCTGGTCTGTTTTTCATAGATTCTGTCCTGTTTTGCCTTTTCTTTGTTTTGCAAACCTTGAGCTTGGTTTTTCTTTGCAAAAACCTTTTGGCAATCTTGAGAAACAGTAGCTCTTCAAGATTATCGTTATTTCCAGCAGGGAAAAGTTATTTTATTATGGGTACTAACCTCGCTAATCAGATTATGATGAGTTATGTATGAAGGGAGTTTTCAAGTGTGCGAGGGAAGATGATAAAAAGATTCAGGAGGGTCAAACGCTCAAGCTTGGGGATGCCCCCGTGCACCCCCAAGAAATATTCAAGAAGACTCAAGCGTATAAGCTTGGGGATGCCCCCGTGCTCCCCTTCTCCATCAACAATTATCAGTTCGTCTTTCGTTCCACTATATTTTAATCACTTCATGCGTTATGTGATATGCTTGGAGCGTCTTGCTCTTAGTTTCCTTTTTAGTTTTCTTTAGCTTTGCTTGCTGTTCATATCGAGTTAGAACCCAGCTTTCTTTGTGTGGGAGAGAAACACACTCCACTTCAACCTAGAACACAACATAGGATTTTCATGCTTATCTTTGTTGTGTGTGTTCTTTGTCTTTCCATAGCTGCTGTCATGTTTAGCTCTTAGTTTTCATGCTTTTCTTTTTAAAGAGCTTTTGTTTAGTTGGTTGTTGAACTCTCTTGAGTTTTCACGTTTATCTTGTTAAGAGAGTTTGTCTGTTGCACTGAGTTGTGTGTCTTAACTTAAAGTAGGTAATTGAGGTTGCTATTTAATTTTAGTAGTAACTTGCAATAGTTTTGAGGTATTGCCATGAGTAATGTCTGAACTTTTGGTGTCAAGAGCTTTAGCCTATTAGTGATAGATGTCGTATTTTGGGCAATCCGTGTTTATTTTCGAAAACCTACAAAATAGTTGAGAACTTTAGCTACTAAATGGATCACTAATCTTTGGAGGGATCGAATATTAGAGTACACTCACGTACCATGAGCCGAGGATGCGCAAGGATAACGAAATCCCCATACACTCCTCCTCGGGGTACTTGTCTCTTTGTGAACCTCCTAATTAGATTGAGAGTTACCGAAAATAAGTGCATGAGTTCTTCGGACTAATGTGAGTATTCGAAGGTTGACACTTCCACCTAACCATATTTTTCTAGCCTCTTCGGTACCGTGCATTGCCCTTTCTCACCTAGAGAGTTGGCGCACACTTCGCCAGTGCATCCAAATCCTTGGCACGATACGCTCTGTCATCATAAGCCTCATCGTATCCTTCCTCAAAACAGCCACCATACCTACCTATTAAGGCATTTCCATAGCCTTTCCGAGATACATTGCCATGCAACATCCATCTTCTC
Source organism: Secale cereale (assembly GCA_902687465.1). Lineage (NCBI taxonomy): Eukaryota > Viridiplantae > Streptophyta > Magnoliopsida > Poales > Poaceae > Secale > Secale cereale. The sequence continues at coordinate 528,605,259 of LR738710.1, read as the reverse complement.
ATGACTTGATCTTCATGTCATACATGCTTTTTGCTTGATCGATGAGCCGCATGCTAGTTGGGCCTTGCCCTAATCATTGCTACATGACGCGCTAGTATCATTGCATATCCTGCTACACTGGCAGAGGCATACATTTGCATACATCATGATAGTTTCATTTTCTTTATGTTGAGTACTTTTGTAAAGTGTGAAAGATCTTCTATACTTCTTGTAATACATAGAGTGTTGCCCCTAAAGTGAGGAAAAGATCCCAAAGAGGACAAATCAAAAGATCCCAAAGAGGACAAAATCAAAAGATCCCAAAGAGGACAAATGAGAGATAAATAGAAAGAGCCATTGAGGCCACAAAAAAATAAAAAATAAAAAGAGAAAAAGAAATAAAAAGAGAGAAGGGGGCACACTACTATTTCCTTTTGAGAGATCCAGACTCATACTCCATCTTATACCTTGTGCTCCATAGAGATTATCATTTATGCATATAGCTATGTGGGGACCTTTACACTATAGAACTTGGCTTGTATATTCCAATGATGAGCCTCCTCAAAAGAGCTCTAGGTCTTCTTGAGCAAGCAAGTTGGATGCACCCCCACTAGTTCCATTGGAGACCTTACCTTAGCTCATATGTGCATCCGTTGCATGGCAATCCCTACTCCTCACATCATATCTATCATTTGGCTTTCTCTCGCCGATGATTGTCCTCATTGATGTGAGCCTTTCACACCCTTTTTTGTCTTCCGCCTTCATCATTTTTCTCTCTTTGCCATCCTAAGTGTCAACTTTCTTGCTTACGCTCATCCATTGCATGAGTGCTCAAAATATCGAAAGGGAGTGGATCATTTTGACTTGTACCTGGCTGGTGGTCTGGGGATGAGTCAAGATAAGATTCCAAAGAAGACCAAGTGTGAAACTTTAGTAGATCAAGTTCTCAACAATACAAAAACTATATTTTACTCTCTCGTATATCCATATCCCCTTTCTTGCACGCAAACACCATTTGGAGACATTCGAGTCACGGACAGCGGGAGCTCTTGCACCTTTATGTTCTTATGTTGATTGTCACAATGCTAATATAGACTCTTGCTTGTTATGACTTAAATTGAATTACATGCCTTGATTGCTTTACTTAAAAAGTTCTTATATGGTTGATAGCATGTCACCACAGAAATTATGCTTGTTATCATTTACCTACTTGAGGACGAGCAGGAATTAAGCTTGGGGATGTTGATACGTCCAAAACGTATCTATAATTTCTGCTTGCTCCATGCCTCTTTTGTGTGATATTGCTATGATATTTATGCACTTCCATACACTTTTGATCATATTTGGACTAACCTATTAACTCAGTGCACCACAGTGCCAGTTCCTGTTTTCTGCTTTCTATTTCAGGTTTCCCACATATTAAAAGTGCCCTAAAAATTCCGGGAAAATATAGGAAAAATCAGCGTATCGGGAGCTTCCAGAAAAACCAACGCAGGGCCAGAGGGGAGCCTGGGGTGGCCCAGGCGGCCACCCGGCGCGGCCCCACCCCTGGCCGCGCCAGGGGGGCGCCTGGGGCCGCACCTCCGCCTCTGGTGACCCCCTTTTGCATATATATTGCTCGCGTCTCGAAACCCTCGAGAACGGAACCCTTTTTTACGATCTCGCCTCTGTTCCGCCGCCGCCGCGCTTCCAAGATCGGGAGCACCAGGAGAACTCTTCCCGGCACCCTGCCGGAGGGGAGAACCACACCGGGAGCTTCTCCACCACCATGGATGCCTCCCGGATGACTTGTGAGTAGTCCCCCTTGGACCATGGGTCCATGGCCAGTAGCTATGTGATGTTCTCCTCCCCTCTTTGTTCTTCATGGATTAGACCTCGTGAGCTGCCCTACATGAGCGAGGCACATATGTAATCTTTATGCTGTTGCTCTGCTGAGTTTGCTGGGATTCGATGGATTATGAGATTATGTTCAGATTGTGTGTGAGTAATATATTTGATTCACCTCTTTTATATTTACGTTCTTTAGTAATTCTTGCATGTTCTCCGTTGCTGTTTATTGCTTTGGCCGAGTAGTAGGTAGTAACTCCAACAAGGAACGTTATGCTTGATTGTGGGTTCATGCCCCTCGATGACTAGCTTGAGTGACAGAAACATGAGTCTAGGGGATGTGCTGTTGCCACAAGGGGGAAAACAACGGTGCTTGTACTTGCGGGTGCAAGGATTGTTTACTTTACGCAAAGTTCTTTTAATGCAGTTGTTTGTTGCTTTGAGTTTACACTTTGGGTGGGACTCACAACTTAATACTAGAGAGATGTTCTGGATAGATATCTCAAGGTGGATAATTAGTAGTAGATGCAGATGGATTTCGGTCTACTTGCCTTGGCGTACCGCCCATGCTTTTGAGCCTCTACCTTTCTTTACAGCATAGTTAGCATTGGTTTGCGCACATAATCCTGTCAATTGCCCAGCTGTAATTTGTTTACCTCGCTTAGCTGTTTTATCGTCTTTTGGGAGAGAGACATCACTAGTGAACATCATGGGACCCCGGTCCATATTACCATCACTGATCACACCCGCTATTTACTTCCTGTTCTATTTCCTAGTTGCAGTCATACCTATCACCATTATCTCTTGCGTTTGATCCTTTGTAAATGACAAGGCTGTCACAGCCCTAGACCAGCCCTTGCCTGCCTTGCTTGGTCCTCAGGTGCACCATGTTTACTTTCACAGAAAATTGAAATGGGGATGACAAACCCTAGCACTAAATGAATTCAACTAGGGTCAAATTAAAATCTTTTTCAATGAACCCAAAATGCCCTTTGGAAAAGTTCATCATTTATGGATTGATTAAAAACCTCTGCCAAAAATGTTGCACATATTTCTAGGACCATTCTGGATTTTTGAATTAAATTTTAAGTATTTGCATTTGGGCATTTAAATGCTATATACTATTTTTAAATGTCCAAATAATCCTAAACTGAAATGTTCCATGTTGGTTATATGCTAAACAGTGGGCATGAGAAGTTTGGTGAATTTTGAAAGTGCCTAAGCATTTTGAGAAAAGCCACAAAGTTACAAAAGAAATAGATAACAGAAAACAGAAAGAAAAGGGAGAGAGAGAAGCTTACCTGAGGCCCACTTACCTGTGTGGCCCATCTGGCCGGCCCAGCCCATGAGGGGCAGGGAGGTCTTCTTCCTCCCGCCAGTCGGACGCATGGCGCGTGCCCGACGCGCGCCGGCCACCTCCACCTAGCCTGCCTGTCTCCTCACCGCCCCGAAGCGCCTAGAGGAAGCCACGCCCTCCGCTCGACCCCTGCATCTCTCCCCTCTCTCGCTGGACTTCTCCCTCTTCTCCTTCCCTCTGTCACGTGCGCGCCCGAACACCACCATCGCCGCCGCTCGTCGTTGCCACGGCCACCGCCTCCCCCTCTCCTCCCTGACTTGCTCAACAGCTCCGCCTCATCGCCCTAAACCTCCCCACCGAGCCACGCGGCACCAGACGCCCCTGGACGCCGTCTGCGCCGCCGTTCCCCTCTTCGGCTGCCGGCGATTCTCGCCATTGATTCGTCGTCTGCAGGCCTTCCCCGAGCCCGCCGAGCACTCCAATCGAACCGCCGTGAGCCACTGAACCCATTCCCTCCGCCTCTTCCTTCGCGTAAGACCCGTAGCTGCTGCCCCGCGAGCACCCGAAGCCGCCGTCCACCATGGCCGACGAGCTCCGTGTTGCCGAGCCCCTCCGCTCCAACTAGAGGTTGGATCTATTGTTGGATCTATTGTTGGATCCTCCGCGAGCACCCGAAGCCGCCGTCCGCCATAGATCAATTGTTGGATCTATTGTCTTGTCCAAAACTTTGATTTGAGTATGGGCTATCATCAAATCAAATCAGAACCAACGATGTTCATAATGTTGTCTTACTCGTGGTTGATCCCTCGAGCATACACCGTTATATTCCCTTGGTCTCACCAATACTATCACTTGTTAACATAATTATGGAATTCCATATCCATGGAAACCTGGATGAATTGTTGTTGAGCCCATCAGCAACACTGCTATCTTCTCCATGATTTTGTAGGACATTAAGCTAGTGTTGGAAACTTTGTAAGCATTGCCTTCATGTCCCGTTCATGAGGTATATGTTGGATGAGAGAAGAGACTTTCCCTAATTCATGTGCATTTGGTGCAAGTTGCTGCCGTGAGTTCGAGAAAGTTTGTTTTGCTTCCTGTGGAATCATCCCAAGTTAGTCATGCATACGTGCGAAGTATTCTGTGGTTTGGACATTTGCAACCTTCACTCTATATGTATCCCTAGCACACCAAGCCACTGATTGATTTGTTCAAGGAGAAAAGTTCCATCATAAGAGCTAATCATATGACTTATGTAAGGACTTCGATATCCTGGACGATGATTCCCAACCAGAACTCGGTAGTGTTTTATCATAAGACTGCTATGTGGTCATGCTTGTCTTGGACAACGTGTTCACAAGTTTGTAGCAGAACCAGCTCATGTTTTGGAGCTTGCTATCGTAGTTCATTCCCGAGAATCTCGCAACATCGTCTCATCGAATTGTGTTGCAAACTTTCATTTTTCCTTCTAGACTCGATGAGTCTGGAATATCCTGACACCAACCAGAACTGAGTCTCAGGCAGATATGGTGGTTGGTGCATTTCCCAAGAGCTATAATATTGGTCTCTCGATTACCGGTAAAGTGGATGCCGTGACCAACACACCCAGCCGGAAGACCCTGTTGTTGTAGTATCTTGATTGAAGAAGTTGGCCACCTCCCCATAAGGATTTCGTAGGATTTACTCCCTAGTTGTTCCTTATGGACTTTTGTGCTCCTGAAGTCCGACCTTTTACTTGACGTTCTAGGAACCAAACCATTTTAATAAATGGATTGCACTAGCACGTCTAGGAGAACATTAGAAGCGAAGTGCTAAATGTCTCTCGGTCGATCATCCAGATTTTGCCCCTTGACACCGCTAAGGTGAAATCTGAGAAAGTGTTATCTTCCTTTGCATCTGCACCATCCATCATTATTCGTCATGGTAGTATGTTGTGTTGCCAGGATCCTTGACACGGATATTGGTAAAACCTTGATGAATATGGGAATGCTCAAGTTCTTGAGAGCATGCACAAGCACTAGGTGTTATCCTCGACACTAACCGGGATTGCTCCCAGTGTTCTTGGTTATACTATAACCCCTCAAGAGTAGATTTACTCTCTACTGTTGGGATTCTTCCCAGTTACCAGAATCATTCCCAGCATTTGCATTTTGTTCCCAGCTTGCACAGCCAATGTGCCAATTTTCCATGGATTGCCCTTCTCAGCCACTCTTGTTTAGGATTATCCTCAAAAGTGGTCCTACCATAGGTCCCATCCATTTCCGATGATAAACAAAATCATCCCTTGTGTTGTCTTTAACAAGGTAGTCCACATCATACATTCTGGCCGAGAATGTCATTCTTTCGGACTCCGTCAAATGATCGATTGTGATTTGCCCTAGGCTGGTATAGAGGATTTCAATGATCTCTATATCAAAAGTAATTCTTTTTGCCACTTAAGGGAGTAACTCTACGAGTCGCCTTCTCTAAGGTACCCCGCCTGGTGACATCGATCACCCTCTTCTTAGGAGTGGAATTATTGCCACTAGGTGAACCTTCATCGTTTGTTTCACTCCATCCCCCTGGAGGTGTACTCTGTGTCTCAGCTCAAGAGATGTCTCAACGTCTCACTCCATGAGTTGATCTTGAGTTGCTCGATCTTTCAGAAGATCAATTTTGTAGAGTTTCTATCATCGTCACCGTTTGGACAAAGCTCTCGAAAGCAAGGATGTCGGGATCAACATGATGCTAGCAATCAACATTCATATGAAGGGCACTTGGATCATGAAGATTGTGTTAGTTGGTGTCCCCTCTAATTTCTTACCATACGCTTGAATCTCGGGACGAGATTCTTGTTTAGTGAGGCTGAGTTGTCACAGCCCTAGACCAGCCCTTGCCTGCCTTGCTTGGTCCTCAGGTGCATCATGTTTACTTTCACAGAAAATTGAAATGGGGATGACAAACCCTAGCACTAAATGAATTCAACTAGGGTCAAATTAAAATCTTTTTCAATGAACCCAAAATGCCCTTTGGAAAAGTTCATCATTTATGGATTGATTAAAAACCTCTGCCAAAAATGTTGCACATATTTCTAGGACCATTCTAGATTTTTGAATTAAATCTTAAGTATTTGCATTTGGGCATTTAAATGCTATATACTATTTTTAAATGTCCAAATAATCCTAAACTGAAATGTTCCATGTTGGTTATATGCTAAACAGTGGGCATGAGCAGTTTGGTGAATTTTGAAAGTGCCTAAGCATTTTTAGAAAAGCCACAAAGTTACAAAAGAAATAGATAAGAGAAAACAGAAAGAAAAGGGAGAGAGAGATGCTTACCTGAGGCCCACTTACCTGTGTGGCCCATCTGGCCGGCCCAGCCCATGAGGGGTAGGGAGGTCTTCTTCCTCCCGCCAGTCGGACGCACGGCGCGTGCCCGACGCGCGGCGGCCACCTCCACCTAGCCTGCCTGTCTCCTCGCAGCCCCGAAGCGCCTAGAGGACGCCACGCCCTCCCCTCGACCCCTACATCTCTCCCCTCACTCGCTGGACTTCTCCCTCTTCTCCTTCCCTCTGTCACGTGCGCGGCCGAACACCACCATCGCCGCCGCTCGTCGTTGCCACGGCCACCGCCTCCCCCTCTCCTCCCTGACTGGCTCGACAGCTCCGCCTCGTCGCCATAAACCTCCCCGCCAAGCCACGCGGCACCAGACGCCCCTGGACGCCGTCTGCGCCGCCGTTCCCCTCTTCGGCTGCCGACGATTCTCGTCGTTGATTCGTCGTCTGCAGGCCTTCCCCGAGCCCGCCGAGCACTCCAATCGAACAGCCGTGAGCCACTGAACCCATTCCCTCCGCCTCTTCCTTCGCGTATGACCCGTAGCTGCTGCCCCGCGAGCACCCGAAGCCGCCGTCCGCCATGGCCGACGAGCTCCGTGTTGCCGAGCCCCTCCGCTCCAACTAGAGGCTCCGACGAGCTCCTGCTGCCCCTTAGGTGCTTCCAGTACCCCGTTTGCTCTCCCTCGAGCTGCAGCGCCGCGCCCTCGCAAGCCCGACCTGCTGCCGCCGCTGAACCTCGTCGCCGGCCACTTTTCCGGCCACCCCAGGGCCAACTACCGCCACCACTCGACGCGGAAGAGTGCCCGCGTCACGTTGATGCCTTACGTCGGCCGTTTGGTCGCCGGAGGAGGATTTCCGCACCCGCCGCCACGTTTGGCCTCGCCGGCGTCGAGCCGCCGGTGGGTTTGACCACCTTTGACCACGGCTGGACCCCCCCCCTTTGTGTGACTGACATGTGGGGCCGGCGTTGGACTAATTAGCTTAGGTTGTTAATTAAGTGCTAACTACGGTGCTTAGTTTTATGAGCCAATGACAGGTGGGGTCAGCCCCCTGTCTAAATTGTTTAGTTTAAAAATAAACTTAGTTAGGCCCTGAGAGACTGACATGTGGGCCCCTGTGCCTATTTAGTTTAGTTTAATCTTCTGTTAAGTTTAGTTAAGCCTGTTTAACTGCTGTGTCACTGACGTGTGGACCCCACACGTCAGGTTTGACCTGGACCAGCCCCTGTTGACTGCTGACCTCACAGTGACGTCATGCTGACGCAATAAGTGTTTTCTGGAATTTTAAATAAATCAGAAATGATTTATTTATTTCAAAAAATAGCCAAAATTTCTAAAAATCATATAAAATCAACCGTAGCTCAGATGAAGATAATTTATATATGAAAAATGATCAGAAAAATCCAAGGAATCTGTTTATGTCACTTTCATGCATGTTTGAACAAGCTAAGCCTGCTGATCAGGTCAAATCAATTAAATGACATTTAAATAATCACATATGAAGTTTGAATTTGAACCTTTGGTTCAAACCAACTTCATTTAACGTGGTTGCTAGTTGCATTAGCTCAATCAATAGCATATTTCCATATCATGATCATGCATCATATTGTCGCATTGCATTGATTGTGTTCTCTCTTGTTTGCCGGTGCTTGTCCCCTTTCAGTAGACGTGTTCCGACGATGTGATCGATGACACCGATGAAGACCCAATGTTATCTTCAGAAGTGCCAGGCAAGCAAACCCTTTGAGCATTCCGATACAATCCCACTCTCTCGCTCTTGCTCTCTTTTACTGCATTAGGACAATAACGCTTCAATTGTTACCTGCTGCGGTAGTTGAACCCCTTTCCACTGCATGACCCGTCATTGCCACAGTAAATAGTTGAAACCCACTAGTATGAGTAGGAGTTGTTTGAGCCATGTTGTGCCTACTCATTGATGCTTTCTGGTTATGCCTGCTATTGCTTAGAGTTGTGTCAGGTCTGATTCATCGGGGATGAATTGGAATGTGATGAACATGTCCTACTGTGTGTGAGCTAAGTGTGTGAACACGATTTGGTAAAGGTAGCGATGAGAGGCCATGTAGGAGTACATGGTGGGTTGTCTCATTGAAACCGTCCTCAGGAACTGAGTTCTGTGTTGGTTGATCCATGAAACAGCTACTACCACACATTGGGCCCTGAAATATGACCCCTCTCGACTTATTGACTGCCCTTGTTCTCTGTCCAGGAGTTGCAACTAGTTTCTGGTGTTTGTAGTTTACTGGAGGTCGTGCGCAGTGCTGACCCTCAGGGTGGGCTGTGACACGGCATGTACGTGGCACGGTGTACCGGTCGCCCGTTTGGTGACGCGGGTACCCTGTACACATCGTTTGGGGCCGTGAGCGACACCCCGGCCGGATCTCCCCACGGATGGAAATCAAATAGGCGATAAACCTGGACGAGAGACTTGAGTGGTTGGTTAGGTCGTGGTCTACACCCACGTCGGCTTTCGCTTGAAGTCTGCCGAGCACATGTCGTGTGCAGACGCTAAGTGGTGGAAACATGTGTGAAGAAGTACACCCCTGCAGGGTTATATTTGATCTATTCGAATAGCCGTGTCTGCGCTAATGGACTTCTGGGTTGCCTATAACAGTTCATAGACAAGTGAAAGTGGATACTCTAAAACGCGCAAGATAAGCGTGAGTGCTATGGATGGCCTTCTCATAGGGAGACGGGAGCAGATCCATAGTGGTGTATTGATTGGTGAATATGTGGACTCGTGTGCGCCACCTCAAAAGAGTTACTTGCAGTCGTAGTTTAGGATAGCCACCGAGTCAAAGCTGGCTTGCTGCAGTCAAACTCCACCACCCCCATTGTTGATACTGATGCATATGTAGCTAGTTCTGATGTAAGTCTTGTTGAGTACCTTTGTACTCACGTTTGCTTAATTTATGTTTTTGCAGAGAGACTCCAGTCTCACTAGTGGTTCCGCGTGGACTTCGACGTTTAGCTTGTTACCTCAGCTATGATCTTGTACCCTTCGGAGGGTCTTGTAGATAGTCAGGCTTTTCAGCCTTCTTCATTTGTAGTTGTCTGTACTCAGACATGTGATGCTTCCGTTGCCTGTATGCTCTGTATGTTGGGTCATGTGACCTCTGTTTGTAATAAATGCTATGATGGCTCTTCTGGGCCTTATCTATATGAGTTGTTGAGTTATGTTGTGATGCCATGTTGTACAGCACATACTTGCGTGTTATGCGTACGTGTAATGTGTATTGCTATGTGTGGGATCCGACACCTAGTTGTTTACCTTTGGTAGCCTACCTTACTGGGAAATGTCTCCTAGTGCTTCCACTGAGCCTTGGTAGCTTGCTACTGCTCCGGAACACTTAGGCTGGCCGACATGTGTCCTTCTTCGTTCCTGTGTCTGTCCCTTAGGGGAAATGTCACGCGTTGTTCCTTTAAGTCCTTGTAGCTTGCGACGACTTGGGTTCATACGTTGATGATCGACACGTTCATTGCTGGGTCATGTATGCCTGTCTGTGTAATTTAGTGCCACTTTTGGTTTATAACTGGTCATGTCGGCCCGGGTTCTCTGTCATATGGATGCTAGCGACACTATCATATACGTGTGCCAAAATGCGCAAACGATCCCGGGCCAGGTAAGGTGGCACCCGTGGGAATACCGTGCGTGAGGCCGCAAAGTGATATGGTGTGTTACAGGCTAGACCTGTGTGACTTAGGATCGGGGTCCTGACAGCTTTGGTATCAGAGCCTGACTGCCTGCAGGATTAGCAAGCCAAACTGGTCGAAGTCGTGTCTAGAAATTCTTAGTTATAATAAGGGAATTGATTGTGGAAGGGAACGTAAGGCTCTTTTTACTCCTTTACCTTATGACTTTCTGATCTGAGTCATCCTCTTCTTTTCTACGGGGTTAAGAAACTAGGATTCTCATTCTATTTATCAGGGTCACGTTAATGGTGGATTCAACCTCAGTTCAGTTCCTACTACTTCTGTTTGATAAACTGTTGGTCTCAGAACCTTAACATTATGATGTTGAGTGGTTATGCAATCTTTGTGCATGAGTCTCAAAGGTATTTTTGAGCATTTGCAGCCGTTATGCTGTCCGAGTCATTCCAGGTTTCTAAATAATCTGATGCATTTGCAAACCTTTCTTTCATGTTCCGATGTACCTTTGGTCTAGACTAAGCACACTAGTCAGTGTGTTGAGGTACTCTGCTACCTCGACATATATGTTGGACTTATTATTATGACCCTAGGTGTCTTACAGGATCACATAGTAAGCTAACACTGCCTTATATTCACGGTGTGATGATTCTGGCCATTATTCTCGAAAGCATCCCGTGATGCCATTTAGTTAGTAAGCATTCTACTCCTGGGTTCTTGAACCCAAGATTCACTCTACTTACTTCATGTTGATAGTATTGCTCGTCCCTTTAGGATATTAGTAACCTTGTGATAGTCCTCGAGGTCCGTGGTATATCATTCTTCCAAATACCATGAACCATCATGGCAGAAGTTCTCCCGAACCAAAAGATCACAACCAGAGTGCTCCTAAGTGGTACTCCATTCATATTGTGACTCTGCCAGTCCTACTTTTTTGCATGGGTTATCTGGAAGAAACATGATGTACTAGTTCGACATACTAACCTATGCATCCACAACTCAGAAAGTTATATGTTCCTTTGAGTTGTCCCCTTTTAGTTGTATTATGACCCTCGTCTATCAGATGATAGTCAGGAGTAGTTGTGCACTCGTGTTCATCGATGCCTTTTACTCTTGTGGTCCGTCAAGCCATTCTATTCCGGAATGACTATGAGAAACAAACTCCAGTACCTTATCCATATCCAGGATTGGGTCAAAGAAGTTGTACTTCGCAGATGAAGAATGCTAATCCAGCTTCTAATCTGTTCTATCTTGGAATATTACCATCCTTATGTCAAGAATGTCATGGGAATTGCACATCATCCTATGAACTCTTGATACAGTAATACTTCTCACCATCGTCGTTCATTCCTCGGTCTCCGCGTTGTTATAACCGGAATACCGACAAGTGAATTGTGATGTGTGAAATCAATACTCCTAGCAACCCTGTTGCTTGGTAGCTAAAGGACAACAATTTCATTCTTAGTGTGTTGGTTACTGAATCACCATTTCTAAGATTGATCGTGCTACCTAGTCCATTTTTTTGGTACACTCTTTGATCAATGAGTTAGGATTGCATAAATCCCTCACTCTTGCGATCATATCATCTCGCCCTGAAAAGCAAGATTGTTTCGGACTTAGCAACATATCGGTGATTCGTGATTTTCTGAATATCTTCTCGGAAGTATTACCAGGTTGTCACCTGACCGCTATGTTGAGTTCGTGATCAAGCTGGTTTCTCTCTAAACCACCCTTTCTCCAAGAATCTGTGTTGGATACCCTGAACTAGTTGGTTAAGCTAAACAACAACTTGGAGAGTTGGAAGATAAGAGCTTGCCTGACTTAGTTCCTTCTAAGGGATATCTTTTGTGTGTGTCTGTTGAAGAAAGATGATATCTTGATCGGTTGATCCTTGTGATCAATTGTTGGATCTATTGTCTTGACCAAAACTTTGATTTGAGTATGGGCTATCATCAAATCAAATCAGAACCAACGATGTTCATAATGTTGTCTTACTCGTGGTTGATCCCTCGAGCATACACCGTTATATTCCCTTGGTCTCACCAATACTATCACTTGTTCACATAATTATGGAATTCCATATCCATGGAAACCTGGATGAATTGTTGTTGAGCCCATCAGCAACACTGCTATCTTCTCCATGATTTTGTAGGACATTAAGCTAGTGTTGGAAACTTTGTAAGCATTGCCTTCATGTCCCGTTCATGAGGTATATGTTGGATGAGAGAAGAGACTTTCCCTAATTCATGTGCATTTGGTGCAAGTTGCTGCCGTGAGATCGAGAAAGTTTGTTTTGCTTCCTGTGGAATCATCCCAAGTTAGTCATGCATACGTGCGAAGTATTCTGTGGTTTGGACATTTGCAACCTTCACTCTATATGTATCCCTAGCACACCAAGCCACTGATTGATTTGTTCAAGGAGAAAAGTTCGATCATAAGAGCTAATCATATGACTTATGTAAGGACTTCGATATCCTAGACGATGATTCCTAACCAGAACTCGGTAGTGTTTTATCATAAGACTGCTATGTGGTCATGCTTGTCTTGGACAACGTGTTCACAAGTTTGTAGCAGAACCAGCTCATGTTTTGGAGCTTGCTATCATAGTTCATTCCCGAGAATCTCGCAACATCGTCTCGTCGAATTGTGTTGCAAACTTTCATTTTTCCTTCTAGACTCGATGAGTCTGGAATATCCTGACACCAACCAGAACTGAGTCTCAGGCAGATATGGTAGTTGGTGCATTTCCCAAGAGCTATAATATTGGTCTCTCGATTACCGGTAAAGTGGATGCCGTGACCAACACACCCAGCCGGAAGACCTGTTGTTGTAGTATCTTGATTGAAGAAGTTGGCCACCTCCCCATAAGGATTTCGTAGGATTTACTCCCTAGTTGTTCCTTATGGACTTTTGTGCTCCTGAAGTCCGACCTTTTAGTTGACGTTCTAGGAACCAAACCATTTTAATAAATGGATTGCACTAGCACGTCTAGGAGAACATTAGAAGCGAAGTGCTAAATGTCTCTCGGTCGATCATCCAGATTTTGCCCCTTGACACCCCTAAGGTGAAATCTGAGAAAGTGTTATCTTCCTTTGCATCTGCACCATCCATCATTATTCGTCATGGTAGTATGTTGTGTTGCCAGGATCCTTGAGACGGATATTGGTAAAACCTTGATGAATATGGGAATGCTCAAGTTCTTGAGAGCACGCACAAGCACTAGGTGTTATCCTCGACACTAACCGAGATTGCTCCCAGTGTTCTTGGTTATACTATAACCCCTCAAGAGTAGATTTACTCTCTACTGTTGGGATTCTTCCCAGTTACCAGAATCATTCCCAGCATTTGCATTTTGTTCCCAGCTTGCACAGCCAATGTGCCAATTTTCCATGGATTGCCCTTCTCAGCCACTCTTGTTTAGGATTATCCTCAAAAGTGGTCCTACCATAGGTCCCATCCATTTCCGATGATAAACAAAATCATACCTTGTGTTGTCTTTAACAAGGTAGTCCACATCATACATTCTAGCCGAGAATGTCATTCTTTCGGACTCCGTCAAATGATCGATTGTGATTTGCCCTAGGCTGGTATAGAGGATTTCAATGATCTCTATATCAAAAGTAATTCTTTTTGCCACTTAAGGGAGTAACTCTACGAGTCGCCTTCTCTAAGGTACCCCGCCTGGTGACATCGATCACCCTCTTCTTAGGAGTGGAATTATTGCCACTAGGTGAACCTTCATCGTTTGTTTCACTCCATCCCCCTGGAGGTGTACTCCGTGTCTCAGCTCAAGAGATGTCTCAACGTCTCACTCCATGAGTTGATCTTGAGTTGCTTGATCTTTTAGAAGATCAATTTTGTTGAGTTTCTATCATCGTCACCGTTTGGACAAAGCTCTCGAAAGCAAGGATGTCGGGATCAACATGATGCTAGCAATCAACATTCATATGAAGGGCACTTGGATCATGAAGATTGTGTTAGTTGCTGTCCCCTCTAATTTCTTACCATACGCTTGAATCTCGGGACGAGATTCTTGTTTAGTGGGGGTGAGTTGTCACAGCCCTAGACCAGCCCTTGCCTGCCTTGCTTGGTCCTCAGGTGCATCATGTTTACTTTCACAGAAAATTGAAATGGAGATGACAAACCCTAGCACTAAATGAATTCAACTAGGGTCAAATTAAAATCTTTTTCAATGAACCCAAAATGCCCTTTGGAAAAGTTCATCATTTATGGATTGATTAAAAACCTCTGCCAAAAATGTTCCACATATTTCTAGGACCATTCTGGATTTTTGAATTAAATCTTAAGTATTTGCATTTGGGCATTTAAATGCTTTATACTATTTTTAAATGTCCAAATAATCCTAAACTGAAATGTTCCATGTTGGTTATATGCTAAACAGTGGGCATGAGCAGTTTGGTGAATTTTGAAAGTGCCTAAGCATTTTTAGAAAAGCCACAAAGTTACAAAAGAAATAGATAACAGAAAACAGAAAGAAAAGGGAGAGAGAGAAGCTTACCTGAGGCCCACTTACCTGTGTGGCCCATCTAGCCGGCCCAGCCCATGAGGGGCAGGGAGGTCTTCTTCCTCCCGCCAGTCGGACGCACGGCGCGTGCCCGATGCGCGCCGGCCACCTCCACCTAGCCTGCCTGTCTCCTCGCAGCCCCGAAGCGCCTAGAGGACGCCACGCCCTCCCCTCGACCCCTACATCTCTCCCCTCTCTCGCTGGATTTCTCCCTCTTCTCCTTCCCTCTGTCACGTGCGCGACCGAACACCACCATCGCCGCCGCTCGTCGTTGCCATGGCCACCGCCTCCCCCTCTCCTCCCTTACTGGCTCGACAGCTCCGCCTCGTCGCCATAAACCTCCCCGCCGAGCCACGCGGCACCAGACGCCCCTGGACGCTGTCTGCGCCGCCGTTCCCCTCTTCGGCTGCCGACGATTCTCGTCGTTGATTCGTCGTCTGCAGGCCTTCCCCGAGCCCGCCGAGCACTCCAATCGAACCGCCGTGAGCCACTGAACCCATTCCCTTCGCCTCTTCCTTCGCGTATGACCCGTAGCTGCTGCCCCGCGAGCACCCGAAGCCGCCGTCCGCCATGGCCGACGAGCTCCGTGTTGCCGAGCCCCTCCGCTCCAACTAGAGGCTCCGACGAGCTCCTGCTGCACCTTAGGTGCTTCCAGTACCCCGTTTGCTCTCCCTCGAGCTGCAGCGCCGCGCCCGCGCAAGCCCGACCTGCTGCCGCCGCTGAACCTCGTCGCCGACCACTTTTCCGGCCACCCCAGGGCCAACTACCGCCACCACTCGACGCGGAAGAGTGCCCGCGTCATGTTGATGCCTTCCGTCGGCCGTTTGGTCGCCGGAGGAGGATTTCCGCACCCGCCGCCGCGTTTGGCCTCGCCGGTGTCGAGCCGCTGGTGGGTTTGACCACCTTTGACCACGGCTGGACCCCCCCCCCTTTGTGTGACTGACATGTGGGGCCGGCGTTGGACTAATTAGCTTAGGTTGTTAATTAAGTGCTAACTACGGTGCTTAGTTTTATGAGCCAATGACAGGTTGGGTCAGCCCCCTGTCTAAATTGTTTAGTTTAAAAATAAACTTAGTTAGGCCCTGAGAGACTGACATGTGGGCCCCTGTGCCTATTTAGTTTAGTTTAATCTTCTGTTAAGTTTAGTTAAGCCTGTTTAACTGCTGTGTCACTGACATGTGGACCCCACACGTCAGGTTTGACCTGGACCAGCCCCTGTTGACTGCTGACCTCACAGTGACGTCATGCTGACGCAATAAGTGTTTTCTGGAATTTTAAATAAATCAGAAATGATTTATTTATTTCAAAAAATAGCCCAAACTTCTAAAAATCATATAAAATCAACCGTAGCTCAGATGAAGATAATTTATATATGAAAAATGATCAGAAAAATCCAAGGAATCTGTTTATGGCACTTTCATGCATGTTTGAACAAGCTAAGCCTGCTGATCAGGTCAAATCAATTAAATGACATTTAAATAATCACATATGAAGTTTGAATTTGAACCTTTGGTTCAAACCAACTTCATTTAACATGGTTGCTAGTTGCATTAGCTCAATCAATAGCATATTTCCATATCATGATCATGCAACATATTGTCGCATTGCATTGATTGTGTTCTCTCTTGTTTGCCGGTGCTTGTCCCCTTTCAGTAGACGTGTTCCGACGATGTGATCGATGACACCGATGAAGACCCAATGTTATCTTCAGAAGTCCCAGGCAAGCAAACCCTTTGAGCATTCCGATACAATCCCACTCTCTCGCTCTTGCTCTCTTTTACTGCATTAGGACAATAACGCTTCAATTGTTACCTGCTGCGGTAGTTGAACCCCTTTCCACTGCATGACCCATCATTGCCACAGTAAATAGTTGAAACCCACTAGTATGAGTAGGAGTTGTTTGAGCCATGTTGTGCCTACTCATTGATGCTTTCTGGTTATGCCTGCTATTGCTTAGAGTTGTGTCAGGTCTGATTCATCGGGGATGAATTTTAATGTGATGAACATGTCCTACTATGTGTGAGCTAAGTGTGTGAACACGATTTGGTAAAGGTAGCGATGAGAGGCCATGTAGGAGTACATGGTGGGTTGTCTCATCGAAACCGTCCTCAGGAACTGATTTCTGTGTTGGTTGATCCATGAAACAGCTACTACCACACATTGGGCCCTGAAATATGACCCCGCTCGACTTATTGACTGCCCTTGTTCTCTGTCCAGGAGTTGCAACTAGTTTCTGGTGTTTGTAGTTTACTGGAGGTCGTGCGCAGTGCTGACCCTCAGGGTGGGCTGTGACATGGCAGGTACGTGGCACGGTGTACCGGTCGCCCGTTTGGTGACGCGGGTACCCTGTACACATCGTTTGGGGCCGTGAGCGACACCCCGGCCGGATCTCCCCACGGATGGAACCCAAATAGGCGATAAACCTGGACGAGAGACTTGAGTGGTTGGTTAGGTCGTGGTCTACACCCACGTCGGCTTTCGCTTGAAGTCTGCCGAGCACATGCGCTAAGTGGTGGAAACATGTGTGAAGAAGTACACCCCTGCAGGGTTATATATGATCTATTTGAATAGCCGTGTCCGCGGTAATGGACTTATGGGTTGCCTATAACAGTTCATAGACAAGTGAAAGTGGATACTCTAAAACGCGCAAGATAAGCGTGAGTGCTATGGATGGCCTTCTCGTAGGGAGACGGGAGCGGATCCATAGTGGTGTATTGATTGGTGAATATGTGGACTCGTGTGCGCCACCTCAAAAGAGTTACTTGCAGTCGTAGTTTAGGATAGCCAACGAGTCAAAGCTGGCTTGCTGCAGTCAAACTCCACCACCCCCTTTGTTGATACTGATGCATATGTAGCTAGTTCTGATTCTAGTCTTGCTGAGTACCTTTGTACTCACGTTTGCTTAATTTATGTTTTTGCAGAGAGACTCCTGTCTCACTAGTGGTTCCGCGTGGACTTCGACGTTTAGCTTGTTACCTCAGCTACGATCTTGTACCCTTGGGAGGGTCTTGTAGATAGTCAGGATTTTCAGCCTTCTTCATTTGTAGTTGTCTGTACTCAGACATGTGATGCTTCCGTTGCCTGTATGCTCTGTATGTTGGGTCATGTGACCTCTGTTTGTAATAAATGCTATGATGGCTCTTCTAGGCCTTATCTATATGAGTTGTTGAGTTATGTTGTGATGCTATGTTGTACAGCACATACTTGCATGTTATGCGTACGTGTAATGTGTATTGCTATGTGTGGGATCCGACACCTAGTTGTTTACCTTTGGTAGCCTACCTTACAGGGAAATGTCTCCTAGTGCTTCCACTGAGCCTTGGTAGCTTGCTACTGCTCCGGAACACTTAGCCTGGTCGGCATGTGTCCTTCTTCCTTCCTGTGTCTGTCCCTTAGGGGAAATGTCACGCGTTGTTCCTTTAAGTCCTTGTAGCTTGCTACGACTTGGGTTCATACGTTGATGACCGACACGTTCGTTGCTGGGTCATGTATGCCTGTCTCTGTAATTTAGTGCCACTTTCGGTTTATAACTGGTCAAGTCGGCCCGGGTTCTCTGTCATATGGATGCTAGCGACACTATCATATACGTGTGCCAAAATGCGCAAACGGTCCCGGGCCAGGTAAGGTGGCAGCCGTGGGAATACCGTGCGTGAGGCCGCAAAGTGATATGGTGTGTTATAGACTAGACCTGTGTGACTTAGGATCGGGGTCCTGACAAAGGACGGAGGGATTGACAACCTCTCTGTACTCGTTGGGAGCAAAGTTATTTGTATCCGTGTGCAGGTCCTGTCGAGCAAAAGTTTCTGACGCCATTGACACCTTCTTGTCGACCCTCGGAGTCTCACGGGATTCGATCCTTGGTATCTTTGCCAAGGGAAATTTGCCGCTATGCTACATCTCAAACCTTCCACTTGGGGTAACCAACGAGGGGCGAGAAGCCATCAGTCGCCAGAGCTCACGCCGGCGAGGAGAGCTTCTTGGCCAGAATGAGCGGGAGAGATTGAAAGAGGAGACGGAGGCGCACCTGCCCGTACCCGTAGAGTAGCTAGGGGTGGACGGACGACGTCGGAAACAGCCTCTCTGGCAGAGACAGAGAGTGGAGGTCGCCGAAGATGAAGATGACGGCAACCAGTGATGACACTAGGGGCTCCAACCGGGCGGAACGACACCAGCGAGGCACGGCAGAGGCCCTAGAAGGGTGGCCCGAGCCTGGGAGGGGCTAGAGCTGCGAAGACGACCCGAGGGGATTGCCGGCAAGCTCGAGCTCGGGGACGACAGCCCATTGGCTTGCCCGGCTGGGCTACGGCTTTCTACGCGATCTTGGAGTGACTGGGAGGAAGAGATGGTGCTCGAGGAGGCTGGGGAGGGCTCTATTTATAGCCGAGCGTCGAGGGGTGATTGGGCTCCGCCGGTGGACACCTGTACACTGCGCTCGGCGACGAATGGCGTCAGTGAGTGAGGGAGAAGGCGATGTAGCTCACGCGGGAACTGTGGGCAAGCGACGACGAGGACATGAACGAGAGGGTGGCGACGAGCACAGTGCGCAATGCACTGTTGCATTGTCTGGACCATGCTCGTGCTCGCTTTGGCGAGCTCCGGCGTCGGAAAGCGCCAGGAGGGAGTTAAGAGGGTTGGGACGAAGATTGTGGCGAGGTTTGGCAAGGTTAGGCAGTCGGGTAAGCGAGCACGCACGCAATAGAGCACTCGGCAACACTCAGAGCACAGCGACAAGTAGGGTATCACCATGTACACGCGTGGTCACCGCGTGAACTCTGACCTCAGGCCGACCTATGCCCAAACTTCATGTCTGGCATGTAGTTCATGGTAGTTTTAGTATTTACCACACTTGGGTTTGGTCGCAGGCACAATAGAAAAGATTTCACCTGCCTGGTAAGTTTCTGGACAGTAACTTTGAGAGTTTACAGTGGTCAAACTACAGGGAGTTGGGAGCTGGGCTATGGAGGTTAGCAATCATCTACTAAGGTGATGATGCACAAGAAAAATCAGCCACAATGGAGCAAGTAAATTGGTAGTTGCTGTTGAAACTACCATTTTTGTAGCAAAAATATTCCAAAAGGTGATGATATTTTTCTCAGAAAGGTTCCCTAGGGTTCAAAGAATATTTTGTGAATTTTCTCAGATTTTTGTGGGCAAGAAAAATTTGGGTTGCTTTGGAGCACGTTGAGCTAGCTAGGGTTTAAGAGAGGGAAATGAATATTTTTCATTTAAGAAAAATATTCCAAATATTGTTTTGAGGTGAACCAAAGAGGAACTGATGATTAGAGAGGGAAATGAGGCACTTGGGTGAAATTCAAGGGGTACCCAAGTGTTTAAGTCCATATGAAAAGATTCAAAACTCCAAATTTCAAATTCAAACCAGCTGAAAATCAGGCAAAGAGAGGAGGGCAAAAACCAGACTGTCACAGATGAACAACCTTAGTAGGTGAGGTCTTGTTGGGCTCGATGAGTTGGTGAGGGTGAGGATGATCTAGGTGATCCCCCCTCGCTGTGGTGGAATACCATCCTTCTCTAGAATCTCCTCCTCGTGATCGAATCGCCCCTACTGTGGTCGAATCTCACCTATTGTGGTCAAATCTCCCGTCTCTATGGTGTTGGCTAGGTCCTATTTATAGTGGCCTTGGTCCTCTTCCCAAATGTAGGCGGGAAGGGATCCCACAACTGCCAAATTTGAAGGGGAACAACTAGTACAAGCTATCCTGACAAAAGCGGTCTTCGCCTGCCAAAGGCTCTGGTGGTGACGCCGCGCTGGGCTCCATGGTGACCTCCGTCCTGCCGTCCTGGCGGTCCTTGGTCCTGTTGCACCGATATGGAAACCTTTGCTCGATTCCTCGGGACTCCACGCCTGTGCTTGACCCCTTGGAACAAAAGGGGAAACTGGTACATTGTGCTCGCTGGCGCCCGCCTGGCCTTGGTCGTCATGGCTCACGTCACGTGAACCTCGTGAGGTGTACCTCACATAGATGTGTCCGCTCCTTCGGAGCCACTGCCCCAGGGAGGTCTTGCCGTCGTCCATCTCGCGAGGCTTGGCCCCTCGTGAGGGTCTTGAGCTATGGTTGCTGAAGCTAGGCCATACCAGGCCATCGATGGAGCCACATCATGGGTCGCAGGCAGGCAAGTCTGGGTACCCCCATTCCCAGGACGCCGACAAGCAGCACCATCATCCTCTTCTTCAGCCTTGGATGCCACCAACGTCCACCTGGGGAGACCCATCGTTAGAAACGTCGCCATCATCTCCCTCACTGGCTCCTTCCGCGAAAGTGGAAGGCTTGGCCGAGCGGAACTGCTACAGCAAAGCTTTCACCTGCTCCTTCATGGCTTCAGCAGCGGCGTCTTCAAGCTTGGGAGCCACAGGCTCAAGCGGGGCGCCAAAGTAAAACCTGGGGTCGCAAAGGTAAAGGTGATGGTAGACGCGTGTCGGGACCGAGGTGGGAAGAGCGCGGGCCTCCACTTCCACCAGTGGGCCCAACCCAATGGCAATACCTTCGAGCTCCATGGCAAGCTTGGGGAGCAGTCCGGCGGGGCCCTCCTCCGGCGTCGCCAGCAGTGCCTTGTACCCCGTCCCATAGAGGGACCGCAAGGAGTCACATAACTTTTCCTCAAGGGAGACAAAGGCATCACACTTCATGACAGTTGTTTCCTCAGCCTCGGCAAGGGACCTCCGGGTCACCTCCAGCTTCTCTAGATGGCCGCGTTCTATGACCTATTCTTGGGTGGTTTTCTTTAGCTCGGCGTCGCGCTTATCAAGCTCCACCTGGCGGGCATTCAACTTCTTCTCCTCCTCCGCAAGATGGCGGGTGACATCATGATGCTTGGCGGTGAGGGCCTTCAGATCGGCCTCCGCCTTGCGGCAATGCTCTTTGGCAGCTTCCTCATGGGCTCACGCCGCATCACGCTCGGCTATGGCCAAGCCCGCCACCTTCTGGCCATCTCTGGAGGTGGCCTCGGCTTCACTCTAGGCTATCTTGAGGGACGTGTCGGCCCAGAGCCACCCTAAGATCAGTCCCAGGTGTCCCATCACCAGGCGGTAGTCGGCATCGCGAAGGTCAAGCTGGAACTAGGCCAGTCCGACGAGGGCATTTTCCAAGGCACGAGAGGAGGCGGTTTGAGGAGAAGACCCCTAGGTCGGTGATACGTCTCCAACATATCTATAATTTTTTATTGTTCCATGCTATTATTTATGATGTTTTGGATGTTTAATGGGCTTTGTCATACACTTTTATATTATTTTTGGGACTAACCTACTAACCCAAAGGCCCGGTCCAGATTGCTGTTTTTTTGCCTATTTCAGGGTTTTACGGAAAAGGAATATCAAACGGAGTCCAAACGGAATGAAACCTTTGGGAGAGATATTTTTGGAGAAAATCACGCACATCAGACTTGAGAACCACGGAGTAGGGTTTATGTGGTGCCCAAGAGGGAGGGGGCGCACCCCCCCCATGGGCGCGCCCCCTGCCTCGTGGGCCCCACGTTTGGCCCCCGATGCCCTCCTTCCTCCTATATATACCTACGTACCCCGAAACCATCAAAATAATAGAGAAAACCCTAGTTCCACCGCCGTAACCTTTTGTTCCCGTGAGATCCCATCTTGGGGCATGCTCCGGAGCTCCGCCGGAGGGGGGATCTTCCACGGAGTGCTTCTACATCATCATCATCGCCTCACCATGAATTGTGAGTAGTTTACCACAGACCTTCGGGTGCATAGCTAGTATCTAGATGGCTTCTTCTCTCTCTTTGGATCTCAATACAAATTTCTCCTCTATCTTCGAGGAGATCTATTCGATGTAATCTCTTTTTGCGGTGTGTTTGTCGAGATCTGATGAATTGTGGGTTTATGATCAAGATTATCTATGAGAAATATTTGGTTCTTCTCTGAACTCTTTATGTATGATTATAATATCCTTGCAAGTCTCTTCGAATTATTGGTTTGGTTTGGCCTACTATATCTATAGTTCTTCAATGGGAGAAGTGCTTGGCTTTGGGTTCAATCTTGCGGTGTCCTTTCCAAGTGACAGTAGGGGCAGCAAGGCACGTATTGTATTGTTTCCACAGAGGATAAAAACATGGGGTTTATATCATATTGCTTGAGTTTATTTCTCTACATCATGTCATCTTGCTTAAGGCGTTACTCTGTTCTTATTAACTCAATACACTAGATGCATGTTGGATAGCGGTCGATGTGTGGAGTAATAGTAGTAGATGCAGAATCATTTTGGTCTACTTGTCTCAGACATGACGCCTATATATAATGATCATGCCTAGATAGTCTCATAATTATTCGCTTTTCTATCAATTGCTCGACAGTAATTTTTTTACCCACCATAGAATGTCGCTATCACGAGAGAATCCACTAGAGAACACTATGGCCCCCGGGTCTATTCTCAATATGAATCTACAGTTTATTTTACTTTTCCGCTTCTTACTTTCTGTTATTATAATCAAAAAATACCAAAAATATAAACTATCATCTCTATCAGATCTCGCTTTTGTAAGTGACCGTAAAAGGGATTGACAACCCCTTATCGCGTTGGCTGCGAAGTTCTTATTTGTTTGTGCAGGTGCGAGGGACTCGCGCATGGTCTCCTACTGGATTGATACCTTGGTTCTCAAAAACTGAGGGAAATACTTACGCTACTGTGCTGCATCTCCCTTTCCTCTTAGAGGGAATACAACGCAAGCTCGAGAAGTAGCAAGAAGAATTTATGGCGCCGTTGCCGGGGAGGCTTACGCAAAAGTCATATACCAAGTACCTATCACAAACCCTTATCCTTCGCATTACATTTATTTGCCTATCGTTCTCCTCTCCCCCACTTCACCCTTGCCGTTTTATTTTCCCTTCTTCTGTCGTGTGTTTAACCTTCGCTTGCCCTCATGTCTGAGATGGGGGACGATTTTATCGAGAAGGGTAGTAATGTGGAGGGCAACATCTATGTTGACCCCCCGGATGAAACTACCACTTTAAATATTAAGAAGTTCAGGGTTGGTAGTGGTAATATCATTGGAAATGGAGTTCTTCAAGACTTGTTTACTTGTGCCAATGCTTTGCCCACTATGGGTGGCTATATTCTTCACAGCTCCTGAGATTGATGTGGGGGACTTTTGTCCCATTAAATTTAGCCCTTTTGATTACTTTTTCTTGCCACAAAGGAAACTTGCTGTTGAACGTAGGGAATATGAGATGAGTTTTCGCGATATATCGTATCATTATGGCATTCCCTAGATCTATCCATGTATCGTGCCTAGCTAGGGGTGTAAAATGATAGCGCTTGTTGGGAGGCAACCCAATTTTATATTATTTTTTTGTTTCTATTTAGGAATAAATATTGCATCTAGTTTATTTTTAGATGTGGTTTTGAGTTTTGTTTAATGTTTGTGCCAAGTAGAACCTTTGGGAAGACTTGTGTGAAGTTTATGTGATCTTGCTATGAAAAACAGAATCGTTAGCGCTCGCTAGAATAATCACCAGATTTTCTGGAGTGTGATAATTAGTTGATTCCTGTTGCAGATGATTAATAGACAAATTCCTCATGTTTACCAATTTAGTTTGAATGTTTTGGAGTTACAGAAGTATGTGAAAGCTGCAGATTACTACAAACTGTTCTGTTTTTGATAGATTCTGTTTTTCGTGTGTTGTTGGCTTATTTCAATGCATCTATGAGTAATATTGGGAAGTATGAACCATAGAGAAGTTGGAATATGGTAGGTTTAACACAAATATAAACAAAGAATGAGTTCATGTCAGTAACTTTGCGTAGTGGTTTGCTTTCTTATACTAACGGAGCTCACGAGATTTTTGTCTAAGTTTTGTGTTGTGGAGTTTTCAAGTTTTGAGTATTACTTTCATGGACAATGGAACAAAGAGTGGCAAGAGCCTAAGCTTGGGGATGCCCAAGGCACCCCAAGGTAAAATTCAAGGACAACCAATAGCCTAAGCTAGGGGATGCCCCGGGAAGGCATCCCCTCTTTCGTCTTCATTCATCGGTAACTATACTCAGAGCTATATTTTTATTCACCACATGCTATGTGTTTTGCTTGGAGCGTCTTGTATATTTGAGGCTTTGCTTGTTAGTTTGCCAAAATTATCCTTGCTGGACACACCTATTAGAGAGAGTTAAATATGGCCTAGGAATTGTTAGAACACTCTATGTGCTTCACTTATATCATTTGGTTGAATAGTTTTTGCTCTAGTGCTTCACTTATATCTTTTAGAGCACGGTGGTGATAATATTTTGAAGAAATTGTTGAACTCTCATGCTTCACTTATATCCTTTTGAGAGTCTATTAAAAAATCATGTTAATGTGCTTAGGCTATAAAACTAGTCTTCACATGATAGACATCCAATATCGATGTAGTAAAAACTTTCACACTAAGTGCATTGAAAATGATGAGAAGTTGGATGCTTGATAATTGTTTTGAGATATGAGGATAGTGATATTAGAGTCATGCTAATGGAGTTATTATGAAATTGAGAAATGCTTGTGTTTAGTTTAGTGATTCCCGTAGCTTGCACGTATGGTGAACCGCTACGTGATGAAGTTAGATCATGAGGTACTTGTAAAGTGCCAACCTTTGGGTGGAGGTCGGGGGCGCGCGATGGTTAACTCCTTCCAACCTCCCCCCTAGGAGCATGCGTTGATTGCTTTGTTTTGATGACTCTTAGATTTTTCAATAAGTATATGAGTTCTTATGACTAATGTTGAGTCCATGGATTATACGAACTCTCACCCTTCCACCATTACTAGCCTCTCTTGTATCGCGCAACTTTCACCGGTACCATGCACCCACCATATATCCTTCCTCAAAACAGCCACCATACCTACCTATCATGGCATTTCCATAGCCATTCCGAGATATATTGCCATGCAACTTTCCATATATTCCTCAAAACAGCCACCATACCTACCTATCATGGCATTTCCATAGTAATTCCGAGATATATTGCCATGCATCTTTCCACCGTCCTGTTCATATGACATGCTTCATATTGTCATATTGCCATGCATGATCATGTAGTTGACATCGTATTTGTGGCAAAGCCACCATGCATAATTTTTCATACATGTCACTCTTGATTCATTGCACATCCCGGTACACCACTGGAGGCGTTCATATAGAGTCATACTTTGTTCTAGCATCGAGTTGTAATATCGAGTTGTAATTCAATGAAAGTGTGAAGATCATCATTATTAGAGCATTGTCCCATGTGAGGAAAGGCTAAATCAATAAAGCCCCTCCCCAAAAAAAGAAAGGCCAAAGAAAAAAAAGGCCCAAAAAAAGAAGAAGAAAAAGGGACAATTGCTACAATCTTTTTCCACACTTGTGCTTCAAAGTGGCACCATTTTCTTCATGATAGCGAGTATCATGTTTAGTCACTTTCATATACTAGTGGGATTTTTCATTATAGAACTTGGCTTGCATATTCCAACGATGGGCTTCCTCAAATGCCCTAGCTCTTTGTGAGCAAGCAAGTTGGATGCACACCCACTTAGTTTCTTTTGTTGAGCTTTCATACAGTTTTAGCTCTAGTGCATCTGTTGCAGGGCAATCCCTACTCACTCACATTGATATCTATTGATGGGCATCTCCATAGCCCGTTGATACGCCTAGTCGATGTGAGACTATCTCCCTCCTTTTTGACTTCTCCACAACCACCTCTCTATTCCACCCATAGTGCTATGTCCATGGCTCAAGCTCATGTATTGCGTGAATGTTGAAAGGTTTGAAAGAATAGAGTATGAAAACAAGTGCTTGGCTGAAATCGGGGTTGTGCATGATATGACTATATTGTGTGATGAAGAGGGAGCATAGCCAGACTATATGATTTTGTAGGGATAACTTTCTTTAGCCATAGTATTTTGAGAAGACATGATTGCTTTGTTACTATGCTTGAAGTATTATTATTTCTTATGTCAATACAGACTTTTATCTTGAATCTTTCAGATCTAAACATTAATGCCACAATTAAGAGAATTACATTGAAAAACTATGTTGGTTAGCATTCCACATCAAAAATTCTGTTTTTATCCTTTACCTACTCGAGGACGAGCAGGAATTAATCTTAGGGATGCTTGATACGTCTCCAACGTATCGATAATTTTTTATTGTTCCATGCTTTTATTTATGATGTTTTGGATGTTTAATGGGCTTTGTCATACACTTTTATATTATTTTTGGGACTAACCTACTAACCCAAAGGCCCACTCCCGATTGTTGTTTTTTTGCCTATTTTAGGGTTTTACAGAAAAGGAATATCAAACGGAGTCCAAACGGAATGAAACCTTCGAGAGAGATATTTTTGGAGAAAATCATGCACGGGAGACTTGAGAACCATGCAGTAGGGTTTACGTGGTGCCCACGAGGGTGGGGGGCGCCCCCCCTATGGCGCGCCCCTGCCTCGTGGGCCCCACATTTGCCCCCCGGTGCCCTCCTTCCTCCTATATATACCTACATACCCCGAAACCATCAGAAGAACAGAGAAAACCCTAGTCCCACCGCCGTAACCATCTGTTCCCATGAGATCCCATCTTGGGGACTGTTCCGGAGCTCC
>LR738710.1:528469691-528578033 GCA_902687465.1 Secale cereale | reverse complement strand
GGGGGGGGGATCTTCCACGGAGTGCTTTTACATCATCATCATCGCCTCACCATGAGTTGTGAGTAGTTTACCACAGATCTTCGGGTCCATAGCTAGTATCTAGATGGCTTCTTCTCTCTCTTTGGATCTCAATACAAAGTTCTCCTCGGTCTTCGAGGAGATCTATTCGATGTAATCTCTTTTTGCGGTGTGTTTGTTGAGATCCGATGAATTGTGGGTTGATGATCAAGATTATCTATGAGAAATATTTGGTTCTTCTCTGAACTCTTTATGTATGATTATAATATCCTTGCAAGTCTCTTCAAATTATTGGTTTGGTTTGGCCTACTAGATCTATAGTTCTTGCAATGGGAGAAGTGCTTGGCTTTGGGTTCAATCTTGCGGTGTCCTTTCCCAGTGACAGTAGCGGTAGCAAGGAACGTATTGTATTGTTGCCATCGAGGGATAAAAGATGGGGTTTATATCATATTGCTTGAGTTTATCCCTCTGCATCATGTCATCTTGCTTAAGGCGTTACTCTGTTCTTATGAACTCAACACACTAGATGCATGCTGGATAGCGGTTGATGTGTGGTGTAACATTAGTAGATGCAGAATCGTTTCGGTCTACTTGTCTTGGACATGATGTCTATATATAATGATCATGCCTAGATAGTCTCATAATTATTCACTTTTCTATCAATTGCTCGACAGTAATTTGTTTACCTGCTGTAGAATATCGCTATCATGAGAGAAGCAACTAGAGAACACTATAGCCCCCAGGTCTATTCTCAACATATCAATCTACAATTAACTTTACTTTTCTGCTTTTTACTTTCTGTTCTTATAATCAAAAAATACCAAAAGTATAAACTATCATCTCTATCAGATCTCACTTTCGTAAGTGACCATAAAGGGATTAAAAACCCCTTATCGCGTTGGCTGCGAAATTCTTATTTGTTTGTGCAGGTGCGAGGGACTCGCACGTGGTCTCCTACTGGATTGATACCTTGGTTCGAAAAAATTGAGGGAAATACTTACGCTAATGTGCTGCATCTCCCTTTCCTCTTTGAGGGAATACAACGCAAGCTCGAGAAGTAGTAGTCGGCGGAGCGATTGGAGCATGGACGGCTGGGGGCTCCGGAGCCCCCGTGCCCTCAACAAAGCCGCCGGGAGCAGCGGCCTCCGGAGATGACTTGGCCATGCTTGTGCCCGCCTCCTAAGCTGGGTTCCATACCCTCGGGAATCAGGCACAAGGCTAGGCCGCCGCAAGGCGGCTCCCATCTCCGACGTCGGGGTCCCGGCAGTAACATATGGCGTAGCCTTGGAAAGTTGAGCCCTCTCCCTCCTCTTCTTCGACGGCGTCGGCCTGCGGAAGGAGTACACGATGAGCGCGGCACCCAGAGTAAAAACAGAGGTAGGATGAGACACCTACTGGCTGACGGCGATGAACTCTCTCTTCCTATCGGACAGGACAAAGGCAGACCCAAGTTTCCTGGAAGACTGACGCGCCGAGCTCATCGAGGCGGGCGGGTGCATCACAGTAGACTCGGGGGCACCAACGATCGATGACGAGCTAGGGGCACTGCCCTGGAGGGATGGAACCGCCTCACCCTTCTTGACCCACTTACGCCGAAAGTCATCCACTTTCTTCTTAGCCTTCGAAATCACGTTGCCCTGATGGACCGCGACAAAGACGAGCCCCCCGGTACACTGGTCGAAGTTAACCCGGAGATAGAAGAAGTGGCGGAATAGTGCGACAGAGGGTAACACTCCGATGAACGCCTCGAAGTAAAAGTCAAAAATAGACAAGAGGAAGGTGGAGCTAGGATGGAGATGAAGGGTGCGAATCTAGTAATACTTGAGGATAGCAAAGAAGAAGCTGGAAAAAGGGGGGATGAGCCCCACAAAAAGGTTGTGCAGGAAGAGAGGGTATTGATACGTCTCCAATGTATCTATAATTTTTGATTGTTCCATGCTATTATATATTATGTTTTGGATGTTTAATGGGCTTTATTACACACTTTTATATTATTTTTGGGACTAACCTATTAACCCAAAGGCCCAGTGCAGATTGTTGTTTTTTGCCTATTTCAGGGTTTCGCAGAAAAGGAATATCAAACGGAGTCCAAACGGAATGAAACCTTTGCGAGAGTTATTTTTGCAACGATATCAACATAGAAGATATGGAGTACACGCGAGGGAACAAAGGAGGTGGCCACGAGGGTCTCGGGCACGCCCCCTCCTACAGGGCGCGCCCCCCACCCTCGTGGGCCCCCTCTGGCTCCCCCGATGCCCTCCTTCTTCCTATATATACCCATGTACCCTAAAAACATCGAGGTAACAGAGAAAACCATAATTCCACCGCCGCAACCTTCTGTTCCCATGAGATCCCATCTTGGGGCATGTTCCGAAGCTCCACCGGGGGGGGGGGGGGTCTTCACGGAGTGCTTATACATCAACACCATTGCCTCACCATGAGTTGTGAGTAGTTTACCACTGACCTTCGGGTCCATAGTTATTAGCTAGATGGCTTATTCTCTCTTTTTGGATCTCAATACCAAGTTCTCATCGGTCTTCGAGGAGAACTATTCGATGTAATCTTTTTGCGGTGTGTTTGTTAAGATCCGATGAATCGCGGGTTTACGATCAAGATTATCTACGACAAATATTTGATTCTTTTCTGAAATCTTTTATGTATGACTATAATATCCTTGCAAGTCTCTTTGAATTACCAGTTTGGTTTGGCCTACTAGATCTATAATTCTTGCAATGGGAGAAGTGCTAGGCTTTTGGGTTCAATCTTGCGGTGTCCTTTCCCAGTGACAGCAGGGGCAGCAAGGCACGTATTGTATTTTTGCCATCGAGGATAAAAAGATGGGGTTTATATCATATTGCTTGAGTTTATCCCTCTACATCATGTCATCTTGCTTAAAGCATTAATCTGTTCTTATGAACTTAATACTCTAGATGCATGCTGGATAGCGGTCGATGTGTGGAGTAATAGTAGTAGATGTAGAATCGTTTCGGTCTACTTGTCACGGACGTGATGCCTATATATAATGATCATGCCTAGATATTCTCATAACTTTCTATCAATTGCTCGACAGTAATTTGTTCACCCACCGTAGAATTCTGCTATCATGAGAGAAGCCACTAGTGAAACCTATGGCCCCCAGGTCTATTCTCAACATATTAATCTTCCAATCTACCTTACTTTGCGTTATTTACTTTCTGTTCTTATACCAAAAATGCCAAAAATATCATACTATCCTATCTATCATATCTCACTTTCGTAAGTGACCGTAAAGGGATTGACAACCCCTTATCGCGTTGGCTGCGAAGTTCTTATTTGTTGGCGCAGGTGTCAGGGACTCGCGCGTGCTCTCCTACTGGATTGATACCTTGGTTCTCAAAAACTGAGGGAAATACTTATGCTACTGTGCTGCATCACCCTTTCCTCTTCGAGGGAATACAACGCAAGCTCGAGAAGTAGCAAGAAGAATTTCTAGCGCCGTTGCCTGGAAGGCTTACGCAAAAGTCATATACGAAGTACCTATCACAAACCCTTATCCTTCGCATTACATTTTGCCTCTCGTTTTCCTCTCCCCCACTTCACCCATGCCATTTTATTTGCCCTTTTTTTTGCCATGTGTTTACTGTTCGCTTGCTTCTTGTTTGCTTGTGTGTTTGATTGCTTGCTTGTCACTATGGCTCACCCTATTAGTATTTACCCCCACCTCAAGAGGTTGGAGGAGATTGAAAACAATGTTAGATATGTTTATGCAATTTGAGCGCAATGATTTCTTTAGAAATGAGCTTAAAGAACAGAAAAGCTTTATGGAGCACATGAATAAAGAGCTTGTTGATATGTCTAAGGAATTTTATGGTTTGAAATTTCAGTTTGCTCATCTTGAGAACTTATTAGCCCAAATTTCGGACAAGCAATCCACCTTAGTTAATAAGATGGCTGCTAAACCGGAAGAATATGAAAATAAAGATGAAGATCTGAAAGTTATTGATGTGTCTCCTATTAGATCCTTGTTTTCTAGTATGAATCTTGATAAAGATGTGACTGGAGTTGAGTCTACTTTAGTTAAAAGGCGTCCCAATGATTCGGAGTTTTTAGATATTGATGCTAAAATTGTTAAAAGTGGGGTTTAAGAGATTAAAACTTTGCATAGTGATGAATCCACTATTTTGGATTTCAAGGGATTCAATTATGATAATTGCTCTTTGATAGGTTGTATCTCCTTGTTGCAATCCGTACTAAATTCTCCGCATGCTTATAGTCAAAATAAAGCCTTTACCAAACACATAGTTGATGCTTTGATGCAATCGTATGAAGAAAAACTTGAATTAAAAGTTTCTATCCCTAGAAAGCTTTATGATGAGTAGGAACCTACTATTAAAATTAAAATTAAAGATCATGAATGATTTTCCTTGTGTGATTTGGGTGCAAGTGTTTCTACTATCCCAAAAACATTGTGTGATTTGCTAGGTTTCCATGAGCTTGATGATTGTTCTTTAAATTTGCATCTTGTGGATTCTACCATTAAGAAACCTATGGGAAGGATTAATGATGTTCTTATTGATGCCAATAGGAATTATGTGCCCGTAGATTTCATTGTTCTTGACATAGATTGCAATCCTTCATGTCCTATTATTCTTGGTAGACCTTTCCTTAGAACGATTGGTGCAATTATTGATATGAAGGAAGGAAATATTAGATTCCAATTTCCATTAAGGAAAGGCATGGAACACTTTCCTAGAAAGAAAATCAAATTACCATATGAATCTATTATGAGAGCCACTTATGGATTGCCTTCCAAAGATGACAATACTTAGATCTATCCTTGTTTTGTGCCTAGCTAGGGGCGTTAAACGATAGCGCTTGTTGGGAGGCAACCCAATTTTATTTTCTTTGTTTTAGCTTCTGTTTAGGAATAAATATTGCATCTAGCTTCTGATTAGATGTGGTTTTGTGTTTTAATTACTGTTTGTGCCAAGTAGAACCTTTGGGAAGACTTGTGTGAAGTTTATATAATCATGTTGTAAAAAACAGAAACGTTAGCGCTCACGAGAATAGTCACCAGATATTACTGGAGAGTGCTATTTAGTTGATTATTTTTGCAGATGATTAATAGACAAATTACTCATGTTTACCAATTTATTTCAATTTTTTTAAAGTTACAGAAGTATCCGAAAGTTGCAGATTGCTACACACTATTCTGTTTTTGATAGATTCTCTTTTTCGTGTGTTGTTTACTTATTTTGATGAATGTATGAGTATTATTGGGGAGTATGAATCATAGAGAAATTGTAATACAGTAGGTTTAACACAAATATAAACAAAGAATGAGGTTATTGCAGTACCTTTGAGTGGTGGTTTGTTTTCTTATACTAATGGAGCTCACGAGATTTTTGGCTATGTTTTGTGTTGTGAAGTTTTCAAGTTTTGAGTATGGCTTTGATGGACTATGGAACAAAGAGTGGAAAGAGCCTAAGCTTGGGTATGCCGAAGGCACCCAAGGTAAAATTCAAGGACAACCAAAAGCCTAAGCTTGGGGATGCCCCGGGAAGGCATCCCCTCTTTCATCTTCATCTATCGGTAACTATACTCGGGGCTATATTTTTATTCACCACATGATATGTGTTTTGCTTGGAGCGTCATGTATGATTTGAGTATTTGCTTTTTAGTTTGCCAAAATCATACCCACAATCATACTTTCTGGACACACCTTTTGAGAGACATAAATATGGTTTAGAATTTGTTAGAGTACTCTATGTGCTTCACTTATATCTTTTGAGCTAGATAGTTTCGCTCTAGTGCTTCACTTATATCTTTTAGAGCACGGTGGTGGTTTTATTTTGTAGAAATTGTTGATCTCTCATGCTTCTCTAATATCCTTTTGGGAGTCTTTTAGAATAGCATGGTAATGTGCTATGGTTATAAAACTAGCCCTAATATGATAGGCATCCAAGATGAGTATAGTAAAAACTTTCATACAAAGTGCATTGAATATGATGAGAAGTTTGATACTTGAAGATTGTTTTGATATATGGGGATGGTGATATTAGAGTCATTCTAGTGGAGTAAATATGAATTTGAGAAATACTTGTGTTAAATTTTGTGATTCCCGTAGCATGCACGTATGGTGAACCGCTATGTGACGAAGTTAGAGCATGAGGTATTTATTGTCATCCTTTGTGTGGAGGTCGGGGGCGCGCGATGGTTAACTCCTACCAACATCCCCCCTAGGAGCATGCGTTGATTACTTTGTTTTGATGACTCGTAAATTTTTGCAATAAGTATATGAGTTATTTATGACTAATGTTGAGTCCCTGGATTACACGCACTCTCACCCTTCCACCATTTCTAGCCTCTCTTGTACCGCGCAACTCTCGCCGGTACCATACACCCACCATATACCTTCCTCAAAACAGCCACCATACCTACCTATCATGGCATTTCCATAGCCATTTCGAGATATATTGCCATGCAACTTTCCACCGTTTCGTTTGCTATGACACGCTTCATCATTGTCATATTGCTATGCATGATCATGTAGTTGACATCGTATTTGTGGCTAGGCCACCATGCATAATCATACATGTCACTCTTGATTCATTGCACATCCCGGTACACCGCCGGAGGCATTAATATAGAGTCATACTTTGTTCTAGTATCGAGTTGTAATATCGAGTTGTAAATCAATATAAGTGTGATGATCATCATTATTAGAGCATTGTCCCAAAAAAAAGAAAAAAAAAGAAGGAAAGGCCAAAGAAAAAAGAAAGGCCCAAAAAAAAGAAAAGAAAAAGGAAAGGGACAATGCTACTATCCTTTTGCACACTTGTGCTTCAAATAACTTGTTTAGTCACTTTCATATACTAGTGGGCATTTTAATTATGGAACTTGGCTTGTATATTCCAACGATGGGCTTCCTCAAATGCCCTAGGTCTTCATGAGCAAGCAAATTGGATGCACACCCACTTAGTTTCTTTTGTTGAGATTTCATACATTTATAGCTCTAGTGCATCTGTTGCATGGCAATCCCTACTCACTCACATTGATATCTATTGATGGGCATCTCCATAGCCCACTGATATGCCTAGTTGATGTGAGATTATCTTCCTCCTTTTTTTCTTCTCCACAACCACCACTCTATTCCACCTATAGTGCTATATCCATGGCTCACGCTCATGTATTGCGTGAAAGTTGAAAGGTTTGAAAAAATTGAGTATGAAAACAATTGCTTGGCAGAAACCGGGGTTGTGCATGATATGAATATTTTGGGTGATGAAGAGGGAGCATAGCCAGACTATATGATTTTGTAGGGATAACTTTTTTTGGCCATGTTATTTTGAGAAGACATGAATTCTTTGTTAGTATGCTTGAAGTATTATTATTCTTGTGTCAACATAGACTTTTGTCTTGAATCTTTCGGATCTGAACATTCATCCCACAATAAAGAAATTACATTGAGCATTATGTTGGTTAGCATTCCACATCAAAAATTCTGTTTTTATCATTTACCTACTCGAGGACGAGCAGGAATTAAGCTTGGGGATGCTTGATATGTGTCCATCGTATCTATAATTTTTTATTGTTCCATGCTATTATATATTATGTTTTGGATGGTTAATTTGCTTTATTATACACTTTTATATTATTTTTGGGACAAACCTATTAACCCAAAGACCCAGTGCAGATTGTTGTTTTCTGCCTATTTCAGGGTTTCACAGAAAAGGAATATGCAACGGAGTCCAAACGGAATGAAACCTTCGCGAGAGTTATTTTTGGAACGACATCAACACAGAAGACTTGGGGTACACGCGAGGGAACGAAGGAGGCGGCCACGAGGGTCCAGGGCGCGCCCCTCACCCTCGTGGGCCCCCTCTGGCACCCCGATGCCCTCCTTCATCCTATATATACACATGTACCCTGAAAACATCGAGCCAACAGAGAAAACCCTAATTCTACCGCCGCAACCTTCTGTTCCCGTGAGATCCCATCTTGGGGCCTGTTTCGGAGCTCCACCGGAGGGGGGATCTTCCACGGAGTGCTTCTACATCAACACCATTGCCTCACCATGAGTTGTGAGTAGTTTACCACAGACCTTCGGGTCCATAGTTATTAGCTAGATGGCTTATTCTTTCTTTTCGGATCTCAATACCAAGTTCTCCTCGGTCTTTGAGGAGATCTATTCGATGTAATCTTCCTTTTACCAGTGTCAGGATATGTGATGTGGCTCTTTGAAGATGGTCGAAGAGTAGTATCCATGAGAAGGCTTCGATCACCAGTCATGTGGTTGGTGCAGCCACTGTCCATGACCCATTCAGTAGATTTCGGACTCGTTTCCTGCACTGCAGTTAGCGGGATAGTCTTCACAGAGAGAAGTGTGAAGCCTGAACATTCAACGAACAAGGCTATCATAAAATGTATGACTTTTTGATGGTAGGATAGGATGTTCATCGAGAAATACATGGAAAAAAATAAATGATAAGGCCATTAGGACATTTTATCTTGCGCACAACAAGATTCTTCAGGTCTTGAGCATTGTCTTTTGAATTCAATAGATTTCGGCTAGAGACCCGACCCTGCATGAAAAGTTAACATTTTGGTCCATAGTAGATGTGAAGTACATTCATTGACTTCCAAACATTAACAGGGTTTGGGATGTGATTAGCATAAGTTGAGTATGGAAGAAAAAACATTGTTAATCCATTGGGACATTTTATCTAGTGCCCCACAAGTTTCATTAGGTCTCCAGAATTATCTTCAGAAGGCAATGATTTTAGGCTGGAGACCCATTCCTGCAAGAGAGATTAACTTTTCTTAACCACCCACATCTTAAGGGGTGGCTTAGAAGTAATGAGTTTTAGTGCAACATGTGAGAACATTTGATTTGAAGCCCAAGAAAATAGTTTAGCAGGAGATGAATAGTACTCAAATGAATATGCGGAAAAGTTCTTTGATTTGTGAACATAGTGATTCGAAGGAACATGCTCATATTTATGGGAAGATTCTCAAGACATTGGCGTTAGGGTGACCATAAGAGGTCCTTTGTCTGTATGAAGCCTTTGGTCTAGGTATTGTCTTCTTCCTTGGTGGTGTCATGAGGACATTCATGGGAAGATTCTCAAGACAACTTTTAGGTACCTGATACGTCTCCAACGTATCTATAATTTTCGAAGTATTCATGCCATGTTTACAACAATTTTATATGGTTTTGGTATGATTTGATTAGAACTAACCTGGACTGACGTTGTTTTCATCAGAACTACCGTGGTGTCAATTTTTTGTGCAGAAATAAAAGTTCTCGGAATGGGCTGAAAATTACAGTGATTTTTCATGGACCAGAAGAGACCCCGAAGCATCGAAGCTGGGATAGGAAGTGGACGAGGAGGCCACAAGCCAGGGGCGCGCCCTACCCCCCAGGGCGCGCCCCTACGACTTGTGGGCCCCTCGAGCACCCCCTTGAGGTGAAACTGATGCCATAAATTCCTATAAATACCAAAACTCCAAAAAAAACTAGATCGGAAGTTCCTTTGCCGCAAGCCTTTGTAGCCACGAAAAACCTCTTGGGACCTTGTTTCGTCACCCTGTCGGAGGGGGAAATCATTACTGGAGGCCATCTTCATCATCCCGGCGGCCACCATGATGAGGAGGGAGTAGTCCACCCTTGGGGCTGAGGATTTGTACCAGTAGCTATGTGTTTTATCCCTCTCTCTCTCACACATTTTCTTGATTTGGCACGATCTTTATGTATCTCGAGCTTTGTTATTATAGTTGGATCTTATGGTGTTCTTCCCTATCTACCTTGGGATGAATTGACTCTTTTCCTTTGAGGTTTTGTTAAGTCGGATAGAATCTTTTGATGTGACAGCACTTGATGTATGCCTTGCGATGGTATATTCATGGTGACAATGAGATGTTCTATTGAATCACTATATGTATGTTTTCGTTATCAACTTGCGGATTGATACGTCTCCGTCGTATCTATAATTTTTGATTGTTTCATGACAATATTGAACTTTTACATACTTTTGGAAACAATTTATATGGTTTATTTGGACTAACTTACTGATCCAGTGCCCAATGCTAGTTCCTATTTGTTGCATGTTTTTGTTTCACACAAAATCCATATCGAACAAAGTCCAAACGCGATAAAAATTAACGAAGAATTATTTTGGAATATATGTGATTTTTAGGAGGTGGAATCAACGCAAACAGGGGCCCACAGTGCCCACAACCCACCAGGCGCGCCCTGGTGTCTTGTGCCCTCCTCGAACGTTGGTTGGAGCCTTCTTCTGGTGGAAGAAAGCTAATTTATGGATAAAATATTGATCGGAGTTACGGATCTCTAGGAATTTAAGAAACGGTGAAGGACCGGATCTGGGTTGCGCGAAAAAGAAGAGGAGAGAGAGAGACGGATCCAATCTCAAAGGGGCTCTCGCCCCTCCGCCGCCATGGAGGCCATGGACCAGAGGGGGAATCCTTCTCCCACCTAGGGAGCAGACCAAGGAAGAAGAAGAAGGAGGGGGGCTCTCTCCTCCTCTCTCCCAGTGGCGCCCGAACGCCGCCGGGGCAATATCGTGTGATAGCGATCAACTCCAACAACTCTGTCATGTTCACCAACAACTCCATCACCTTCCCCCATCTATATTCAGCGGTCCACTCTCCTGCAACCCGCTGTACCCTCTACTTGAACATGGTGATTTATGCTTCATATTATTATCCAATACTATGTTGCCATCCTATGATGTTTGAGTAGATTTTGTTGTCCTATCGGTGATTGGTGAAATTTCTATGATTGCCTTAAATTGCTTGTGGTTATGTTGCCATACTTTGGTGCCCATCATATGAGCTCGTGTGTAGATCACACCATAGGGTTAGTTGTATGTTGATAGGACTATGTATTGGAGGGAAAGGGTGACAACAGCTTCAGCACGGCATAGAAATTGATGCATACGAGATTGAAGGGGGACCAATATATATTAAGGCTAAGGTTGGGTTTTACCTTAATGAACGATAGTAGTTGTGGATTATTGCAAGAGTTCCAATCATAAGTGCATATTATTCCAAGTAATGGACAATATGCAAGAAGTGGCCTCTCATAAAAACTTGCTATCGGTCTAGTAACGTAGTCAACTGCTTAGGGACAACTCCGCAAATCCTACCACACTAATCCACACTCTCTATACTAATTTATTTGTAATTTTATCTAAATAGCCCCTACTTTTTATTTACGTGCTCTTTATTATCTTTTAAAACTATCCAAAGTACTTCTAGTTTCATAATTGTTCTAGGTAAATCAAATGTTAAGTGTGCGTAGAGTTGTATTGGGGGTCGATAGAACTTGAGGGAATATTTGTTCTACGTTTAGCTCCTCGTTGGGTTCGACACTCTTATTTATCGAAGAATGCTACAAATGATCCCCTACACTTGTGAGTTATCAAGAGCTTTTTTCTGGCGCCGTTGCCAGGTAGAAATAGCGTGGGGTGAATATTCTCGTGTGTGCTTGTTTGCTTTATCAGTAAGTAGTTTTTATTTTCTGTTCTAAGTTGTTCTCTCTCTTTAGTTATGGATACAGAACACGAAACACCAAAAAATTTATGGAGATGGGGAACCTCCTAAAACCCTCGATGCTCGTTATGTGAAAAATATTATGCACTACTTTGATAATCCTGAGGAAACCCCATTCAACTTGATAATGGGAGTACGAACACTAGGGTTGTTTGTGACACTTATAGGAATAGCCCAATAGATTGATTAGGAAGAATAACATTGAGGTGGTTTCGAACCCGACAAAGAATTTCATCTTATGTTCTCTGCGATAGGAACTTTGGAGTGATTCTTTGTTGCACATTGAGGGATTGTTATATGATCCAATTATGTTATCATTGTTGAGAGATTTTTAGCTAGTGAAAGTATGAACCCTAGGCCTTGTTTTCAAGCATTGCAATACCGCTTTTTCTCACTTTTACTACTTTCTACCTTGCTGTTTTTATATTTTCAGGTTATAAAAACCTATATCTACTATCAATATTACACTTGTATCACCATCTCTTTGCCGAACTAGTGTAGCTATAAAATTTACCATTGTATTGGGTGTGCTGGGGACACAAGAGACTCTTTGTTATTTGGTTGTAGGGTTGTTTGAGATAGACCATCTTCATCCTACGCCACCCATAGATTGATAAACCTTAGGTCATCCACTTGAGGGAAAATTGCTATCGTCCTACAAAACTCCGCGCTTGGAGGCCGGCCCAACACGAGTCTACAAGAAGAAAGGATGCTTATTAGACATCAGTACCTATAAACCTGGCAAACACTTCACCGTTCTAGTTTTTGAACAGTTTGTAGTTGGAGTCAAGTGACTCATCAATGATGATGGGATTATCACACATGAAGCTAGATAAGGTTGCTGTATCTACTAGAGGTTCCTTAGCAGCAACCCATGTGGTCTTGGGGTACTACTCGGGAGTCTGTCGGTGTCCTGGGAACGGGGTTATCCACACTTGCCTGCCTGCGGTCCGGAGCGTGGCTTGTCCAGCGGCCTAGTACGGCCCAACCTCGTAAGCAACCACATAAGACCCTCGCGAGGGGCCGAGCCTCGCGAGGTGGACGACACAAGACCTCCCCTGGGGCGGCTTCACTAGGCTAGCTCCCGACGAGCGAAGATATCAAGGCTAGGGGCACCTCACGAGGTCCTCATGATGTCAGCCATGATGACCAAGGCCGGGCGGGCGCCAGCGGGCGCACGATGCCAGTTTCCTTTTTGGTGCTAAAGGGGCAGGCGCATGCGAGCAGTCCCGAGGCATCAGGCAAAGGTTTCCATATCGGTGCAACGGGACCAAGACCAGCAGGACGGCAGAGTGGAGGTCATCGCGGAGCCCACAGTGGCGTCACCACCAGAGCCTTTGGCAGGATAGCTTGTACTAGCTGTCCCCATTGAAAATTGGCCGTTGTGGGATCCCTTCCTGCTCAATATTTGGGAAAAAGACCCGGGCCTCTATAAATAGGACTAGCCACCACCCTATGGGGCATCTCATCTGGAGCCAACCCAAAACCTAGAAGGAGGGACTGAATCATCAAAATCACCCTCGCTCTCTCCAAGCACAAGAACACCTCTCCTCGGGAGGTTGTTCTTCCCATGTACTAGTTCTTCCTTAGCCTATTAGGCAATCCACCACACACAAATGGGTTAGGGTATTACACCACAACGGTGGCCCGAACCAGTATAAACCCTTGTGTCCTTTGTTCTTCGAGTTCGACGAGCTAGGCCTAGGAATCGGTGCGAGAGCGAGCTAGAGCAGAAAGGTGAGATCTTCGTGCGCACCCCAGTGTTCGAACCTCAAGGGTTTTGCTCGAACAAAAGATCCGACATTTGGCGCGCCAGGTAGGGGTGCGCCAAAGTTTCGCCTCTCCGTCGACCCCACTCTCCATCCGCCAGGCTCTCATGGCGGGCGCCTCTTCTTCGACAGGCTCGGTAGGTGCACACGGCAGCGTAGCGGGCCACTGAGCCTTCAACCCCACCTTGTGATAGGTGCAGTGGCCATCCAGGTTTAGGCCAGATATACCGCCCCGTTACGACGGGGCGACAGATCCAACCGTCTTCCTCCAGGCCTACGAGGAGGCTGTTTCGGCAGCCATCGGCGACAGCAAGGTCATGGCCAACTGCCTCCCCATGGCGCTCATCGGTGTTCCGCTTGCCTGGTTTCTCAGCTTACCAGAGTCATTTGTAGCATCCTTGGAGGAGCTGTGCGGCCCCTTCAACGCGCGCTTTGGGGCGCCGGTCCCCCATGTCCTCGCGGCTCTCCTCGACAGCTCTCAAGCGCCGCCTTCCGACCGCCACGTCAAGCAGTTCTTGCGCCAGATCGGCGTCGCCTCCGTATGTCGAGGGTCCCCTCCCGGATGGGCAGCGCCCAAGACTGACCTCACCTTTGACTCAGGTGACCACCCCGCTTCCGCTGCGGGCTCAGCTGCTGTCACAATGCTTTGGACACCCACCATACGCAACATGGCAGTCACCAAGACCCTCATCGATGGTGGGGCTGGCCTCAACGTGATCTCAGTAGAAGCTTTTAGCCTGCTCCACATGT
This sequence comes from Secale cereale, assembly GCA_902687465.1. Classification (NCBI taxonomy): domain Eukaryota; kingdom Viridiplantae; phylum Streptophyta; class Magnoliopsida; order Poales; family Poaceae; genus Secale; species Secale cereale. The sequence goes on along the minus strand of LR738710.1, from coordinate 528,563,943 downwards.
CGCTCGTGCGGCTATGCCCCACCAAGCCCTTCTCCGGAGTCGACAGCGATTCCACCAGCCCTCTAGGGCAGATCCGCCTCCCGGTCACCTTGGGCACCCGTGAAAACTACCACACCAAGCTAATCGACTTCGACATCGCCCGTATCGGCCTCCTGTACAATGCCATCCTCGGGTATCCCGCCCTGGCTCAGTTCATGGCCACGACCCATCCGGCCTACAACCTCATGAAGATGCCGGGGAGCAGCGGCGTGCTGACTGTGGTGGGAGACACCAAGGAAGCTTTGGTGGCCCTCATGCTCGCCTTTCGGGCCGCTGCGGCGGCACATCCGGCCGACGGGGCTGCCCCGGGAGCCAAGAGGGCTGCACCAGTGAAGAAGAAGGAACTTTTCTCCCAAGACAAGGCAGAGACGATGCAGGTACTGGTGGATGAAGACGGGACGTCAGGCGCCACCTTCACCATAGACGTTGGCCTTCCCCCAGCTCAAGAAAAGGCTCTGGTCGGATTCCTGCACACTAACAAGGAGGTGTTCGCATGGGAACCCAAGGACGTCGCGGGAGTCCCGAGGGGGTGATCGAACATCACCTGAATGTATGCCCCAACGTCCACCCCGTGAAGCAGAAGGCCCGGCGCCAATCTACAAAGAAGTAGTCCTTCATCGTACAAGAGACTCGCAAGCTAGAAGCGGCGGGTGTCATCCGTGAGGTCCAGTACCCGTAGTGGTTGGCAAACCCCGTCGTTGTACCCAAGAAAGGCGGAAAATAGCGCATGTGTGTCGACTTCACCAACCTCAACAAGGCCTGCCCACAAGACCTGTTTCCTCTGCCCCGCATCGACCAGATTGTAGACTCCACCGCCGAGTGTGACCTACTGTGCTTCCTGGATGCCTTCTCAGGTTACCACCAAATCAAGATGGCAGTGCAAGATGTCGAGAAGACTGCCTTCCTCACCCCGTGCGGAGTATACTGCTACACTTGTATGCCGTTCGGGTTGCGGAATGCAGGAGCAACCATACAGTGGTTGATGCATATCGCTCTAGGAGAGCAGCTCGGGAGGAACGCTGAGGCCTACATTGATGACATCGTGGTGAAGTCTCAGGAGGCCTCCCTCATCGAAGATTTGGAAGAAACCTTCACCAGCCTGCGTAAGGTAGATCTGCAGCTCAACCCGGAAAATTGTGTGTTCGGCCCGTCAGGTAAGCTTTTGGGCTTCCTAGTGTCGCACAGAGGGCTCGAGGCCAACCCCGAGAAGGTCAATGCCATCGAAAAGATGAGTCCGCCCATGACCCTCAAAGAGATGCAGAAGCTGCCGGCTGTGTAACATCACTCGGGCGTTTCATCTCCAAGCTGGGGGAGCGAGCCCTCCCCTTCTTCAAATTGATGAAAAGGAATGGCACATTCGAGTGGAACCCTGAGGCTGATGCAACATTCGAAGACCTCAAGAAATACCTCACCAGCCCACCGGTAATGGTGGCACCCAAACCTCAAGTGCCCCTAGTGCTTTACCTGGGCGCCACACCACATTCTGCCAGCGCGGCGTTAGTGGCTGTCCAGGAGGAGCGCCAAGACAAGACCCCACAGCCCCGGAGCGATGCTCCCGAGGCTCCCGCAGGGCCGACAAGAGATCGTGCCCTGCAAGGCGACATTCCTGAAGCCATAGTTGTCCCTTCTGGCAACCAAGCTCCCGAAGCTCCTTTACCCAATCAGGCGCCAAAGCCCCAGGCGAACCCGAGATCCACCCCCGTCGAGCACCCGGTGTACTTCGTCAACACGGTGCTCCGTGATGCTCGGGCATGCTATCCCATGCCGCAGAAGCTCTTGCTTGCACTCCTCGTCGCTTCGCTCAATATGCACCACTACTTCCAAGGACATCCCATCAAGGTCATCTCGGCCTACCCGCTAGAGAGAGTACTCCGGAGCACCAACGCAGTGGGGAGCGTCGCTGAATGGAATATCGAGCTGCAGGCGCTCCAGTTGGAATTCAGCACGAACAGATTCATCAAAGGAGCCACGCTAGCTGACTTCATGGTAGAATGGACTGATGCCCCATAGCTCAATGCGGGCGAGGACCGATCCCTCTCGCTAGGAAGTGAAGCGTCGGACAGCTGGGTCATGTACTTCAACGGCGGGTTCGCGTGCCAATGCGTGGGGGCTGGAGCTGTGCTCATCTCGCCCACTCAGGACAAGCTTTACTACGCTGTGCAGCTCTGCTTTCAGCCTGGCGATAAGGTATCCAACACATCGTGGAGTACGAGGGACTCATTGATGGTCTTAAGGCTGCGGCAGCCCTCAGAATGAAACGCCTCGTCATCAGGGGAGACTCGCAGCTCCTCGTTAACTTCTCCAACAAGCTGTACTTGCTGAAGGATGAGCATATGGAGGCATATCTTGCGGAGGTACGCAAAATGGAGAAGCAGTTCTTAGGCCTGGAGCTACAGCACGTGCCTCATGGCACCAACAAGGAAGCTAACAACATCGCCAAAAGGGCATCCAGGCGCCTACCCCAGGAGCCAGGCGTCTTCGAGGAGCGGCTCCTCAAGCCTTCGGCATCACCCCCACAAGAGGGGATGGCGACACCTTAGGAGGAACTCCCCCAAACAACGACCTCGGGAGCCCCCGCCTGCGGCCCGACCTCAGGAGCCCACCTTCTCCTGGTACTCAAGCCCCAGGAGGGATGCTAGACCAAGGAGCTCAAGGCGTACCTGGTGCGAGGAGCGCTACCAGAAAAGGAGGACGATGGCGAACGTGTAGCCCGAGAGGCCAGGACGTATTGCGTTCAAGACGGTGAGCTTTACAGGAAACAACCAAATGATGTTTCTTTACGATGCATCTCCAGGAAGCAAGGGGGCGAGCTGCTAGCCGACATCCACACAGGGGTCTGCGGGCATCACTCATCGTCACATACCCTAGTTGGCAAGGCGTTCCGCAGCGGTTTCTACTAGCCCATGTTGCTCAATGATGCCGCCGAGTGGTTTAAGTCCTGCGAGGCTTGCCAATTCCGTGCCAAGCAGATCCAATAACTGGCTCAGGGCCTCCAAATCATCCCGCTCTCCTGGTCGTTTGCGGTCTAGGAGCTGGACATCCTGGGGGCCTTCCCTCGAGCGCCCGGGGGCTACCGCTACTTCTACGTTGCCATCGACAAGTTCACCAAATGGGCAGAGGTGGAAGCCGTCCGGACCATCCTGGCCGGGTCCGCAGTCAAGTTCTTTAAGGGTCCCGTAAGCCAGTTCGGAGTCCCCAACCGCATCATCACCGACAACAGCTCACAGTTCACTAGCAACCTTTTCAAGACATATTGTGCTAACATTGGAACACATATTTTCTACGCTTCGGTAGCACACCCCAGGAGCAACGGCCAGGCTGAGCGTGCCAACGCAGAGGTTTTAAGAGGCCTCAAGAGCAGGACCTTGAAGAAGAGGCTCGAAGCTTGCGGAAGGGGTTGGCACGACGAGCTCCAGTCCGTGTTGTGGTCAGTCCGCACCACCGCCACCAAGCCTAGAGGCGAGACCCCGTTCTTCCTCGTCTACGGAGCCGAAGTGGTCCTCCCTCACGAGGTCAGGCACCATTACGCGCGGGTCCTAGCGTTCGATGAAACGCGGCAGGACGCCATGCGGGGGACGTACCTCGTGCTGGGAAAGGAACGCCGTTGGGACGCTTCGCTCCGAGCAGCAAGGTACCAGCAGGCATTGCAGAGGTACCACTGTCGCAACATCCGCTCGAGGACGCTCGAGGTAAGTGACCTCGTCCTAAGGCGAGTCCTCTCCAGGGAAGGGATGCACAAGCTTTCACCCATGTGGGAGGGCCCATTCAAGATCACCCACGTCTCCAGGCCTGGTGCCGTGCGCTTGGAGACGGGGGACGACACCCCTATCCAGAACGCGTGGAACATCCGGCACCTCTGGAAGTTCTACCCATAAAGCAAGGCCCCGTGCATGTGAAGACAAGGCCATATTGCTATGAAGGAAGGCCCCGTGCCTATGAAGACAAGGCCCTATGCCTGTGAAGCAAGCCCAAGTGCCTGTGAAGACAAGGCCCTGTGCCTGAGAAGCCAAGGCCCGGTGCTCCTGAAGCAAGCCTCACGCCTGTAAAGGTCTCCGCTCGTGACACTCTCACGTAATAATGAGTGGGGCTGTACACGCCCCGGAGTCTCTGGAGTGCCTCCCTCGGGCCTCGGGGGCTCCCTCCCACGTCCTAGTGGCAGCACTTAGCTCCGCGCTGGTGAGAAGACTAGACAAGGTGCCGGACGCGGCTGTTCATTTGCATTCCGGAGTTGGCATGCCCCTTCCTTCTTTTAATGGATTTTGAAAGTTCTGGCATTTCTCGAATGGCTTGGTGAAATCATCTCTCTCTTCGTTTCTTCCCTCCATTTTTGGCCATGCATCAGAGGGAGCGGCAGTTGCCCGACGCTCTCCCTCGCGCGTGATACGTCCATTTTGCATCATGCTTATATGTTGATATTTATTGCATTATGGGCTATTATTACACGTTATGTCATAATACTTATGCCTTTTCTCTCTTATTTTACAGGGTTTACATGAAGAGGAAGAATGCTGGCATCTGGAATTCTGGGCTGGAAAAGGAGCAAACTCTGGAAACCTATTCTGCACAACTCCAAAAGCCCCAAAACTTCACAGAACTCCGTTTCAGAAAATATAAAAAATATCTGCCAAAAGAAGACCACGAGGGGGCCGCCTGCTGTTCACGAGGGTGGGGGCGCGCCCCCTGTCTCGTGGGCCCTCTGACGGCCCCCCGATGCCCATCTTCTCCTATATGAGGTGTTTTGACCTGGAAACAATCATAAGGAGGCTTTCGGGACCAGACGCTGTCATCTCGAGGCGGAACCGAGGCGGAAACCAATCTAGGGCTCCAGCAGAGCTGTTTGGCCGGGGATACTTCCCTACGGGAGGGGGAAATCGTCACAGCCATCATCACCAAAAACTCTCCTATCTTGGGGAAGGCTATCTTCATCAACATCTTCACCAACACCATCTCCTCCCAAACCCTAGTTCATCTATTGTATCCAATCTTTGTATCCAAACCTCATATTGGTACCTATGGGTTGCTAGTAGTGTTGATTACTCCTTGTAGTTGATGCTAGTTGGTTTATTTGGTGGAAGATCATATGTTCAGATCCATTATGCATATTAATGCCCCTCTGATCATGAACAATATTATGTCTTGTGAGTAGTTACTTTTGTTCCTGAGGACATGGGAGAAGTCTTGCTATTAGTAGTCATGTGAATTTGGTCTTCGTTCGATATTTTGATGAGATGTATATTGTCTCTCCTCTAGTTGTGTCATGTGAACATCGACTACATGAAACTTCACCATTATTTGGGCCTAGAGGAAGGCATTGGCAAGTAATAAGTAGATGATGGGTTGCTAGAGTGACAGAAACTTAAACCCTAGTTTATGCGTTGCATCGTAAGGGGCTGATATGGATCCATTTGTTTCATGCTATGGTTAGGTTTACCTTAATACTTCTTTTGTAGTTGCGAATGCTTGCATTAGAGGTTAATCATAAGTGGGAGACTTGTCCAAGTAAGGGCAGCACCCAAGCACCGGTCCACCCACATACCAAATTAACAAAGTACCGAACGAGAAACAAATGATCGTGATGAAAACTAGCTTGACGATAATTCCCATGTGTCCTGGGGAGCGCTTTCCTTTATATAAGAGTTTGTTTAGGCTTGGCATTTGTTACAAAAAGTATTGAGCCATCTTGTTGCACCTTATTTACTTTTACCTTTTGTTACTTGCTACCAATTACCTTATCACAAAACTATATGTTACCTATAATTTCAGTGCTTGCTGAAAATACCTTACTAAAAACTGCCTCTCATTTCCTTCTGCTCCTCGTTGGGTTCGACACTCTTACTTATCCAAAGGACTACGATAGATCCCCTACACTTGTGGGTCATCAAGACTCTTTTCTGGCGCCGTTGCCGGGGAGTGAAGCGCCTTTGGTAAGTGGAATTTGGTACGGAAAAATTTATATATTGTGCTGAAATTTATTGTCACTTGTTACTATGGCTCATAATCCTTTGAGGGGCTTGTACGGGGTATCTTCACCCCGACCAGAAGAGCAAAGAGTTGCTCCTCAACCTACTGCACCTACTGAAAATGTCTGCTTTGAAATTCCTTCGGGTATGATAGAGAAACTGCTAGATAATCCTTTTACAGGAGACGGAACACTGCATCCCGATTTACACCTAATCTGTGTGGATGAAGTTTGTGGATTATTTAAGCTTGCAGGTATGCCCGAGGATGTTATCAAGAAGAAGGTCTTCCCTTTATCTTTGAAGGGAGATGCATTGACATGGTTTAGGCTATGTGACGATACTGGATCATGGAATCATAATCGTATGAAGTTGGAATTTCATCACAAGTTCTACCCTATGCACCAAGTTCATCGTGATCATAATTATATTTATATTTTTTGGCCTCGCGAAGGAGAAAGCATCTCTCAAGCTTGGGGGAGGCTTAAGTCAATGTTATATTCATGCCCCAATCATGAGCTCTCAAGAGAAATGTTTATTCAATAAAATTATGCTCGGCTTTCTCTAGATAATCGCTCCATGCTCGATACTTCTTGTTCTGGCTCTTTTATGATGAATACTATTGAATTCAAATGGGATTTATTGGAAAGAATTAAACGCAACTCTGAAGATTGGGATCTCAACGAAGGTAAGGAGTCAGGTATGACCCCGAAGTTTGATTTTGTTAAAGCTTTTATGGATACCGATGTTTTCTGTGAGTTTAGCACTAAGTATGGACTTGACTCTGAGATAGTAGCTTCTTTCTATGAATCATTTGCTACTCATGTTGATCTTCCCAAGGAGAAGTCGTTTAAATACCATCCTCCCATTGAAGTAAAAGTAGTTAAACTTGTTAAAGTTGAAGAAAAGACTATCACTTATAATGTTGATCCTATTGTTCCTACTGCTTATATTGAGAAACCACCCTTCCCTGTTAGAATAAAGTATCATGCTAAAGCTTCAACTGTAGTTTGTAAGAGTAATACTAGAACACCAACACCCTCTGAGCAAATTAAAGTTGAACCTAGTGTTGTTATGGTTAAATATCTCTTGGTAGAAGATTTAGATGGTCATGTTATTTACCTCCAAGAAGAGTCTGCTAGAATAGCCAAACCCAATGCTAGGAATAAACATAGACCTATTGTAGGCTTGCATGTTATCTATATTAAGATAGGAGATCATTGCTATCATGGTTTATGTGATGTAGGTGCTAGTGCGAGCATTATCCCTCATACCTTATATCAAGAAATTATGCATGATACTGCACCTGTTGAGTTAGAAGGGATTAATGTTACTATTAAGCTTGCTAATAGAGACACTATTTCACCAGTTGGGATTGTTAGAGATGTTGAAGTCTTGTGTGGGAAGGTTAAATACCCTGCTGATTTTCTTATTCTTAGTTCCCCACATGATGAATTTTGTCCCATTATATTTGGTAGACCCCTCATGAATACTGTTAATGCTAAGATGGACTGCGTGAAAGATATCGTTCCTGTTGGATTAGGGGATATGTCTCATGATTTTAACTTTGCTAAATTTCGTAGACAACCCCTTGATAAAGAACTACCTAGTAAGGATGAAATTATTGGTCTTGCTTCCATTGATGTACCTCCTAATGATCCTTTAGAACAATACTTTCTAGACCATGAAAATGATATGCATATGAATGAGAGAAGGGAAATAGATGAAATATTCTTTAATCAGGGACCCGTATTGAAAAACAACTTGCCTGTTGAAATCCTAGGGGATCCTCCTCCACCCAAGGGTGATCCCTTGTTTGAACTTAAACCTTTGCCTGATAATATTAAGTATGTTTATCTTGATGAAAAGAAGATATATCATGTTATTATTAGAGCTAACCTTTCAGAGCAGGAAGAAGAAAAACTATTTAAAACTTTGAGGAAGCATCGTGCTGCTATTGGATATACTATGGATGATCTTAAGGGCATCAGTCCCACTTTATGCCAACACAAGATAGAGTTGGAAGAAAACGCTAAACCAGTTATTGACCATCAGCGACGTTTAAATCCTAAGATGAAAGAAGTGGTAAGGAAGGAAATACTGAACCTTCTAGAGGCAGGTATTATCTATCCAATTGCTGATAGCCAGTGGGTAAGTCCTGTCCATTGTGTCCCTAAGAAGGGAGGTATGACTGTTGTTCCTAATCATAAAGATGAATTGATCCCTCAAAGAATAGTTATAGGTTATAGGATGGTAATTGATTTCCGTAAGTTAAATAAAGCTACTTAGAAAGATCATTAACCCTTGCCTTTTATTGATCAAATGCTAGAAAGGTTATCCAAACATACTCATTTTCGCTTTCTAGATGGTTATTCTGGTTTCTCTCAAATACCTGTGTTAAAAGGGGATCAAGAAAAGAACACTTTTACTTGCCCCTTCTGTACTTTTGCTTATAGACGTATGGCTTTTCGTTTATGTAATGCACCTGCTACCTTTCAAAGATGCATGATGGCTATATTCTCTGATTTTTCGTGAAAAGATTGTTGAGGTTTTCATGGATGATTTCTCCGTTTACGGAACTTCTTTTGATGATTGCTTAAGCAACCTTGATCGAGTTTTGTAGAGATGTGAAGACACTAATCTTGTCTTGAATTGGGAGAGGTGCCACTTTATGGTTAATGAAGGCATTATCTTGGGACACATAATTTCTGAAAGAGGTATTGAATTTGACAAGGCTAAAGTTGATGCTATTGAAAATATGTCGTGCCCCAAGGACATCAAAGGTATACGCAGTTTCCTTGGTCATGTCGGGTTTTATAGGAGGTTCATAAAGGACTTCTCCAAAATCTCTAGGCCTCTGATAATCTCTTACAAAAAGATATTCCTTTTGTCTTTGATGATGATTGTCTAGAGGCAGTTGAAATACTTAAGAAAGCATTTATCTATGCACCTATTGTCCAGCCTCCTGACTGGAATTTACCTTTTGAGATTATGTGTGATGCTAGTGATTATGCTGTAGGTGCTGTTTTAGGGCAAAGAGTTGATAAGAAATTAAATGTTATCCAGTATGCTAGAAAAACTCGTAGACAGTGCCCAGAAAAATTATGCTACCACTGAGAAAGAATTTTTAGCAGTTGTATTTGCTAGTGATAAGTTTAGACCTTATATTGTTGATTTGAAAGTAACCATTCACACTGACCTTATATGGACATCAAAGGTAGTTTACTTCTACTACTATGGCTAACGTTTAGCAATAAAGTAAAGTAATTACATGGCGTTATTCTGTTACACGCAGGTCATACAATAATTAAGACAACTCCTATGGCTCCTGATGGTTGTCATTTTCATCGACATGCAAGTCGTTATTCCCTATTACAAGAACATGATCAATCTCATACATCACATATATCATTCATCACATCTTCTTGGCCATACCACATCACATAGCACATGCTGCAAGAACAAGTTAGACGACCTCTAATTGTTGTTGCAAGTTTTTACGTGGCTTCTATATGTTTCTAGCAAGAACGTTTCTTACCTACGCCAAAACCACAACGTGATAAGTCAATTTCTATTTACCCTTCATAAGGACCCTTTTCATCGAATCCGATCTGACTAAAGTAGGAGAGACAGACACCCGCCAGCCACCTTTATGCAACTAGTGCATGTCAGTCGGTGGAACCAGTCTCACGTAAGCGTACGTGTAAGGTCGGTCCGGGCCGCTTCATCCCACGATGCCGCCGAATCAAGATTGGACTAGTAAGGTAAGAAAATTGAGCAAACTCAACGCCCACAACTTGTTTGTGTTCTACTCGTGCAAGATGCTACGCAAAGACCTAGCTCAGATGCCACTGTTGGGGAACGTAGCAGAATTCAAAAAATTTCCTACGCTTCACCAAGATCAATCTAAGGAGTCATCTAGCAACGAGCATAATGGAGTGCATCTACATACCCTTCTGTAGATCGCGAGCGGAAGCGTTCGAAGGAACATGGATGAAGTAGTCGTACTCTTCACGATCCTCGTCACCGATGATCCCAGCGCCGAACGGACGGCACCACCGCGTTCAACACATGTACGGTACAGCGACGTCTCCTCCTTCTTGATCCAGCAAGGGGGAGGAGAGGTTGACGGAGATCCAGCAACACGACGGCGTGGTGGTGGATGCAACAGGAAAACCTGCAGGGCTTCGCCGGCGCCCTGCGAGAGGAGATGGAAGTGTGACGGGAGGGAGGAGAGGCGCCAGAGGCTTGGGGTGCGGCTGACCTCTCCCCCCCCCCATATATTATATATAGGGGCCAGGGGGGCGCCGGCCCTAGGGAGATCAGATCTCCTAGGGGGCGGCGGCCAGGGGGTAGACTTGCCCCCCAAGGCATAGGGGGCGCCCCCTCCCCCTAGGGTTTCAACCCTAGGCGCATGGAGAGGGGGCCCATGTGGTGCGCCAGCCCACCAGGGGCTGGCCCCCTTCCCCTTGCGGCCTACGGGACCCACCGGGATGGGTGGCCCCACCCGGTGGACCCCCGGGACCCCTCCGGTGGTCCCGGGACACTCCCGGTGACCCCCGGGGTTCACCCGATGGCCGAAACTGGACTTCCTATATATTATTTTTTACCTTCGGACCATTCCGGAGCTCCTTGTGACATCCGGGATCTCATCCGGGACTCCGAACAACATTCGGGTTTCCATGTGCATGTATCTCTACAACCCTAGCGTCACTGTAACTTAAGTGTGTAGACCCTACGGGTTCGGGAGACACGCAGACATGACCGAGACGACTCTCCGGTCAATAACCAACAGCGGGATCTGGATACCCATGTTGGTTCTCACGTGTTCCTCGATGATATCATCGGATGAACCACTGTGTCAAGGATTCACTCAATCCCGTATGTTATTCCCTTTGTCTATCGGTACGGTACTTGCGCGAGATTCGATCGTCGGTATGCCCGATACCTTGTTCAATCTCGTCACAGCAAGTCTCTTTACTCGTTCCATAATCTATCATCCCGTGACTAACTGCTTAGTCACTTTGAGCTCTTTATGATGATGTCTTACCGAGTGGGCCCAGAGATACCTCTCCGTCATACGGAGTGACAATATCCCAGTCTTCGTTCGTACCAACTCAATAGACACTTTCGGAGATACCCGTTGTGTACCTTTATAGCCACCCAGTTACGTTGTGACGTTTGGCACACCCAAAGTATTCCTACAGTATCCGGGAGTTGCACAACCTCATGGTCTAAGGAATAAATACTTGACACTGGAAAAGCTTAAGCATTACGAACTATACGATCTCGTGCTAGGCTCAGGATTGGGTCTTGTCCATCACATCATTCTCCTAATGATGCGATCCCGTTATCACTGACATCCTATGTCCATGGTTAGGAAACCGTGACCATCTGTTGATCAACGAGCTAGTAACTAGAGGCTTACCAGGGACACGTTGTGGTCTATGTATTCACACATGTATCGCTGTTTCCGTACAATACAATTCAAGCATGAATAGCAGACAATTATCATGAACAAGGAAATATAATAATAATCCTTTTATTATTTCCTCTAGGGCATATTTCCAACATATTTGGGCCTAGTGGAAGGCATTGTGAAGTAATAAGTAGATGATGGGTTCCTAGAGTGACAGAAGCTTAAACCCTAGTTTATGCTTTGCTTCGTAAGGGGCTGATTTGGATCCATATGTTTCAGGCTACGGTTAGGTTTACCTTAATACTTTTTTTGTAGTTGCGGATGCTTGCATTAGAGGTTAATCATAAGTGGGAGGCTTGTCCAAGTAAGGGCAGCACCCAAGCACCGGTCCACCCACATACCAAATTATCAAAGTACCGAACGCGAATCAGACGATCGTGACGAAAACTAGATTGACTATAATTCCCATATGTCCTCGGGAGCGCTTTACCTTGCATAAGATTTTGTCCAGGCTTGTCCTTTGCTACATAAAGGATTGGGCCACCTTGGTGTACCTTATTTAATTTTACCTTTTGTTACTTGCTACCAATTATCCTATCACAAAACTATCTATTACCTATAATTTCAGTGCTTGCTGAAAATACGTTACTGAAAACTGCCTATCATTTCCTTCTGCTCCTCGTTGGGTTCGACACTCTTACTTATCTAAAGGACTACGATAGATCCCCTACACTTGTGGGTCATCAAGACTATTTTCTGGCGCCATTGCCGGGGAGTGAAGCACCTTTGGTAAGTGGAATTTGGTAAGGAAAAATTTATATAGTGTGCTGAAATTTATTGTCACTTGTTACTATGGCTCAAAATCCTTTGAGGGGCTTGTTCGAGGTATCTTCACCCCGAGCAGAGGAGCAAAGTGTTGCTTCTCAACCTACTGCACCTAATGAAAATTTTTGCTTTGAGATTCCTTCGGGTATGATAGAGGAACTGCTTGAAAATCCTTATACAGGAGACGGAACACTTCACCTAGATTTACATCTAATCTATGTGGATGAAGTTTGTGGATTGTTAAGCTTGCAGGTATGCCCGAGGATGTTATCAAGAAGAAGGTCTTACCTTTATCTTTGAAGGGAGATGCATTGACATGGTTTAGGCTATGCGATGATATGGGATCTTGGAACTATAATCGTCTGAAGATGAAATTTCATTAGAAGTTCTACCCTATGCACCAGGTTCATCGTGATCGTAATTATATTTATATTTTCTGGCCTCGCGAAGGATAAAGGATCGCTCAAGCTTGGGGGAGGCTTAAGTCAATGTTATATTCATGCCCCAATCATGAGCTCTCAGGAGAAATGATCATTCAAAAAATTTATGCTCGGCTTTCTCATGATAATCGCTCCATGCTCGATACTTCTTGTTCTGGCTCTTATATGATGAAGACTATTGACTTCAAATGGGATTTATTGGAAATAATTAAATGCAACTCCGAAGATTGGGACCTCGACGAAGGTAAGGAGTCAGGTATGACCCCTAAGTTTGAATGTGTTAAAGCTTTTATGGATACAGACGTTTTTCGTGAGTTTAGCACTAAATCTTGACTTGGCTCTCAGATAGTAGCTTCTTTTGTGAATCTTTTGCTACTCATGTTGATCTCCCCAAGGAGAAGTTGTTTAAATACCATCCCCCTATAGAAGTAAAAGTAGTTGAACCTATTAAAGTTGAAGAAAAGACTATCACTTATAATGTTGATCCTGTCATTCCTACCGCTTATATTGAGAAACCACCTTTCCCAGTTAGGATAAAGGATCATGCTCAAGCTTCAACTGTAGTTCGTAAGAGTAATACTATAACACCTACACCCTCTGAGCAAATTAAAGTTGAACCTAGTGTTGCTATGGTTAAAGATCTCTTGGTAGAAGATTTAGATGGACATGTTATTTATCTCCAAGAAGAGTCTGCTAGAATAGCCAAACCCAATGCTAGGAATAATCATAAACCTATCGTAGGCTTGCCCGTTATCTCTGTTAAGATAGGAGATCATTGCTATCATGGTTTATGTGACGTAGGTGATAGTGCGAGTATTATCCCTCTTGACTTGTATAACAAAATTATGCATGATATTGCACCTGTTGAGTTAGAAGGGATTGTTGTTACTATTAAGCTTGCTAATAGAGATACTATTTCACCAGTTGGGGTTGTTAGAGATATTGAAGTCCTATGTGGGAAGGTTAAAAACCCTGTTGATTTTCTTGTTCTTAGTTCCCCACAAGATGCTTTCTGCCCCATTATATTTGGTAGACCCTTCTTGAATACCGTTAATGCCAAGATAGACTGTGTGAAAGATATTGTCACTGTCGGATTAGGGGATATGTCTCATGATTTTAACTTGCTGAATTCCATAGACAACCCCTTGAAAATGCACCATCCAGTAAGGATGAACTTATTGGTCTTGCTTCTATTGTCGTGCCACCTAATGATCCTTTAGAACAATACTTGCTAGACCATGAAAATGATATGCAAATGAATGAGAGAAGGGAGATAGATGAAATATTCCTTACACAGGGACCCGTATTGAAAAACAACTTGCCTGTTGAAATCCTAGGGGATCCTCCTCCACCCAAGGGTGATCCAGTGTTTGAACTTAAACCTTTGCCTGATAATCTTAAGTATGTTTATCTCGATGAAAAGAAGATATATCCTGTTATTATTAGTGCTAATCTTTCAGAGCATGAAGAAGAAAGGTTATTGAAAACTCTGAAGAAGCACCGAGCTCCTATTGGATATACTCTGTATGATCTTAAGGGCATTAGTCCCAATATATGTCAACACAAGATAAAATTGGAAGAAAATGCTAAACCAATTATTGATCATCAGCGACGATTAAATCCTAAGATGAAAGAAGTGGTAAGGAAAGAAATTCCAAAGCTTCTAGAGGCAGGTATTATCTATCCCATTGCTGATAGCCAGTGGGTAAGTCATGTCCATTGTGTTCCTAAGAAAGGAGGTATGACTGTAGTCCCTAATGATAAAGATGAATTGATCCCACAAAGAATAGTTATGGGTTATAGGATGGTAAATGATTTCCGTAAGTTAAATAAACCTACTAAGAAAGATCATTACCCCTTGCCATTTATTGATCAAATGCTAGAAAGGTTATCCAAACATACTCATTTCTGCTTTCTAGATGGTTATTCTGGTTTCTCTCAAATACCTGTGTCAAAAGGGGATCAAGAAAAGACCACCTTTACTTGTCCTTTCGGTACCTTTGCTTATAGACGTATGCCTTTTGGTTTATGTAATGCACCTGCTACCTTTCAAAGATGTATGATGGCTATATTCTCTGACCTTTGTGAAAAGATTGTCGAGGTTTTCATGGATGATTTCTCCATTTACGGAACTTCTTTTGATGATTGCTTAAGCAACCTTGATCGAGTTTTGCAGAGATGCGAAGACACTAATCTTGTCTTGAATTGGGAGAAGTGTCACTTTATGGTTAATGAAGGCATTGTCTTGGGACATAAAATTTCTGAGAGAGGTATTGAAGTTGACAAAGCTAAGCTTGATGCTATTGAAAAGATGCCATACCCTAAGGACATCAAAGGTATACGAAGTTTCCTTGGTCATGTAAGGTTTTATAGGAGGTTCATTAAGGACTTCTCCAAAATCTCCAGGCCTCTAACTAATCTTTTAAAGAAATATATTCCTTTTGTCTTTGATGATGATTGTCTAGAAGCATTTGAAATACTTAGGAAAGCATTGATCTCCACACCTATTGTCTAGCCTCCTGACTGGAATTTACCCTTTGAGATTATGTGCGATGCTAGTGATTATGCTGTAGGAGTTGTTCTAGGGCAAAGAGATGATAAGAAATTGAATGTTACCCAGTATGCTAGTAAAACTCTAGATAGTGCCCAAAGAAATTATGCCACCACTAAGAAAGAACTTTTAGTAGTTGTGTTTGCATGCGATAAGTTTAGACCCTATATCGTTGATTCTAAAGTAACTATTCACACTGATCATGTTGCTATCAAATACCTTATGGAAAAGAAAGATGCTAAACCTAGACTTATTAGATGGGTTCTCTTGCTGCAAGAGTTTGACTTGCATATTATTGATAGAAAGGGAGCTGAGAACCCCGTTGGAGACAACTTGTCTAGGCTAGAGAACATACTTGATGACCCACAACCTATTGATGATAGCTTTCCTGATGAACAATTAGCTGTCATAAATACTTCTCGTACCGCTCCATGGTATGATAATTATGCTAATTACATTGTTGCTAAGTTTATACCTCCTAGCTTCACATACCAGCAAAAGAAGAAGTTCTTCTATGATTTGAGACATTACTTTTGGGATGACCCACATCTTTATAAAGAAGGAGTAGATGGTATTATTAGACGTCATGTACCTGAGCATGAACAGGAACATATCCTACTCAAGTGCCATTTCGAAGCTTATGGAGGACACCATGCGGGAGATAGAACTGCCATAAGGTATTGCAATCTGGTTTTTATTGCCCTACTCTCTTCAAGGACGCCCGTAAATTTGTCTTATCTTGTGATGAATGTCAAAGATTTGGTAATATCAGTAGATGTCAAGAAATGCCTATGAATTATTCACTCGTTATTGAACCATTTGATGTTTGGGGCTTTGATTATATGGGACCGTTTCCTACCTCTAATGGGTACACACATATTCTAGTTGCTGTTGATTACGTTACTAAGTGGGTAGACGCTATTCCTACTAGTAGTGTTGATCATAACACCTCTATTAAGATGCTTAAAGATGTTATTTTTCCAAGGTTTGGAGTTCCGAGATATCTAATGACTGATGGTGGTTCACACTTTATTCATGGTGCTTTCCGTAAAATGCTTGCTAAGTATGATGTTAACAATAGAATTGCATCCCCTTATCACCCACAGACTAGTGGTCAAGTAGAACTAAGTAATAGAGAGCTGAAATTAATTTTGCAAAAGACAATTAATAGGTCTAGGAAGAATTGGTCCAAGAAACTTGATGATGCATTATGGGCCTATAGAACTGCATACAAAAATCCTATGGGTATGTCTCCATATAAGATGGTTTATGGAAAGGCTTGTCACTTACCTCTTGAGATAGAACATAAGGCATATTCGGCTATTAAAGAGCTCAATTATGATTTCAAACTTGTCGATGAGAAGAGGTTATTTGAATCTAGCTCCCTTGATGAATTGAGAACCCAGGCTTATGAGAATGCCAAGCTGTTTAGAGAAAAAGTTAAAACATGGCATGACAAAAGGATACAAAAGCGTGAGTTTAACGTTGGTGATTATTTCTTGCTATAAAACTCTCATTTAGAATTTTTTGTAGAAAAACTTCTCTCTAAGTGGGAAGGACCTTACGTTATCGAGGAGGTCTATCGTTCCCGTGCCATAAAAATCAACAACTTCGAAGGCACAAATCCGAAGGTGGTGAACGGTCAAAGAAGAAAACAATATATCTCAGGTAATCCTATAAATGTTGAAACCAATGTTATTGAAGCCGTGACCCCGGAGGAATACATAAGGGACACTTTCCAGAATGATCCAGACTCCGAAAAGGAAGATGTATGTGGTACGGTAAGTCAACCGACTCCAAAACAGTTCTAAAGGCAATTTTTCTCTGTTTTTGAATATTTAGAAAAATAGAAAAATTAGTGGCACTCCGGAAGAGACACGAGCCGTCCACGAGGGTGGAGGGCGCTCCCCCCTGCCTCATGGGAAGCTCGTGTGCCTCCCGGACTCCGATTTCTTGTATGTTACTCCTTTTGGTCGGTAAAAATTAATTATATATACTCCCGAAGGTTTTGACCTCTGTTCCTCTCTTTTTGTTTCGAGCTGTTTCTGTCGCAGATAAGAGCAATATGTCGTCCCAGGATACGGAAGGAGAAAGCTATGTGGTGGATTTCCTCGCGGACCCTAAGGTCTGTGGGGACTTGGAGCATTATGGTTGGACCACGGAGGAAGAAGAGGACCATGATCCCAAGGGGAAGGATTGGACCAACTCAGATGAAGACGAAATCCCACTACCTCAACCGGGGGACATGCATGTGGAGTTCAAAAAGTCAAGCCTCCCGACAGAGTAAAGAAATCTAAGATCGAATTTATCCCTTTTAACCTCTTGCAGGAGAACAAGCAAGCACTATGCAAGAAGATATTAAACCTTGAGCAAGAGATCAATGATCTAAAGGAGCAAAAGTTTGTCCTTAATAGCAAGCTAAGGAAGAAGCCAACCTCACCACCACCGAAGAAGGAGACATAATCATATGGGTATGGGCACTCCCCTTGGCAACTGCCAAGCTTGGGGGAGTGGCCCCGGTATCGTATCACCATCACTCCTATCTTCACCGTTTTTCTTAGTTCGATCCTTTTGGTAGTATCTTGATCTAGTAGAATAAAGTTAGCATGATCTAGTTGTGAGCTTTTGCTTTATATTCTTTACCCTTTGTAATCGAGTCCGTGAGTTATATAATAAAGATTAGTGTTGAGTCAAGGGCTTGATTTCCTCACTTGGGTCATGATAAAAAGAAAGAAAACATAAAAAGTATCCAAGAGATCATATTGATCTTATGGGAAGTAATGACTTCACATATAAAGAGTAGGATGAATAAGAGTGGTTGGGAGTTGACAAGCATAGTTTTGGTCATCGTTGCAATTAATAAGAAGTAATAAAAGAAGAGAGGCTTCACATACAAATATACTATCTTGGACATCTTTTATGATTGTGAGCATTCATTAAAATATGACATCCTAAAGAGTTGATGTTGGATAAGGAAGACAACATAATGGGTTATGTCTGCTTATATCTGAAATAAAGTATATTGTCATGGATCATCGAACATGTTGAGCTTTCCTTTCCCCCTCATGCTAGCCAAAACTCCTCGCACTAAATAGAGATACTACTTGTGCTTCCATACTTCCTTAAACCTAGTTTTGCCATGAGAGTCCACCATACCTACCTATGGATTGAGAAAGATCTTTCCAAGTAAGTTGTCATGCTGTAAACTCGCTGAAATATGCATGATTTATTAGTGTGGAGGAAATAAGCTTTATACGATCTTGTGATATGGAAGTAATAAAAGCGACGGACTACATAATAAAGGTGCTTATCACAAGCGGCAATATAAAGTGACGTTCTTATATGCTAAGACTTTGGGCATCCAACCATAAAAACACATGACAACCTCTGCTTCCGTCTACGAAGGGCCTATCTATTATTCTTGCCTTATAAGAGTCAAGGTGAAATTCACCTTTCCTTTTTGCATTTTATCCTTTGGCAAGCACATTATGTTGGAAAGATCCTGACATATATACCCACTTGGATGCATGTTTTCATGGTCTATTACTGTTGACATTACCCTTGAGGTAAAAGGTTGCGAGGCAACACCATAAGCCCCTATCTTTCTCTGTGTCCGATTAAAACTCCATAAACATAGTATTGCATGAGTATGAGCAATTGTGAAAGACTATATGATAGTTGAGTATGTAGGCTTGCTAAAAAGCTCTTATTTTGACTCTTTCTGATGTTACGATAAATTGCAATTGCTTCAATGACTGAGATCAAAGTTTGTTAGTTTTCAATGAAGTTTAGGATTCATGCTTGATATTGTGAATGAATTTTTACTTTAGCATAAGAATCATATGACAATATATATATGTTGTTGTTATGAGAATGATCATGATGCCCTCATGTCCGTATTTTATTTTTATCTACACCTCTATCTCCAAACATGTGGACATATTTTTGATATCGGCTTTCGCTTGAGGACAAGCGAGGTCTAAGCTTGGGGCAGTTGATACATCCATTTTGCATCATGCTTATATGTTGATATTTATTGCATTATGGGCTGTTATTACACGTTATGTCAGAATACTTATGCCTTTTCTCTCTTATTTTACAAGGTTTACATGAAGAGGGAGAATGCCGGCAGCTGGAATTCTGGGCTGGAAAAGGAGCAAACTCTGGAAACTAATTCTGCACAAATCCAAAAGCCCCGAAACTTCGCAAAACTCCGTTTCAGAAAATATAAAAAATATTTGGCAAAAGAAGATCACGAGGGGGGCCACCTGCTGTCCACGAGGGTGGGGGCGCGCCCCCCTCTGGGCGCGCCCCCTATATCGTGGGCCCTCTGACGGCCCCCCGATGCCCATCTTCTCCTATATGAGGTGTTTTGACCTGGAAAAAAATCATAAGGACGCTTTCGAGACCAGACGCCACCGTCTCGAGGCGGAACCGAGGCGGAAACCAATCTAGGGCTCCGGCAGAGCTGTTCTGCCGGGGATACTTCCCTCTGGGAGGGGAAATCGTCACCGATGTCATCACCAACAACTCTCCCATCTTGGGGAGGGCTATCTTCATCAACATCTTCACCATCACCATGTCCTCTCAAACCCTAGTTCATCTCTTGTATCCAAACCTCAGATTGGTACATGTGGGTTTCTAGTAGTGTTGATTACTCCTTGTAGTTGATGCTAGTTGGTTTATTTGGTGGAAGATCATATGTTAATATCCATTATGCATATTAATACCCATCTGATCATGAACAATATTATGTCTTGTGAGTAGTTACTTTTGTTCCTGAGGACCTGGGACAAGTCTTGCTATTAGTAGTCATGTGAATTTGGTCTTCGTTCGATATTTTGATGAGATGTATGTTGTCTCTCCTCTAGTGGTGTCTTGTGAACGTCAACTGCATGACACTTCACCATTATTTGGGCCTAGAGGAAGGCATTGGGAAGTAATAAGTAGATGGTGGGTTGCTAGAGTGACAGAAGCTTAAACCCTAGTTCATGAGTTGCTTCGTAAAGGGCTGATATGGATCCATTTATTTCATGCTATGGTTAGGTTTACCTTAATACTTCTTTTGTAGTTGCGGATGCTTGCATTAGAGGTTAATCATAAGTGGGAGAATTGTCCAAGTAAGGGTAGCATCCAAGCACCGGTCCACCCACATACCAAATTATCAAAGTAGCGAACGCGAATCAGATGATCGTGATGAAAACTAGCTTGACGATAATTACCATGTGTCCTCGGGAGCGCTTTCCTTTATATAAGAGTTTGTTCAGGTTTGTCCTTTGCTACAAAAAGTATTGGGCCATCTTGCTGCACCTTATTTACTTTTACCTTTTCTTACGTGCTACCAATTACCTTATCACAAAACTATCTGTTACCTATAATTTCAGTGCTTGCATAAAGTACCTTACTGAAAACTGCCTATCATTTCCTTCTGCTCCTCGTTGGGTTTGACACTCCTACTTATCGAGAGGACTACGATAGATCCCCTACACTTGTGGGTCACCAGCAAACTTCCCTTAGCCTCTGCGAGGCATCCATGTTTGGGTTTGTGATCGACGCACCCCTCTCCTTAGGTCCGTGCCCCACGGGTACCACGACAGGGTGTGTTTGACCATGTTCAGCCCATGCCAGGGACCTCATGCGGTGAAGGATAATAATATCCTAACGAGTTTCTGCAGCTTCCCAAAGGGTCGCGCGTCATGAGATGGGGGCTATCCCGAGTAAGTCAAGATAAGTCTCCTCACCCTATGGGCACATAATACACAAACCTCGCAACACTGGCCGGGAACACTAAACATGGCGCCAAGCAGCATAAAAACCACGGTTCATTACATGCCCTTCATGGGCCCCATACTCGTCTGTCTTAGTAATGTAGGAAGAAAGGAAGAGCAAGGACAAGCAATGACGGCTCCTACGATGCGGCTGTTCACGAGGACCGGCTCCCCGAGCTCAGCCGGAGTCCTCCTCATGCTACACCGGGGCGTGATGACAAGACGACCCAGCACCGCCCTCAAAGCGGGCGTGGCGGCATGGTAGCTGATCGTAGCCATCGCTGCTGGAGCTGCCGCTGTAGGAGGAGCTACCGTAGCTGAATGAACTGCGGCCAGTGCTGAGGGCGAGTTCACCTTCACCCTCGTCACGGCTATCGCCAAGGCCGAGCACCTCGCTGCCGTCGTTGTCCTCGGGGAAGCACCCGGTAAAGTGGCCATCTTCCCTGAACACCCTCCCAAAGAGGTTTGAGTCGCCATCATACCTGAAGTGGAGCATGCACCGCCTAGCTAGGCTGCGCGCGCGGGCAAACGTGTGTCAGTCGCGGGCCAGGGTCACGGCGCCCGCAACAGAGATCTGCACCACAACCCACGAGGTCCTGCTGCAAAAACCATCCGCCTGCAGCCAAAGACCACCGGAGCTCGTGGCCGGAAGTTCACCGGGTAGGGAGCGCGGGAGCTGGAGCGGGGTACCGGACGGGCTCTCTGACCACACAACAAACTCCAGCATCACCTCCGCCAAATGTAAGCGCGGCCGGGGAGGCCGAACGACCCCGGCGCCCCCCCCCCCTCATTCACAAGGCTGCAACAGCCTCGGCGATCCCCACCACGCGAGGGGCCGCCGCCGCGGCTGCCAACGGCGGCGCCGGGCGCTGAGGAGGTCCGCCCATTCCCGCGAGGGGCCGCGACAGGGGTTGCGGCACACTTGCGGGGGCGGCCTCATTCCCTCTTAGGTAGTGGTGAGCCGGGCCTCTCCTGACGGGTCTTCCCCTTCTCCACGGATGAGAACCTCCTCACCGGTGCCATGGGTGTCGATGCGAAGCGAGAAGCAAGGAGGAAGAAGAATATGCGAACGAAATGAAGGACGAGACGGGCAACGGGGGCTCCGCCCATCGCCTAATTTATAGCCAAAGGAAGGCCAATCGCTGGCCTCCATAATCACAGGTAATGATGGTCCTCTGTGCATGCAGGGACTTTTCAAGTCATGCGGTTGCCGAGGCGGCGTGGGGAAGTGGAGACGCCCACGTCCCATCAATCACCACGCTTCAACCAAGGCCACCGGCTTTTGGGGGCCCGCGACGCTCCGCACTTAACCCTTGGCCTCGCCGCGAAGCCAAGTCCGAGTGCTCCTTGGGCCCGAGGGCTACTGTCGGCGTCGTGGGAACGGGGGTACCCAGACTTGCCTACCTGCTGCCCGGAGTGTGGCCCAACCTCATCAGGAACCACTCAAGACCCTGCGAGTGGCTGAGCCTCGCGAGGTGGATGACACAAGACCTCCCCTGGGACGGCCTCACTAGGTTTGCTCCCGAGGAGCGGAGATATTACGGCTAGGGGCCCCTCACGAGTTCCTCGTGATGTGAGCCATGAAGACCAAGGCCAGGCGGGCGCCAGCGGGCGCATGATGCCACTTTCCTCTTTGGTGCTAAAGGGGCAAGCGCAGGAGAGGAGTCCCGAGGCATTAGACAATGGTTTCCATATCAGCGCAACGAGACCAAGACCAGCAGGACGGCAGAATGGAGGTCATCGCAGAGCCCACGGTTGCGTTACCACCAGAGCCTTTGGCAGGTGAAGACCACCTTTTGTTAGGATAGCTTGTACTAGTTGTCCCCCTTCAAAATTGGCCATTGTGGGATCCCTTCCTGCTCAATATTCTGGAAGAGTATCCGGGCCTCTATAAATAGGACTAGCCACCACCATATGGGGCTTCTCATCTGGAGCCAACCCAAAACCTAAAAGGGGGGACGGATCAGCAAGATCACCCTTGCTCTCCCCAAGCACAAGAACACCTCTCCTCAGGAGGCTGTTATTCCCATGTACTAGTTCTTCCTCAGCCTATAAGGCAATCCACCACACCACACTGGATTAGGGTATTACACCACAACGGTGGCCCGAACCAGTATAAACCCTTGTGTCCTTTGTTCTTCGAGTTTGACGAGCTAGGCCTAGGAATCGGTGCGAGAGCGAGCTAGAGCGGAAAGGAGAGATCGTCGTGCACGCCCCAGTATTCGAACCTCAAGGGTTTTTCCGGAACCCAAAATCCGACAAAGTCCAATATGATCCATCAGCATTCATGTTCCTTTCAAAGCCAACACCCTCTTTCCTAGGGTTTCGGTTCAAGATCTGCTTTTTAAGGACATCACATAGAGTTTTATGCCCTATGAGGATTTTGTACATGTCTGTTTCAAGCAATGTTTTCAACCTAGCATTTTCATTAGCAATAGTAGTGGTTTCCTTAGGAGAAGGGTTAGTTACCACATCAGCAATTGAAGATATGGCTACCTCAGAAGCATTTGAACATTCAGCAGTAGAAGTAGCATTTTCACGCTCAAGACATTTCAGGCAAGGTGGAACAAATTCTTCCTGAGCGGAACTGATATGTTAGATGAGCAATGAATCATTTTCCTTTTTAAGATCATCATTAGATGCTCTTAGTCTCTCTAGATAATGCTTCCTTTGGATATAATCATAAGAAAGCTTCTCATGATCAGATGTGAGGGTTTCATGACAACTTTAAAGTTCTTTGTACTTAACATGAAGACTTTTTTATATCTTCAATTAAGGACTCAGTTCGATTCATTTCCTCGTCCAATGGGTCATCGCTTTTGTCTAATTGTTTTTTAATCTTTTCCACAGCAGTTTGTTGTTCAGTTGCAATTTTAGCAAGTGTTTTGTAACAGGGTTTGGATTCACACTCAGAGTCATCTTCACTAGAGGTTTGGAAGTAAGCGGCGCCTGAGTTTACCTTAGCACCTATTGCCATGAAG
Organism: Secale cereale; assembly: GCA_902687465.1. Lineage (NCBI taxonomy): Eukaryota > Viridiplantae > Streptophyta > Magnoliopsida > Poales > Poaceae > Secale > Secale cereale. The sequence goes on along the minus strand of LR738710.1, from coordinate 528,539,963 downwards.
CAGTAAGTGGGAGCAGAGTCATCGTCATCATTAGCTTCAGCATCGGAGAAGTGACCATTGTCTTCAGTTTTGAATATGGACTTAGCGACAAATGTTGAAGCTAGATCCAGACTCACAAACACCAGAGTCAGACTCCTCCTCTAGCGCCTGCTCCACCTCCTCAGAAGCAAACTCCTCCTCTGAATCCATTTCCTTCCCAATGAAAGCACGAGCCTTTCCTGATGAGCTCTTCTTGTGTGAGGCAGACTTTCAAGAAGACTTTGAAGATTTCTTCTTCTTCTTCTCGTCATAGTCATATTCCTTGCTCTTCTTTTTCTTGCATTCCTTATCCCATTGAGGACATTCAGATATGTAGTAACCCAGCTTCTTGCATTTTTGGCAAGTTCTCCTTTTGTAGTAATGAGTGGAAGCCTCATCATTCTTGGCGCTTTATCTTGAAGACTTTCTGAAGCGTTTCGTCTTGGCGAACTTTTGTAACTTCCTCACAAGCATTGCTAGCTCTTTGCCTAATTCTTCGGGATCATCAAAACTGCATTCACATTCTTCAGAGGATGAAACAACCTTTGCCTTCAAAGCATGATACCGGCCATAGTCGGCACCATAGATATCTCTCTTCTCAGATAGCTGGAATTCATGGGTGTTGAGCCTCTCAAGTATTTCATACAGATCGAGATCTTTGAAGTCGGGACCTTATTGGATCATTAGTGACAGGGTGTCAAATGAGCTTTCAAGTGATCTCAATAGCTTCTTAAGACCTTCATGCTTGGTGATCTCAGTGGCGCCAAAAGCACGAAGCTCATAGGTGATATCAATAAGATGATCGAAAGTGATCTGGATATTCTCATTATCATTCCTCTTGAATCGGTTGAAGAGATTTTGAAGCACATCGATTCTTGAGTCTCTCTGAGATGAGATGCCTTCATTGACCTTGGACAACCAGTCCCAGACTAGCTTCGTAGATTCCATATCACTCGCTCGACCGTACTGCCCTTTGGTCGGATGACCACATATGATGTTATTGGCTATCGAGTCCAGTTGCGCGAACCTCTTGACTTCAGAAGTGGTGACACCTTCATTGACTTTGGGAATGCCGGTCTTGATGACAAACAAGAGGTCATTGTCAATGGCTTCAAGATGCATGCACATCTTATTTTTCCAGTAGGGGTAATCAGTGCCATCGAAGACGGGGCACGCAACGGAGACCTTGATTATCCCTGCAGTCGATATAATTAAAAGTCCAGGTGCTTAAACCAAATCACACAGAACAAGGGAGCACCTTGCTCTGATACCAATTGAAAGTGCTAGTTATCGAATAGAGGGAGGTGAATAGGTGATTTCTATGAAAGTCTTCAGGACTTGCAATGTCTTCTAAGAAAGACAAGCAAACAACACCTACACGGTATGCAGCGGAATATAAACTACAGTAGCATAGCCGTAGTCAAGGGGACATAACGCATGAAGCACAAAGACAATCGGTAGCTAGGTAGAACAGATCCGAATGGAAGATGGTGTGAAGCCAAATAGCAAACAGAGAATATGTGTTCATGCAATGAAGTCAGACATATCAGGCATGCAATGGCTTCACGAAGTTAAACCGTATGTAAAGGAGTGAAGAGATAGAACCAGTTGCTTGACGAAGACAAGGATTTGGTAGACCGGTTCCAGTTGTTGTGACAATTGTACATCTGGTTAGGGAGGCTGAGATTAAACTCAGAAAACCACATCTTCACCTTATTCCCCTTGAGCTAAGGTCACTTAGTCCTCGCCCAATCACTTTGGTAAGTCTTCAAGGTAGACTTACAAACGTTCACATACTTCGTTCACCGGTGATACACAATGACTCTTGGATCCTCAGAACGCGACGCCTAACCGACTGGATGATCACCGTCTTCAAGTGTAATAAGTCTTCAGATCACGCGGACATAAAGACTTCAGTGATTCCAAATGCTCTTTGGGCTCTGGTTGTTTTGGGTTTTGTCCGCGCAAGGCTTCTCTTTCAAAGGCTTCGTAGGTGGGTTGCTCTCAAATGACAACAGCCATGTCTTAACTCTGAGTAGCTACCGATTTGTGGTCGAGGGGGTGGGCTATTTATTGCCAGAAGGCAACCTGACATGATTTGTCTAAAACGGCCTTTGGATTTCAAACCGGTCGGATTTCAAACACAAGCGGTAGCTTGACTTGGGATACAAGTAAAGCTGACTTGTCTAACTCAAGACACGATTTTCTCTCCTTGTCTTCACTCGAAGAAACAAGATTTGGGTTGAGAATCACATCAGTTTTTCTGACTTTGTTCACTTGCACCCCACTTGATAGTTTGATGGTTCTTATGACTCAAGAAAGAAGAAAATCAAACTATGAAACAACTATATCTTCGCGGTCCATTGTCTCCAAATGAATGTCTTCACATGTCATTATCTTTGACGTGAATGTCTTCATGAACCACCGTAGTCTTAAATGTCTTCATACATTTTTAGGGGTCATCTTCGATGTGTAAACCGAATCAATAGGGACTTCTACCTGTGTTCTCCTATGAATCTCACAAACACATTAGTCCCTCAACGATGTTTATCATCAATACTCAAAAACCAACTAGCGGTGGCACTAGATGTACTTACACCTTGTTCCACAAATTTTTCCTTGTTTCGAACAACCACACCGTTCACATCTTGCTTGTTCTTGAAGATCCACTTGATCCCAATGACATTACATTCCTCTGTTAGTCTTGCCACTGATTCCCAAACTTGATTGCACTCAAAGTTGTTGAGTTCATCGTGCATGGCTTCAAGCCAATCCACATCATCGAGCACCTCATGTACCTTTTGGGGTTCAACACACGAAACAAACACGCAATGCTCACAAAACTTTGGCAATTGTTTATGAGTAGTTACCCCCTTTTTTCTAGATTCCAATCACATTCACCAAGACATGTTGTTGATGCTTGATCTTGGAAGCCACCTTGCAGGAAACGACGCTCCAAAAGGTACTCAATAGGAATCGAGGATCGTCAACTTGATCATTTTGACGCAATGCTTATGGAGAGGAAATCCTGATACCCCAAAGCGGTCTTTATCAGCTTGGCCAATGGTCTATAAACCAAAAGATAAAGGTGGCATGGGTATTATCAATCTTGCAATTCAAAACAAGGCCATGCTCACTAAACACCTACACAAGTTTTACAATAAGGATGATATACATTGGGTCTCTCTGATATAGGACACTTACTACAATGGAGTGGTTCCTCATGCAACATTTCAGTGTGGCTCTTCATGGTGGAGGGACACCATGAAGCTAAATGAGGTTTATAGATCACATTCTATCATCACAATCAATGATGGAAATAACTCTCTCTTCTGGCGCGAACCAGCCTGTGGTTGAGATGGTTAGGTGGAAAGTGGTATACTCAACCCACCAGGGTTCAAATCCTGGTGCTCGCATTATTCCTGGATTTATTTCAGGATTTCCGGCGATGTGCTTTCAGTGGGAGGAGATGTTCCCGTCGACGACGAGGCGCCTACGGTGACTTCATAAATCTCAAGATGATATGCCGGCTCAAAAAAAAACTCTCTCTTCTGGCATGATACTTGGAGCTTGGATGGATGTCATATGCCTATCAAGGAGAGATTCCCAAGACTCTTCTCTTTTTCACTTGATGATAAAATTACAGTCAGAGATTTTATTGAATATTTTGACATTGCCATATATTTTCAACTACCCTTATCTCATGAAGCAATGGATGAGCTGGTATCTCTTAATACTTCCTTACATGGATTGTAAAGGAATCCCCATAAACCTGACTACTGGTCATCGACACTTGGCAAAGGTGCATACACTACCAAAAGTTATTACACAATGGCACACGCACACCTAGCAGCTGATGATCCCTGTAAATGGATTTGGAAGAGCAAGTGCTCTATGAAAATTAAGGTCTTCGCATGGTTGATGTTGAATGATAGGCTCAACACGAGAGACATGCTTCTTAGAAGGCATTGGAGGTCTGGGGAGGATGACAATTTATGCCTTATGTGTGTGGCTTAGTTGCATGAGGATAGAGACCACCTTTTTTTCAAGTGCACTTTCAGTGTCAGAGTCTGGAACTATCTTCAGATCAAATGGTTTACGGGGTTATCTCCTAGAGAATGTACTTTGGGCTGCGAAGAGGAGTTTCCAGCATCCTTTCTTCTTTGAAGTAGTCTACCTCCACTACTAGAAAAAGGGCTATAGATGGGATTGACACTAATGGCGCACCAGACATGCGGTGCGCCATTAGTATCTACTAATGGCGCACCACTTGCTGGTACGCCATTAGAGTGGAATACGCTAATGGCGCACCTAGCTCAGGCAAGGTTGTCAGAATCGTGATTTTGAATCGGATCGAAACTTCGATGGTAGGATCACAAATCATGGAATCTTCACTATCAGGGTCGTTGAAACATAGATTCTAAGATCTAAAATCGTAGAATCATAGGGGTAATGTTGGTTCATAAAGTCGTAGAATCGTATAATAGAATCGCGATTCTGACAACCTTGGGCTCAAGGTGCGCCATTAGTATCAATTTTTTTTCCTTTTCCAAACATACTAATGGCGCATCCAGACACAGTGCGCCATTACTAGTTGTAACTAGTAATGGCGCACCACTCACACAGTGCGCCACTACTGTTGTTTTTTTATTCTTTTTTTGCAAAACTACTAATGGCGCACTATGCCACAGTGCGCCATTACTAGTTTAAACTAGTAATGGCGCACTTTGGCACAGTGCACCATTAGTATGTTTTTTTTTGCAAAACTACTAATGGCGCACCACCAGCAGGTGCGCCATTAGTAACCTGGGTTACTAATGGCGCATTTGGAGGTGGTGCGCCATTAGTAAGTGGGCACAAACAAGATATTTTGGAGAACCACTCCTACCCACTCACTTTCTCCCCACTTCATTCTCTCCACCTCCTCCTCGAAAGCTTGTCTCGGGTGCCTCCTCTTTGTCACCTCATTTCCACCATAGATTCATTCAAATTAAGTGGTTAAATTACCTTTTTTTTGATAGGTAAGTATGGGGGGAAGCTATATTTATGTTGTTCTCCCTACAACAATGTGCACATGCACTTTTTATGGCCTAGCTAGATCTATGTATGTTCGTGGTGTTGCATATGTTTGTGGTGTTCCATATGTGTTTGTGTTTGCAGGTGTACCGGTATTTGAAATGCGATAGTTGCCAATATTTTGCCGGAATGTTGATTCATTTCCGTTTCGGCGAGAATGTTGGCATTAAGCATTCTTTTTGGTCCTGTTTTTAGGGAAAGTCATGCCAAATTTTTTCTTGGTTCTAAAATATCGTTTTGCTCTACCCCGCAGGCGACCATGGTCCGCACGATGACTGAAGGCATCGTGAATAGGTTTTTGAGCTCCGCGAAGGCCGAGATGCTTCAAAAGAACGAGACGGAGATAAGATGTCCGTGTTGAAGATGCAAGCTGAAGAGCCTTATTGCGGACCCGGATTCCGGGCAGGTGCGGGACCACCTGCTCTTGTGTGGTTTCATGGATGGCTATAGGTGGCAAGGTGATGAAGATGACTACGAAGTCGTCCATGGTGGTCGGGCAAGAAATGAGGAAGGGTAGCCAGACAACCACCGCAGCTCAGGCGGGCGAGAAGACGAAGAATCCCCAGGAGATGATCACGACGATGATGCTGTACACAGTCATCATGTAGAAGATGCAGGACATGATGATGAGGAAGATGCCGGAACAGACGACGGGCATGATCATGAAGATGATGATGCCGGCGGAGGAGACGACGCTGGACCATCGATGGGCTGGGTGCAGGACCCTCATGTTCAAGAGCTGCTTCTCAAGCAGACAGATAACGCAAGAGTTGCCGCTCGAGAGAAAGAGAAGATGGATCAACTGGAGATAGACGCGGTTACTCCATTGTATGAAGGATGTAGGCCCGAGGATACCCGCCTGAAAGTAAAGCTCATGGCTCTGGCGATGAAGGTAAAACACAAAATGACCGACGCATGCTTCGACGAGAACATGTCATTCTGGCACGAATGTCTTCCCAAGGGGAACAAGTGCCCGACCAGTTTCCACGAGGCGAAGAAAATCGTGTGTCCTCTGGATTTACCGCACGTGAAATACCATGTGTGCATGAACAATTGCATCATTTATCAGGATGAGCACGCTGAGTCTACCATATGTCCGGTGTGCGGCGTCACTCGATACAAGAAGAGGAATAAAGCTCCTCGAAAAGTGGTGTGGTACTTTCCGATCACTCCTCGTCTGCAGCGGTATTTCGCGGACCTTAAGGTAGCTAAGCTCCTGCGTTGGCACGCGGATAGGGAGGAGAAGAAGCGAGAAGATGACGCAAATGATCCGGAGATATATAAAAAAACAAGATGCCGAGTCACCCAAAGGATGCGAGCCAGTGGCAAGCGTTGAACTTCGAAGACGCAGAATTTGGGAACTGTTGAAAAATAGACGAGTTGTTGAAAAATTGGAAAGATTGCCCACTGTCGGGAAAGAAGCAAAAGGCGCCAGAGCTGGGAAAGAAGCAAAAGGCGCCAGAGCCGCTGCTGAAGGTATGGAAAACGAGGTCTGTTTTCTGGGACTTGCCGTACTGGAAGATCCACCGTGTGCCTCACAGCCTTGATGTCATGCATATCACGAAGAACGTGTGCGAGAGTCTGCTTGGTACCCTGCTCAACATGCCAGAGAGGACCAAAGATGGGCCGAAAGCAAGGGCAGACTTGAAATCAATGGGCATCAGGCAGGAGCTTCACGCTAATGATGATGATGATGATGATGATGATGATGAGGCGAAGCAGGATACGGAAAGTCGCCGCAAAGGCAAAAAGGGCAAGAAGACCGGAAATGACTACCCTCCCGCGTGCTTCACTCTAAGTCAGGAGGAGATCGAGCAGTTTTTCACCTGCCTCGTAGGAGTAAAACTTCCTTACGGTTACGCGGGGAAGATAAGCAGATACCTAGACCCAGCGAAGCAGAAGTTCAGCGGGATGAAGTCTCACCACTGTCACGTGCTGATGACGCAGATACTTCCAGTTGCAATCTGTGGGATCATGGACGCGCACATCCGTGAAGCGCTATTTGGCCTATGCAACTTTTTCGACGTCATCTCTCGGAAGTCGGTTGGCGTGAGGTAACTCAGAAGGCTACAGGAAGAGATCGTGGTGATACTATGCGAGCTTGAGATGTACTTCCCGACCGCATTCTTCGACGTTATGGTGCATCTGCTGGTCCATATCATGGACGATATCATCCAACTCGGGCTGACGTTCCTGCACAGCATGATGCCGTTCGAAAGGATGAATGTTGTCATCAAAGGATACGTTCGCAACATGTCACGTCCAGAGGGAAGCATAGCCAGGGGCTTTCTTACCGAAGAGTGCATCTCCTACTGCATGAATTATCTAGGCATCGAGAACCCCATTGGTCTGCCCGTCAACAGGCACCTCGGCAGGCTCGCTGGATGGGGTCACCGTGAGGGTCGCCGCAAAATGCATGTCGACTTCGAGGGTCGACTCGTCGACTTTGAAAGAGCAAACCTAGTCGCGCTACAACACATAGACGTGGTCGATCCTTGGGTGGTAGAGCACAAAACCTTTATTGAGAAGATGTACAATGACCGAGGCCAACAGAGGACGGACGGAGATATAATCAAATAGCACAACTCATGTTTCACGTGTTGGTTCAAGCATAAGCTTCTGTCGTACCCTTTACATGAGGATTCTTCCGCGGAAGAACAACTCATATTCGCCTTGTCACAGGGCGCCGAGCACAACCTAATGACCTATGAGGCGTACGATATCAATGGCTACACATGCTACACCGAGGCCAAGGACATGAAGAGCGATGGTTATCAAAACTCCGGGGTAACGATGGAATCCTACACCGGTAACGACAAGGACAGATACTACAGAAGGATCGAGGAGATCTGGGAGCTGAGCTATGCTGGAGAGAAGGTCCCGATGTTCCATGTCAGATGGGCCAAGAGCGTCCTAAAATAAGACTGGTATTTCACCACCATGGTTATACCCGAAGCCAAATCCAAGACCGCGGGCGCAAACGTCACCGCGAAAAATGAGCCATGGGTACTGGCTTCCCAAGTTGACCAATGCTTCTTCATTACCGACCCGTCAAAGCCCAGTCGTGTTGTCGTGAGGAGAGGCAAAAGGAAGATCATCGGAATGGATGGAGTAGCCAATGAGCAAGACTTCGACAAGTACGGCGACCCGAAGATCGAACATGACGACGATGATGAAGTAGCAGGATACACCACAAGAAGAAGCAGGACCACCCTACCTAAAGGACGTCCGTTCCACAGAAGAACTCCATTTGCGAAAAAGAAGGGCAAGAAGATTGTGAACAGATAGCTAGCTAGCTAAGATCAATTGTATTTAAATTGTACTCTTCATTTCCCGATTGTATTTCATGGGCACTTTTTGAACTATCATGAACATTTTTAAATTTCATCGGCACTTTTTGAATTCATGAAAAAATATTGAATATTCATGAGGACACTCGATCTCGATCCCCCTCCATCTCGATCGTTATCCCCCCCTCGCCAGATTCCCCTTGCCAGACCCCCCTCGCCTCCGAGCACCCCCCGCACCCTCCCCCGCACCCTCCCCCGCTCCACCGTCACAAATGAATGCAACTAAAAAAATTGATTATATTTAAAGGAAATATGCCCTAGAGGCAATAATAAAGTTATTATTTATTTCCTTATATCATGATAAATGTTTATTATTCATGCTAGAATTGTATTAACCGGAAACTTAGTACATGTGTGAATACATAGACAAAACAGAGTGTCCCTAGTATGCCTCTACTAGACTAGCTCATTGATCAAAGATGGTTATGTTTCCTAGCCATAGACATGAGTTGTCATTTGATCAATGGGATCACATCATTAGGAGAATGATGTTATGGACAAGACCCATCCGTTAGCTTAGCCCTATGATCGTTTAAGTTTTACTGCTATTGCTTTCTTCATGACTTATACATGTTTCTATGACTATGAGATTATGCAACTCCCGAATACCGTAGGAACACTTTGTGTGCTACCAAACATCACAACGTAACTGGGTGATTATAAAGGTACTCTACAGGTGTCTCCGAAGGTACTTGTTGGGTTGGCGTATTTCGAGATTAGGATTTGTCACTCCGATTGTCGGAGAGGTATCTTTGGGCCCACTCGGTAATGCACATTACTATAAGCCTTGCAAGCATTGCAGCTAATGAGTTAGTTGCGGGATGATGTATTACGGAACGAGTAAAGAGACTTGCCGGTAACGAGATTGAACTAGGTATTGAGATACCGACGATCGAATCTCGGGCAAGTAACATACCGATGACAAAGGGAACAACGTATGTTGTTATGCGGTTTGACCGATAAAGATCTTCGTAGAATATGTGGGAGCCAATATGAGCATCCAGGTTCCGCTATTGGTTATTGACCGGAGACGTGTCTCGGTCATGTCTACATAGTTCTCGAACCCGTAGGGTCCGCACGCTTAAGGTTTCGATGACAGTTTGATTATGAGTTTATGAGTTTTGATGTACCGAAGGAGTTCGGAGTCCCGGATCAGATCAGGGACATGACGAGGAGTCTCGAAATGGTCAAGACGTAAAAATCGATATATTGGACGACTATATTCGGACATCGTAAAGGTTCCGAGTGATTCGGGTATTTTCGGAGTACCAGGGAGTTACGGGAATAGAGGAGAGATGCCAAAAGGAAGGAGGCGCGCGCCCCCCTTCTGGTCCGAATTGGACAAGGGGTGTAGCCCCCTTTTCCTTCTCCCTCTCCCCCTCTTTCCTTCTCTCCTACTCCGGAAAGGAAAGGGGAATCCTACTAGGACTTGGGAGTCCTAGTAGGACTCCCCACACTTGGCGCGCCCCCTCTAGGGCCGGCCTCTCCCTCCCTCCTTTATATACGGGGGTAGGGGGGCACCTCTACACACAACAATTGATCTCTTGATCTCTTAGCCGTGTGCGGTGCCCTCCTCCACCATAGTTCTCCTCGATAATATTGTAGCGGTGCTTAGGCGAAGCCCTGCGACGGTAGAACATCAAGATCGTCACCACGCCGTCGTGCTGACGGAACTCTCCCTCGACACTCAGCTGGATCGGAGTTCGAGGGACGTCATCGAGCTGAATGTGTGCTAGAACTCGGAGGTGCCGTAGTTTCGGTGCTTGATCGGTCGGGCCGTGAAGACGTACGACTACATCAACCGCGTTGTTCTAACGCTTCCGCTTTCGGTCTACGAGGGTACGTAGACACACTCTTCCCTCTCGTTGCTATGCATCTGGTAGATAGATCTTGCGTGATCGTAGAATTTTTTTTTAAAAATACTACGTTTCCCAACAATATTATCAAATAACAAATTTGATTATATTTTCAAATAACAAATTTGATGGTATTTTCAAATAACAAATTTGATGATATTTTTTTATATTCATAAATATTTTCAAATAAAAAAATCTGATGATATTTTTTAAAAATTTATTACTGTTTTTATAAAAATTTATTACTGTTTCATATTCATATTCATTTTCTAAAAAACTATTAGATGCAACAAAAAATAAAAAAAATTTACTTATGGCGCACCAGCCAGGCTATGTAGAAAAAATAAAAAATTTACTTATGGCGCACCGTCCCCCTGGTACGCCATTCCTATCACATTCTAATGGCGCACCGCAAGGGGGTGCGCCATTTGTATTCTCCCCCACTCCATCTATTCCCCGTGGCTGCCTCTCTCCCCCTCCCTCCCTCGTCAGATCCCCCACTCCATCGATCTATTCTCTCCGCCTCTCTCGCCAGATCCCGCCGCCTTGCTCCGCCCCGTCCGTCCACCGCGCCTCCCTCGCCGCCTCGCACCGCCGCCGCAGGTTCCCAGCCCCTCCTCCCACCGTCGCCGCCGCAGGTTCTCCCAGGTGGCAAGTCCATCCACCACCACGACACCACCGTCGCCGCAGGTTCTCCTTGCACCGTCGCCGGATTCCTCTTCGTCGCCGGATTCCTCCTCTGCGTCGGCCCTCCCCGCGTCGCCCCTTCCCTGCATCGGCCCCTCCCCGCATCGGCCCCTGCCCTGCGTCGGCCCCTGTCCTGCGCCGCTGCCCTCGAGCCATCCCTTCGACGCCGCCGCCGCCGCCGACCTCGACCCCGACGGTGACCGGCCGCGCCCGCCCAGGTACCACTCCGGATTTTTCTACTACTATAATTGTTTATCACTACCAAAGAGGAAGAAAAAAGCTATTTTTAACTGTCCCCTGATGATCAGAGGATTAGGAGACGGAAATATGAACTTGTTTTCAGAAACAATAGAAGATCACACAAGTGACAAACTGAATTAGTATTTGTTTCTCACAAGTACATTTGTACTAGTTCATGGACCTTGGATTGGAACTCGATCTTAGCCGATTATTTTGCATTAAAAACATTCTGCTGCATGGATGTGGTAGCATATCATGTTTGTTGTACTACTACCTAGCAGATGCTTAATGATAGGTTCTGTCCAGCCAGATGACGCACTGGAAATGGATAGTAGTAGAACAGATGTTTTTTCCTTTGTGGCAAAATAAAAAGTCAGACATGTTGAGCTAGCACAGACAAAATAAATTGCCTTAGCTGTCAAGTTGCTGTTGCTAGGTCTTCTGGTCTTTCAGTTAAGTCAACGGCTTCCCTTCCTGCTGTCAAATAATGTCTTGTCAGAATTTCCAACTCCACATAGAAGGACCTGTAATAAGTAACCCAGTAATGTCTTTTATGAATGTAGTACTCCCTATGTAAAAATATTTAAGAACGTTTAGATCATTAAAGTAGTGATCTAAATGCTTATATTTCTTTACGGATGGAGTATTATTTACCTTTTAAACAATCCTTTCACAAACCGAATTCTATCACTAACCCCTTGCAAAACTTGTTTCAGAAATAAGTTTCGGAAGGACGTCAGTGAAGGAATTAAATTCGAGAAGGTGTCGTTTAATTTAAGTGTAAATAATAGTTGTATGAATCCTGGGACTGGTCTATCTGCAGAGTATCCATATCATTTCCCACCTAGCTTCATCTGACCTGAAAAATAAGCTCCTGATTTTTGGGGACTTGCGTCCTTTGAATGCCTGCAGAAGACATTTTTTTGCTTTTGTCATCCATTCAAAACGACCGATTGAATCTTATGCGAGCCAACTGTTGTGCCCTGAATAGTATGACAGCAAGTTGCACGCCCATGCACCAACTACCTACTGACTAACTCATCTTAAGAGCCTTTTTTAGAAATATAATGGACTGGTCCTACAAGTTACCAGTATAATAGCAAGTGTCGTCACTTTGCTACTACATTTTAGTAGGCTTCTGGACAAGAATCACCCATCCCCAAGCATATCCAAATCTCCTGTTCCCCTGATGATCAGAGGATTAGGAGACCGAAATATGAACTTGGTTTCAGAAATAGATCACAACTGACAGAATGAATTATTTACTTGTTCATGGAGATTGATTATTTCTGCTTGTTCATGGTTTCTAAATCATTTATCTGGTTAATAAGAAATAGTCTTGTCCTCCAAAAAAATTATTAATGATGAAAATAATTTATCTGGTGTAATAAGACATGGCCTTCTCATGAAATTCACTAGTCCTACTTACTCATGGTTTCTAAATCTATTACTACATCGCCAAATTCTTTACAAATTTTCAGAAACTATTTTTGTTGGTTCACCAATCAATCTTAGCATCCATGTAAGTTCTATTATCTCCAATACCACCAAAAAAGACATGGTGATGCACCCCGACAGTGGAATGGTCATCATTGTTACTTTTTAGTCCAGAGCAGATCTTCTTAGCTCAGATCCTAAGTAACTTCTCTAAGTACCTACACACTAGAGGATTAGTAGCACTGATAGTACTACTAGAGCAGATCTTAGCTGAGAAAATGATCTAGCTCCTACACATGTATAGATCAATCAGTTTAGTTCTAGTGCTGTTGGACTTTTGCACCCACACAGAATTTGTACTACTAGCTGCAAATCTTTACCAGAGAGAGATTCATCAGCAGAAGGTTCCAAAGAATAAACCAGTACTAGCTAGTACACTAGCACAGTACCACTGCCACCTCCAAGTAAACAGCAGGGTCTCTGATCAGCAATGTAGTTAATTAGCCAGGGCCTGAAAGCTACTAGTAATCTACTGTCTCTGCCAGCAAATGCCTGCACAGGTAGGGAATGTAAGATGAAGCATGTACTTTCCCCAAGTAATCTAATAGGCTGGCACAAAGTGAAAAACAATATTTAATTAATCAGAGGTAGATTAGAATTAGATGGCCAAAAGCAGGGCCATGGCTTTGAGGAGCACATTCCCTCCATGTTCCATGTTCTCATGTCCCATCCTCTTCATAAATATGCATTTAGTTGAAGCAGTTACATGATCCGGTTTTGTATGTTAAATTTTAGATAATTGTGCTCCCACACTGATACACTCTTATTTCAGATAATGCTGCTTATATTTTCTCTTATACAATGTTGGTGCTTGTCTTTATGAAGCTATTTGAAATGATATGCTATTTGAAATGATATGCTCAAGCCTATGCAAACTGGAATTTGAATAGTCTAAAGTGGAGTTGAAAGCCGGATGCACTCCATCCAGATTTTTGCTGGGTTTTATCTCCGACCATCGTGTCGTGATGATTTTGCAGGTACCCGGAGAGGCCCTTGAGTTTGCTGGAATGTCGATTAACTTCCGTTCCGGCAAATTAGGGTACTCCATATGTCCTATTTTCAGCAAAGGTCATGCTGAAATTTTCCGTGAATTTTAGCATGACTTTGCTAAAAATAGGACATATGGGGTACTTGTGACTAATGCATGGGCCGGAGTATCTTAGTAGTTAACTAAGTAGGATCAACAGCCCCTTTATTCTTGCTGCATTAAACCATAGGCGGCAATAGAGCCAAGTGATTAGGCCCAACTTAGAATTCTCCTTCCCAGCTTAGCTTTTAGGATGCCTCGGTGTCGACAAACCATAAATTATAAAACCTTGGCTTTTAGGGTGCCTCGGTGTCGATAAAAACCTAAATGATGAAAGCTTAGGCTTTTAGGGTGCCTCGGCGTCGAAAAACCCTCAATGATAAAAGCTTAGCTTTTAGGATGCCTCGGTGTCGACAAACCCTAAATGATGAGACCATCATCTTGTTCCTTGACAATAACCAACTTTTGACCAAACTTTTTTCCTATTTAGAGAGAAACATGGCCCACAACGATGAGGCCGGGGGTTCGGGCGGCAAGGCATTCTGGGAGCTGTCCCAGGAGATGGAGGAACAACCTCACTTGTATGAGGACGCCGCCTTCCCCACCGATCCTGACACCACTGATGGTGCCGCCGAGGATGACCCCACTGATGGTGCCGTCGGGGATGACACCACTGATGGTGCCGCCGAGGATGCCACCCCTGATGATGGCGGCGCACGCACAGATGGCAGCCAACCGAAGAGGCAACGGAAGGACCGGCGCCCGACCGTGCTCCGCACCCTCAAAGAGGAATTAACTAAAGTGGACTCCGACGGGAATCCAACGGCACCCGAACGAATAGTCAAGGGGTACTCGCTTCAGCTCAGGTGCATTCTCCGGAGCACCGTCTCGATCAACACCGAGAACCTGAGGCATCCTGACCGAGGGTATTTGCGCAACCTCCTCTTCACAAAGCTGCATGAACGATACAAGTTCCCCGCTGAATTTGAAAACGCAAGCCTCAAAGGGAATAAAGTGAACAATGCCGCCCTCACGAAGATGAGCACGGCCCTGACTACATGGAAAAGCACGGTGAAGAGAATGATTGACAAAGGTTTTAGTTATGAGAAGATCAGGGAGAAAAATCCTTCGATCACCGAAGATGACTACAACGACTTCAAGATCAAGTGCTCGAGCACTGCAACCTCCGAATCAAGTCAGTGGGGGAAAGAAATGCGGGAGCTGAACTTAGGGGAACACATACTCGGTCCCGGCGGTTACAGAGTGGCGGAGCCTATAAGGGACAAGGAGGAGGCGGACCGTGCCGAGCAAGGCCTACCGCCCCTCTACGATAAATACGGTGACAAGCAGACCAGGAACTTTGTCAGGGCCCGGTACAAGAAGGACCCGAAAACAAAGTAGCTTACCACGGATCCGAAGACCAGGGCGCTTGAACATGTTCTGGTAAGGAATACACCCCCGCGCAATTAGCTCCATATGGTTGCATTCTAATTAATGAAGCCAAATTTCTAAATGATTCACATTCCTTCCGCAGGCGACTGAAAGCAGTAGCTCGGGGTCGACTAAGAGCAACCCTTGGGACACCACTCTAAATAGGGCGTTGAATGTAATGAAGGAAAAGGATAAGCTCAGTAAGTCGTCGTCAGCTGGTCGTGTGGCCGGCAGAGGCTTGTCCACAAAATGGTCGTCATACTATAACGCTGGTGGGCGAAAGGAGAAAAAGACCAGCTCGGAAAGCCAGTCGCGCGAGGTTCAAGAACTCAAGGCACAAATGGCGCGGATTCCGGAGATTGTACAAGAGCAAGTGCAACAACAACTGGGAGCGACGATCACCTCCATTGTGCCTACCTTGATTGAGGGGTTGCAGGTGTGGATTGCGGGCGGCCAACAGGGGCCGCCCCCCGATTCCCAGCTTGACGGCCAACAAATCGCAGAACGCGATGGCGGGGCCATTGCTATCTCTGGCGGAGGCGCCATTGGTGTCTTCGACGCCGGCACGGGAGCTTAATGCACCCGGGTGTACGCCGGCTGGCACCTCTGCAGCAAGCGGCCCCTCCGTCAACTGCACGCCCGCCGTTGGCGGTGCCTCGACATTAGCCGAGCTCGACGCCATCATCACGGTAACTAATTAAGCCTCTCTCGGCCGAGGACTTCATCTCCTTGCCTTTGACTGGGTATCCCTGACGCCCTACATGTTTTTGCAGGGTGCCGCCGATGTTCCGTGCACTCTCCTGCACTTCGTGAACAACGAGTTGGTCGATGTCGCCAAGGGAAAAATCGTTCAACCGGGCAACCCCGTGTTCCATGGTACCAGGATGCCACCCAACTTGTATAGGGTTCAACTGGTTCGGGTGCTGCCAGGCCGCGACAAGTTGTTACCTCCGATTCGACCCGTCGGGGCCGCCGAAGATGATGTGATGACCCTCAACGCCTGCCTGAGCTGGCCCCTGCTTTGGCCGAAGAGCCAGATTCGTTTGGGGGCGGGGGACACCACCCCAAAGAAAACACCGCCAGTCGTGCCGGCGCCAAGCCATGGCAAGACCGCCGCAACGGTGCCGGACATCCCTATGCCACTGGATCCAAACATGCATATGGCACAGGATCTGAATGACGACGACGACGACGACAACGACGACGATACATTTGCGAACGTCGATCAGTACGAAGACGAGTTTAATCGTGATGATGCTCATCGTGATGACCGCAGCTCTCTTCTATATGATGGTAGTTTAGATGATCAATATCGACTTGTAATGTGAAGACAAACTCGCTACTCGCGGTCTCGAGACTTGTAATATAATGTTCTATCTTTGTTGGGTCTTTTGAATTCGGAGACTAATATGATGAATTGTATTCGGAGACTAATATGATGAATTATATTCGGAGACTAATATGATGAATTTTATTCAGAGACTAATCTTCTATTGTATTCGATGAATCTGTTGTTGCTGTGTGTTGCTGTCTATATTCTGTCCAATAATACATTTTGTAACCTGTGCAAAAAACAGAAAATAAAAAAAACCAAATATTCATACTAATGGCGCATCACATCACAGTGTGCCATTAGTATGCCAAAGGATACTAATGGTGCATCATCCAACAGTGCGCCATTAGTATGCCAAAGTTACTAATGGCGCATCAGGCAAGAGTGCGCCATTAGTATGCCAAAGCACCTGGGTTTATATGGCCCCCTGGGAGGCATACTAATGGCACACCGTGGTATATACTAATGGTGCATCAGGTACACCATTAGTAAAATATACTAATGGCGTGGCACTAATGGCGCACCACTAATGCGCCATTAATGGCAAAAATAGGTGCGCCATTAGTAGACCTTTTCCTAGTAGTGCTCGCTGCATGGAGTATCTGGACTACGTAGGAATGATAAAAAAATTAGGCACATCTGACCAAGTTTTGGTGGATGGAAGGCCAAGTTCATCCATGACATCACCTTGCACTCCCATAGGATGAAAGATTCAATCAAACCACTGCTCCTTCAATGGATCAATGCGCTGTCATGATCCTAGTGACATGGCTAATTCTTGTATATTTGTAAATATCTTGTTGTATTATGGTAAGTAGGTCTTCAAAACACTTAGTTAGATTTTACTTTATGTTTTATTTTCTGTAAGACTTGGGGCCTGATTTTAATAAATGGTTGTGGGGCTTTTGCCTCATAGTGTTCAGTAAAAAAAACTTGATCATTTTGAGCACCGTCTTGAGCTTGTTCCCCATATTGAGCATCCTCTTGATCTTGAGCTTGCTCGAGGTCAAGAACTTGATCTAGGGCATCACTTGGTGAACCACCATCATCATGAGGTTGATCTTGCCCTTGATCTTGTTCACTTGGTTGAGGGCCTTCACTTTGTTCCTCGGAAGCATGTGGGTCTAGCATTGGTGATGGATCCACTAGAATAGAGCATTTTTTTGAACCTTCACTTGAGTAGAGCATTGTCCTTCTCCTTCGGCCACAAGATGTTCCTCAATGGGGAGTATTTAACCGGTCCCCATTCTTCTTATGGCTTGAGGAGGAATTTCATCACCTACATGACAAATACCACTTTGCTCCACTTGGGAGCCATTATTTTCGTCAAACTCCATGTTACACATCTCCTCGATGAGTCCGGTGGACTTGTTAAGGACATAGTAAGCATGAGAATTTGTGGCATAACCAAAAAATATGCCCTCTTGAGCTCTAGGTTCAAACTTAGACAAATGAACAACTTTCTTGAGAATGAAACACTTACAACCGAACAGCCAGAAGTACTTGAGGTTGGGCTTGTTACCGGTAAGTATCTCATATGGAGTCTTGTTCAAGCCTTTGCGGAGGTAGATCCAATTGGATGCATGACATGCGGTGTTGATACGGTTTGTTGAGTCTCACTCTTCCTCTTGATGAAGTATACAAATGTGTATATTGAGTAATCATCTACAATAACCAAACAATATTTTCTTCCCCCAAGACTATCAAAGGATGGAGGACCAAAGATATCCATATGAAGCAGCTCTAAGGGCCTCTTTGAGTAAATGATAGTTGTGGGTCGGTGAGCCATCTCATGAAGCTTTCCTTCAATACAAGCACTTCAAGCATGGTCTTTGGCAAAACACACATTTGTTAGTCCACAGACGTGATCCCCTTTGAGGAGACTTTGCAAAGATATCATATTGACATGGGCTAGTCGGCGATGCCAAAGACAACCCACATCAACTATAGCCATTAGGCATGTCGCGGACTTAGTGGGTCGCTCTGAGAAGTTAACCACATAGAGATCGTTCTTGACATGCACAATAAAGGCAACTTTAAGAGTCTTGTTCCACAAAAGGGCCCCGGTATTAAGATAAAAGAATGTTGCAAAGCCAATAAGTGCAAGTTGACAAATGAAAAGTAAATTGTATGCAAGGGACTCAACAAGCATTACCTTTTCAATAGATAAATCTTGTGAGATGACCACCTTGCCAAGACCCAATACCTTATAAGTTGATGCATCACCGAATTGGACATGAGTGGGCATATATGGGATTTCTAGCACGTCCACCACCATGTCCTTGCTACCGGTCATATGATTTGTTGCTCCACTATCAAGCAACCATGATACCCCGCCAGAAGCAAGCTCCTAAAAAAGATTAATGCTTGGATTTAGGTACCAATTTTGAATGGTTCCTTTGATGTTAGCAACACGGGTCTTAGTGTTGGGGAACATAGTATTTCAAAAAAAATCCTACGATCACGCAAGATCTATCTAGGAGAAGCATAGAAATGAGAGGGAGAGTGTTTCCACGTACCCTCATAGACCGAAAGCGGAAGCGTTTAGTAATGCGGTTGATGTAGTCGAACGTCTTCACGATCAAACCGATCCAAGTACCGAACGTACGACACCTCCGTGTTCCGCACATGTTCAACACGATGACGTCCCTTGAGCTCTTGATCCAGTTGAGGATGAGGGAGAGTTTCATCAGCACGACGGCGTGGTGGCCGTGATGATGAAGTTACCTGCACAGGGCTTCACCTAAGCACCACAACGATATGACCGCGGTGTGTAACAGTGGAGGTGGAACCGCACACAGCTAAAAGATTCGCTTGTGTGTCTTTGGAGTGCCCCCCTCCCACATATATAAAGGAGGGAGGGAGGGAGGAAGAGGCTGGCCAAGAGGGGGGCCGCCAAAGGGGAAGTCCTACTTGGACTCCTGGTCCAAGTAGGATTCGCCCCCCCCCTTCCTATTCCGACTAGGAGAAGGAGGGAAGGAGGAGGAGAAGAGAAGGAAAGGGGGCCCGGCCCCCAAATCCTAAACCAATTTGGTTTGGGACTAGTGGGCGCACGCCACCACCTGGATGCTGCCTCCTCTCTCCACTAGGGCCCATTAAGGCCCATTGACTCCCCAGGGGGTTCCGGTAACCTCCCGGTACTCCGGAAAAATGCCCGAACATCTCGAAATCCTTACGATGTCCAAACATAACCTTCCAATATATCAATATTTATGTCTCGGACATTTTGAGACCCCTCGTCATGTCCGTGATCTCATCCGGGACTCCGAACAATCTTCGGTCATCAGAATCACATAACTCATAATACTAATCATCATCGAAAGTTAAGTGTGCGGACCCTACGGGTTCGAGAACTATGTAGACATGACCGAGACACATCTCCGGCTAATAAACAATAGAGGAGCCTGGATTCTCATGTTGGTTCCGATATATTCTACGAAGATCTTTATCGGTCAAACCGCATAACAACTGTCGGTGTACTAAAGTAGGGGTACCTTAGTATCCCGACTTGTGCACGGGCAGTAGCAGCGTCCCGTGGTCTGGCTCACCACGCGCCCGCCAAAGCCCACTCTGGACCCCTTTTTAAGCCATTCAAGAACAAAGTATACAAGTCAAAAGAGCAAGGCCCCGGCAAGAGGAGCTTGCCGGGAAGGCCGCACCAGGCTCAAGGTTATCATTACAGCACAAGACCCTGGCAAGAGGAGCTTGCTAGGAAGGCCAAAGAACAGCCCCTCAGAAGAGACATCGTGGCGCATCGCGCGCCTCGGCAGGACCCGGAGAGCGACAAGCTCCCGGGCCCGGCAAGATAGCAGCCCCGGCAAGGTGCTTGCCGGGGGTGGCTTACACTGTGTGCCTGCGCTCCAGCTCATCTGGCCACGCGTCGCCCTGGGGCCCTTCCAGGGGCACGTGGCAGATGGCTGCGCAGCCTAGGGTACACGGTGGCGAGCCGCGGTGGCGAGACCGTCGCCGTGGCGGACGGAGACGCCCGGGCGGGCGCTTTTGGGGTGACGGCGACGGGCATTCAATGCCTTTGTCCCCCACCGTCTGGGTTAGGTATAGATCACTGTGCGCGCACTGTTCATGCACTGTTCCATCTACCACCAAATTTACACTTTTGCCCTCCTCTACGTTGACGCCTGTCGGTGACCCCTTTGAGCTATAAAAGGAGGCCCATGCACAACGTAGAGGGGGTTCGAGCCCAGAAACTCGATCACTCCTACGCTCGGTGTAGCTAGCTACTGTAGATCTTCAAGCTCCCGAGCCCGTGAACTCAATACAACCAAAGCAGGAGTAGGGTTTTACGCGTCCGCGCGGCCCGAACCTAGGTAAACTGCCCGCGTGTGCCCCCCGATCCGCTCTTCGTGCTCCCTCCGCTCCCTTGCCGTACCGTAGAAGGGGCTCCGGTCCCATAGGTGTTCGTGGGCGGTCAGTTTCCCCGAGTTTCACAGTCTCGGGCGGCGTCCAGCGAGTCAGTGAGGGTGGAAACCTTCAGCTCTAAGTCAGCGATGGAGTCTCTGGCGTCAGTGAGCTCTTTGCCCTTCTCGGAGAGGCGGACTTGCAGCTCCGAGTTAGTATGGGTGTCCTTCTCCCGCGCCACGTTGAGCGCAGCGACCCTGTCCTCACTCGCCTTCAAGTTCAGCTCCATCTGCGCCACCCTGGCCTCCAGATCCCTCTTAGCGGTCTCTGCGGTAGAGGCGGCATCCCTCGCCTCCTGCATTGCCCCGCCGATGGCCTGCTCACGAGCGGTGAGGTCGTCCACGTGGCTGTCGAGGTCGACCTTCCGCTGGTTGAGCTCTCCCTCCCGCCGAGACAGCTCCTCGGCGGCCAGAAACTGCTGCTCCTCCACCTCGGCCTTCTCAAGGAGGAACGCTTGGTGTGCTCCGGCAAGCTCTTCGCGCTCCTCCGCCAAGTTCCGAAGGGCCGCCTGGTTGGCGGCACGGAGCTCCGCGGCACGCTTCTCCAGATCGACACCGGCCTTGGCAGCCAGAGCCTCTCGGGACTCCAACTTGGCTTGCCTGGCCCGGTACAAACCCAGGAGTCGACGCAGGAGTTGCTCCTCTTCGGGCTCGTCGCTGCTACCGGGCGCGTCGACAACCTTCAACCCGGCGGAGGCGAGAACTTCTCCATCGAAGTTCTCCCCCTCCGCATGTGCCCTTGATGAGGACGCCCACGGGACTTGGATAAAGACCCAGTTGGCGGCCTCCAGATAAACCCCCGATCCAGCTGCAGGGGCGGAAGGGTCGGCGGCCGGCACAGCGTCCGGCGCTCCTGCAGCCTCAGGGCCAGCAGTACGGTCGCCGGACCGTTCCCCAGGTGCCGCATCAGCGGTCGGGGCAGTCTCCTCGGCGGCTGGTTCGTCGGCACCGGCCATTCCTTCCGCCGCGGTGCCGTCGCCAGCGTCGCCGCGCACCTCCTCCTCGGCGATGGTTTCCGTCTCCATCAGCTCCGGGGCGGGCGGGTCTGGCAACAGAAGAAAAAGAAAAGAAAACTCATCAAGCAAATATCCAAAAAAAGATGAATCCAAGAAGAAGAAATTGCAAGGGTTACCTTCGCGGGCCTCTTCGACAACGGGGTCCCTTGCCGGGGAGTTCTCCCTTGGCGGCGGAGAAGAAGCCCCCGCCGGCGGAGGGCCGCTGGCGCCTTCCCTTGGCGGGGAGTACACCCTTGTCGGGGAGCTCGCCCTTGGCAGAGTGCTCGCCCTCGGCGGAGTGCCCATCCTTGGCGGAGTACTGTCCCTTGCCGAGGAGCTCATCCTTGGCGGGGAGGGTGGAACAAGCAGTTCGTCGGGGGCGACCTCTTGGTGCTCCTGCGGCTGCGGCTCCACTTCTGCACAAGACAACAAAACATTAATAAGGATAACTACCTCAAGCGCGCCCGACAAACAGAAAAGTAAGCGAAGGACTTACGCTCGGGGCTGCGCTGGGGGCTGCTCTCCGGAGCAGCAGGCTGGTCCGGCAAGTTCGTCGCCGGCACGTCCCCCGTCGCTGCGGCAGGCTCGTCGTCCTCGAGATCAACCACAGGGATCTTGGCCCTCTTCGCCATCCATTGGGTCAAGGTCCTGGAAGCCAAACAAGATCGGAGTTAGATGAAAAAGAAATCAAGACAAAAGCAACAAAAATAAAAGGAAATTAAAATTGCAAGTACTTACTCTTCCTCCTCTTCATCGGAGCTGAGGGCGGAGAAGTCAAACTGCGCCTCACGTGCTCCAGCGCGAGGAGCTGGAGGAGAAGGCTCCCTCGGGCGCTTGGTAGGCTCCGGAGCTGTGGGTTGTGAAGACCCCGCGCCAGTTGTCGCTGAGTACCGAGGGGCGGAAGGAACCCCAGAGCCACTCCAGGAAGATCCCCCTCCGCTTGTCGCTCGGGCACGGGGCACCTCCTTGAAGACCTTGCTCGTCGTGGTGGCGCGCGTCGCCCGGCGCTTCGGCTGCTGACGGGGCGCCTGTGGCCTCACCGTCTCAGTGGCCTTGTGGAGGCGCTTCTTCTGTTGTGGCGGAGGACTTGGTGGTGGCGGAGAATTCTCTGAGGACGAGGAGGCGCCGTCGTCCAGGTTCAGTGACCCGCCCGAGTCTTCGTCGGAATCACCCGATTCGGCGTCCTCCTCGGCGGGCTCACTGGACTCGGGGCCCGGCCCGGCAGCCTCGCTCGTCCCGACAGGCCCGGCGGGCTCCCCGGCAAACTCCTCGGGTGCAATCTTCAGCAGCTTGAGGATTTCCTCCTCCTCAGCCTGGCTCACTGCGTCCGCTGCCTCTGCTTCATCTACAGTGTACCCAAATTCACCTACGGCCGCAGCCGCGGCGGCCTCCTCCATCCTGTTGGCTATGTATGCCACATCACGTTCGGTGGTCTCCCGGGTGAGGCCATTTTTCTCCTCGGGGTTGCGTGGCCGTTCAACCAGATTATCAAAGAAGGTCTGCACGGTCTCCGATGAAGGCACCAGCCAGGTGGGGACAACCCCGTGGGAATCGCACTCAGGCATTACCGCGCAGATGGCACTAAGGGCAGTATTGTTGCACAACGGAACTACTCCCCGGGATGGAGTGAACCACTCCTTGTGCCTGGGGTCATGTTTGAACAGCTCCCGGACCATCCCCTTCAATTCCAAGACAGTGAAGTTATAGTTCAACCCGGGGCGCAGCCTCATGCGGTCTGCCGCGTTGCCGAACTCCCAAGCGGGTCTCTTCCTTTCCTGCAGAGGGGCAATGCGGCGGCGGAGGAAATCGGCCCCAACTTCACCCACAGTCAGGTTGGCAGCCCGGAGGCGAAGGATCCTAGTAAGGGCAATCTGCAGTTTGTCATCCTTCGGGGCCAAGTCGCTCCAATCCTTGCCGCGCACTATTGCAGTCTGGCGCGGCGAGGTAAACTGCTCGGGTGCATCTTCCAGAACCCAACACCAGTCAGCTCTCCACTCTTCCCACTTGCCGCGTAGCTCCCCAATCAAGTACGCATCCTTCTTGCCGAGCCTGAAGATCCAAGAGATACCGCCGGAGAGTGGGGATCCAGATTCTACTCTAGGCGTGAAGAAGTGGCGGAAGAGAGCTACGTTTGGGTGGACCCCGACATAGTTCTCGCATAGATGCACGAAAACGGCCAAAGTGAGGACGGCGGTAAAATCTAAGAGGTGGAGTCCATATGTGTTCATCACATCGCAGAAAAATTCTGAATACAGAGGATAGAGACCGCAATGGAAGAATGAAGCGAAGTAGTGGTAACCTCCCGGGAACATGTCGACGGCAACGGCGGGGAGGACTCTGGTGCGAGGATGAGCCTTCGTCTCCCTCGCCCAGAACAAGTAATACTTGTCCCGTAGCTCCCTCGCGCCAAGCCTCGGCGGGAAGACCACCATCCTTCTCCGCATGGATGCCAGCTTCGCCGCCTTCTCGGATTTCTCCTTCTTCGCCTGGTCGCTCTTCGCCTTGTCGCTCTTCGGGGCCATGGCGGGGACGGCGGGGGAGGTCGACGGCGCTGCGGATGTTGGAGACGGCGGAGGAGAGGGTGGAGCTCGGCTCTCTGTCGACCTTTGCGGAGGCAGAGAGCGGCGGGGGTTTCTGGATATTGAAGACGCAATGAAGGCAATGGAGGGAAACTGCCCCTGCTTCCTTTGCTTTTAAGGGGGAAGTGGGGGACGTTTCGCATTTTTTCATTAAAGAAGCAGGCCACGATCTCTCCCACGACGCCGCAATCGACGCGTGCCGTTAGGGAGAGATGCGGCAGATGCGGAGTGGGAAACGGTGCGCCGTGGGCCGCGTGTGCCCGTGCCCTGTTTTGGGCCTGGCCCAACAACGCTCGGCACCGTGTGTGGCCCAGGCCCGGGGGCTCCTGTCGGTGTACTAAAGTAGGGGTACCTTAGTATCCCGACTTGTGCACGGGCAGTAGCAGCGTCCCGTGGTCTGGCTCACCACGCGCCCGCCAAAGCCCACTCTGGACCCCTTTTCAAGCCATTCAAGAACAAAGTATACAAGTCGAAAGAGCAAGGCCTCGGCAAGAGGAGCTTGCCGGGAAGGCCGCACCAGGCTCAAGGTTATCATTACAGCACAAGACCCTGGCAAGAGGAGCTTGCCAGGAAGGCCAAAGAACAGCCCCTCAGAAGAGACATCGTGGCGCATCGCGCGCCTCGGCAGGACCCGGAGAGCGACAAGCTCCCGGGCCCGGCAAGATAGCAGCCCCGGCAAGGTGCTTGCTGGGGTTGGCTTACACTGTGTGCCTGCGCTCCAGCTCATCTGGCCACGCGTCGCCCTGGGGCCCTTCCAGGGGCACGTGGCAGATGGCTGCGCAGCCTGGGGTACACGGTGGCGAGCCGCGGTGGCGAGACCGTCGCCGTGGCGGACGGAGACGCCCGGGCGGGCGCTTTTGGGGTGACGGCGACGGGCATTCAATGCCTTTGTCCCCCATCGTCTGGGTTAGGTATAGATCACTGTGCGCGCACTGTTCATGCACTGTTCCATCTACCACCAAATTTACACTTTTGCCCTCCTCTACGTTGACGCCTGTCGGTGACCCCTTTGAGCTATAAAAGGAGGCCCATGCACAACGTAGAGGGGGTTCGAGCCCAGAAACTCGATCACTCCTACGCTCGGTGTAGCTAGCTACTGTAGATCTTCAAGCTCCCGAGCCCGAGAACTCAATACAACCAAAGCAGGAGTAGGGTTTTACGCGTCCGCGCGGCCCGAACCTGGGCAAACTGCCCGCGTGTGCCCCCCGATCCGCTCTTTGTGCTCCCTCCGCTCCCTTGCCGTACCGTAGAAGGGGCTCCGATCCCATAAGTGTTCGTGGGCGGTCAGTTTCCCCAACAACAACATTACGTTGTTCCCTTTGTCATTGGTATGTTACTTGCCCGAGATTCGATCGTCGGTATCATCATACCTAGTTCAATCTCATTACCGACAAGCCACCTTACTCGTTCTGTAATACATCATCTCATGGCTAACTCATTAGTTATTTGCTGGCAATGCTTATTATGATGTGTATTACAGAGAGGGCCTAGAGATACCTCTCCGACACTTGGACTGACAAATCATATTCTCGATCTATGCCAACACCCCAGACACTTTCAGAAACACCTGTAGAGCATCTTTATAATCACCCAATTATGTTGTGATGTTTGATAGCACACAAGGCATTCCTCCGGTATTCGGGAGTTGCATAATCTCATAGTAAGAGGAACATGCATAAGTCATGAAGAAAGCAATAGCAATAAAAATAAATGCTCATTATTGTAAGCTAACGGATGGGTCTTGTCCATCACATCATTCTCCTAATGATGTGATCCCGTTCATCAAATGACAACACATGTCTATGGTTTAGCAAACTCAACCATCTTTGATTAACGAGCTAGTATAGTAGAGGCATACTAGGGACATTTTGTTTTGTCTATGTATTCACACATGTATCAAGTTTTCGATTAATACAATTCTAGCATGTATAAAAGACATTTATCATGATATATAAGTAAATATAAATAATAACTTTATTATTGCCTCTAGGGCATATTTCCTTCAGTCTCCCACCTGCACTAGAGTCAATAATCTAGGTCACATCGCCATGTGATTTAACACCGATAGTTCACATCATGATGTGATTAACACCCATAGTTCACATCACCATGTGACCAACACCCAAAGGGTTTACTAGATTCAATAATCTAGTTCACATTGCCATGTGATTACCACCCAAGGAGTACTAAAGTGTGACCATGTTTTGCTTTGTGAGAGAAGTTTCTTCAACGGGTTTGTCACATTCAGATCCGTATGTATTTTGCAAATTTCCATGTCTACAATGCTCTTCATGGAGCTACTTTAGCTAATTGCTCCCACTTTCAATATGCATCCAGATTGATACTTAAAGTCATCTGGATTAGTGTCAAAGCTTGCATCGGTGTAACCCTTTACGAAGAACTCTTTATCACGTCCATAATTGAGAAACATTTCCGTAGTCCACTAATTACTAAAGATAATTTTGACCGCTGTCCAGTGATATACTCCTGGATCACTATTGTACCTCCTTGCCAAACTCATGGCAAGGTACACAACAGGTTTGGTACACATCATGGCATAGTTTATAGAACCTATGGTTGCGGCATATGGAATGACTTTCATTCTCTCTCTATTTTTCTGTTGTGGTTGGGCTTTGAGTCTTACTCAACTTCATACCTTACAATTCAAGCAAGAACTCCTTCTTTGATTGATACATTTTGAACTACTTCAAATTCTTATCAAGGTATGTACTCGTCAAATGTCTTATCAAGCGCCTTGATCTATCTCTATAGATCTTGATGCCTAATATGTAAATAGCTTCACCGAGGACTTTTATTGAAAAACTCATTTTAAACAATCTTTATGCTTTCCAGAAAATTCTACATCATTTCTGATCAGTAATATGTCATTCAATATACTTATCAGAAATGTTGCAGTGCTCCCACTCACTTTCTTGTATATACAGGCTTCACCCTAAGTCTGTATAAAACCATATGCTTTGATCAACTTATCAAAGCATATATTCCAACTCCGAGATGCTTGCACCAGTCCATACATGGATTGCTAGAGCTTGCACACTTTGTTTAGCACCTTTAGGATCAACAAAACCTTCTGGTTGTATCATATACAACTCTTCTTTGAGATATCCATCAAGGAATGCAGTTTTGACATCTATTTGCCATATTTCATAATCATAATATGCGGCAATTGCCAACATGATTCGGACAGACTTAAGCATCGCTACGGGTCAGAAAGTCTCATCGTAGTCAACTCCTTGAACTTGTCGAAAACCTTTCGCAACAAGTCGAGCTTTGTAGACGGTAACATTTCCATCGACGTCAGTCTTCCTCTTAAAGATCCAATTATTTTCAATGGCTTGCCGATCATCGGGCAAGTCAACCAAAGTCCACACTTTGTTCTCATACATGGATCCCATCTCAGATTTCATGGCCTCAAGCCATTTTGCAGAATATGGGCTAATCATCGCTCCCTCATAGTTCGTAGGTTCGTCACGGTCTAGTAACATGACTTCCAGAACAGGATTACCGTACCACTCTGGTGCGGAACGTACTCTGGTTGACCTACGAGGTTCAGTAGTAACTTGATCTGAAGTTTCATGATCATCATCATTAGCTTCCTCACTAATTGGTGTAGGAATCACTGGAACTAATTTCTGTGATAAACTACTTTCCAATTCGGGAGAAGGTACAATTACCTCATCAAGTTCTACTTTCCTCCCACTCACTTCTTTCGAGAGAAACTCCTTCTCTAGAAAGGATCCATTCTTAGCAACGAATATCTTACCTTCGGATCTGTGATAGAAGGTGCACCCAATAGTTTCCTTTTGGTATCCTATGAAGATATGTTTCTCCGACTTGGGTTCGAGCTTATCAGGTTGAAGCTTTTTCACATAAGCATGTCAGCCCCAAATTTTAAGAAACGAGAACTTGGGTTTCTTGCCAAACCACAGTTCATAAGGTGTCATCTCAACGGATTGAGATGGTTCCCTATTTAATGTGAATGCAGCAGTCTCTAAAGCATAACCCCAAAATGAAAGTGCTAAATCAGTAAGATACATCATAGATTGCACCATATCTAATAAAGTACGGTTACGACGTTCGGACACACCATTACACTTTGGTGTTCCAGGTGGCATGAGTTGCGAAACTATTCCATATTATTTTAGTTTGAAGAGCAAACTCGTAACTCAAATATTCGCCTCCGCGATCAGATCGTAGATACTTTATTTTCTTGTTACGATGATTCTCTACTTCACTCTGAAATTCTTTGAAATTTTCAAATGATTCAGACTTGTGTTTCATCAAGTAGATATACACATATCTGCTCAAATCATCTGTGATGGTCAGAAAATAACGATAACCGCCACGAGCCTCAACACTCATCGGACCGCATACATCTGTATGTATTATTTCCAATAAGTCTTTGGCTTGCTCCATTGTTCCGGAGAATGGAGTTTTGGTCATCTTGCCCACGAAGCATGGTTCGCAAGCATCAAATGATTCATAATCAAGTGATTCCAAAAGTCCATCAGCACGCAGTTTCTTCATGCGCTTTACACTAATATGACCTAAACGGTAGTGCCACAAGTATGTTGCACTATCATTATCAACTCTGCATCTTTTGGCTTCAATATTATGAAAATGTGTATTACTACGATCGAGATTCAATAAACCATTCACCTTGGGTGTAAGACCATTGCATGTTTTCTTCATTTAATCAGAATAACAATTATTCTCTGACTTAAATGAATAATCGTATTGCAATAAACATGATCCAATCTTTTTCATGCTCAACACAAACACGAAATAACATTTATTTAGGTTCAACACTAATCCTGAAAGTAATGGGAGTGTGCGGTGATGATCATATCAATATTGGAACTATTTCCAACACACATCGCCACCTCGCCCTCAACTAGTGTCCATTTATTCTGCAACCCCCGTTTTGAGTTACTAATCTTAGCAACCGAACAGGTATCAAATACCCCGGGGCTACTAAGAGCACTAGTGAGGTACACATCAATAACATGTATATCAAATATACCTTTGTTCACTTCGCCATCCTTCTTATCCGCCAAATATTTGGGGTAGTTCCGTTTTCGGTGACCATTTCCTTTGCAGTAGAAGCACTCAGTTTCAGGCTTGGGTCTAGATTTGGGCTTCTTCTCGGGAGTGGCATCTTTCTTGCCGTTCTTCTTGAAGTTCCCTTTCTTTCCCTTGCAGTTTTGCTTGAAACTAGTGGTCTTGTTAAACCATTGCTCTTTCTTGATTTCTACCTTGGTTGATTTCAGCATCACGAAGAGCTTGGGAATCGTTTTCGTCATCCCTTGCATATTATAGTTCATCGCAAATTTTAGTAGCTTGGTGATAGTGACTAGAGAACTATGTCAATCACTATCTTATCTGGAAGATTAACTCCCACTTGATTCAAGTGATTGTAGTACCCAGACTTTCTAAGCACATTCTCACTAGCTGAGCTATTCTCCTCCATCTTGTAGGCAAAGTATTTGTCAGAGGTCTCATACCTCTCGACATGGGCATGAGTCTGAAATACCAATTTAAGCTCTTGGAACATCTCATATGCTCTGTGGCGTTCAAAAAGTTTTTGTAGTCCCAGTTCTAAGCCGTAAAGCATGGCGCACTAAACTATTAAGTAGACATCACATTGAGCTTTTCCAAACGTTCATAACGTTTGTATATGCTCCTGCGATAGGTCTGTCACCTAGCGGTGCATCAAGGGCATAATACTTCTATGCAGCAATGAGGATAATCCTCAGATCACGGACCTAGACCGCATCATTGCTACTCACATCTTTCAACTTAGTTTTCTCTGGGAACATATAAAAAAACATAGGGGAGCTACAACATGAGCTATTGATCTACAACATAATTTGCAAATACTATCAAGACTAAGTTCATGATAAATTAAAGTTCAATTAATCATATTACTAAAGAACTCCCACTTAGATAGATATCCCTCAAGTCATCTAAATGATCAGATGATCCAAATCAACTAAACCATGTCCGATCATCACGTGAGATGGAGTAGTTTTCAATGGTGAACATCTTATGTTGATCATATATGCTATATGATTCACGCTCGACCTTTTGGTCTATAGTGTTTCGAGGCCATGTCTGTACATGCTAGGCTCGTCAAGTTTAACCCAAGTATTCCGCATGTGCAAAACTGTCTTGCACCCGTTGTATGTGAATGTAGAGCCTATCACACCCGATCATCACGTGATCTCTCAGCACAAAGAACTGTCGCAACGGTGCATACTCAGGGAGAACACTTATACCTTGAAATTTTAGTAAGGGATCATCTTATAATGCTACCATCGTTCTAAGCAAAATAAGATGCATAAAAAGATAAACATCACATGCAATCAATATATGTGACATCATCATCATCTTGTGCTTTTGATCTCCATCTCCAAAGCATCGTCATGATCTCCATCCTCACTAGCTTGACACCATGATCTTCATCGTATTGTCGTGGTCGTCTTGCCAACTATTGCTTCTACTACTATTGCCTACTCATAGTGATAAAGCAAAGTAGTTACATGGCGTTCACAATTCATGCAATAAAGAGACAACCATAAGGCTCCTGTCGGGTGCCGATAATTTACAAAACATGATCATCTCATACAATAACGTATAACTTCATCACGTCTTGACCATATCACATCACAACATGCCCTGCAAAACAAGTTAGACGTCCTCTACTTTGTTGTTGCAAGCTTTACGTGGCTGCTACGGGCTTCTAGTAAGAACCGTTCTTACCTACGCATCAAAACCACAATGATTTTTTGTCAAGTGTGCTATTTTAACCTTCAACAAGGACCGGCCGTACTCACACTCAATTCAACTAAAGTTGGAGAAACTGACACCCGCCAGCCACCTGTGTGCAAAGCACATCAGTAGAACTAGTCTCATGAATGCGGTCATGTAATGTCGGTCTAAGCCGCTTCATCAAACAATACCGCCGAATCAAAGTATGACGTTGGTGGTAAGCAGTATGACTATTATCGCCCACAACTCTTTGTGTTCTACTCGTGCATATCATCTACGCATAGACCTCGCTCATGATGCCACTGTTGGTGAACGTAGTATTTCAAAAAAAATCCTACGATCATGCAAGAACTATCTAGGAGAAGCATAGCAACGAGCGGGAGAGTGTGTCCATGTACCCTCGTAGACAGAAAGCGGAAGCGTTTAGTAATGCGGTTGATGTAGTCGAACGTCTTCATGATCCAACCGATCCAAGTACCGAACGTACGGCACCTCCGTGTTCAGCACATGATCAGCACGATGATGTTCCTTGAGCTCTTGATCCAGTTGTGTGATAGCCTGGCTTAATAGGGATGATAGACTACTCATATCAATAAGGAATTCCTTCTCTTCCGGGAGCCCATTCGGATAGAACTCCAAAGTTAAGTGTGCTCAGCTTGGAGTAGTTTCAGGATCGGTGACCGACCGGAAAGTTGCTCCCGGGTGCGCACGAGTGAGGACAAAGTCCGCATAAAAGACTAGTATTGATATGTGGGGCCAGTCTAGATCCCGCCAGGAGTAACGACCACCGGCGGGTGTGTCCGGGTGTTACAAGTTGGTATCAGAGCCGACCATCGCGGTTACATGGATGCTTGTGGACAGGTGACCGGTCATGTTGTTCATGACGATTGTGACCTGTCGTGGCACACAGCATGTCACATGTATCGGACTGGATGCACAGACGTTTGTGCCAAGAGGGAACATTCCTGCGGCCCGACGAGGACGTCGGTTCCTCTGAGTGGGGGTGTATGTGATAGCCTGGCTTAATAGGGATGATAGACTACTCATATCAATAAGGAATTGCTTCTTTTCTGGTAGCCCATTCGGATAGAACTTCGAAGTTAAGCGTGCTCAGCTTGTAGTAGTTTCAGGATGGGTGACCGACCGGGAAGTTGCTCCCGGGTGCACACGAATGAGGACAAAGTGCGCAGAAAAGACTAGTTTTGATATGTGGGGCCAGTATAGATCCCGCCAGGAGTAACGACCACCGGCGGGTGTGTCCGGGGCTTTACAAGTTGAGGACGAGGGAGAGTTTCGTCAGCATGACAGCGTGGTGACGGTGGTGCTAAAGTTACCGGCGTACGGCTTCGCCTAAGCACTGCAACGATATGACCGAGGTATGTAACAGTGGAGGGGGCACCTCACATGGCTAAAAGATTGTCTTGTGTGTCTTTGGGGTGCCCCCTCCCACGTATATAAAGGAGGGAGGGGGAGGAGGCCGGCCAAGAGGGGGCGCGCCAAGGGGGTAGTCCTACTCGGACTCTTGGTCCAAGTAGGATTCGCCCCCCCCCCCTCCCTATTCCCACTAGGAGAAGGAGGGAAGGAGGAGGTGAAGAGAAGGAAAGGGGGGCCGGCCCCCAAACCCTAAACCAATTTGGTTTGGGTCTAGGGGGGCGCGCGCCACCACCTAGCTGCTGCCTCGTCTCTCCACTGGGCCCATTAAGGCCCATTGACTCCCCTGGGGTTCCGGTAACCTCTCGGTACTCCGGAAAAATGCCCGAACATCCCGGAACCCTTCCGATGTCCAAACATAACCTTCCAATATATCAATCTTTATGCCTTGAACATTTCGAGACTCCTCGTTATGTCCGTGATCTTATCCGGCACTCTGAACAATCTTTGGTCATCAAAATCACATAACTCATAATACTAGTCGTCATCGTACTTTAAGCGTACGGACCGTACATGTTCGAGAACTATGTAGACATGACCGAGACACATCTCCGGTCAATAACCAATAGCGGAAACTGGATGCTCATATTGGGTCCTACATATACGTTATTCCCTTTGTCATCGGTATGTTACTTGCCCAAGATTCGATCGTCGGTATCATCATACCTAGTTCAATCTCATTACCGACAAGTTTCATTACTCATTCCGTAATAAATCATCTCATAACTAACTCATTAGTTATTTGTTTGCAAGGCTTATTATGATGTGTATTACCGAGAGAGTCCAGAGATACCTCTTTGACACTTGGAGTGACAAATCCTATTCTTGATCTATGCCACCACCACAAACACTTTCGGAAACACCTGTAGAGTATCTTTATAATCACCCAGCTACGTTGTGACGTTTGATAGCACACAAGGTATTCCTCCGGTATTCAGGAGTTGCATATTGTCATAGTCAGAGGAACATGCATATGTCATGAAGAAAGCAATAGTAATAAAACTAAACGATCATTATGCTAAGCTAACAGATGAGTCTTGTCCATCACATCATTCTCCTAATGATGTGATCCCGTTCATCAAATATCAACACATGTCTATGGTTTAGCAAACTCAACCATCTTTGATTAACGAGCTAGTCTAGTAGAGGCATACTAGGTACATTCTGTTTTGTCTATGTATTCACACATGTATCAAGTTTCCGGTTAATAAAATTCTAGCATGAATAAAAGACATTTATCATGATATATAAGGAAATATAAATAACAACTTTATTATTACCTTTATGGCATATTTCCTTCACTTAGGAACCCAAATAGATCATTCAATATGCTCATAAGAAGATCCAACAAATTTTTCATCAACATGCCCGTCACTAGCACGACATAAAACATAAGAGGGATTAAAGTCGCCATCTTTGTTGGTACGGATAATCCTGACCTTCTTGGCATTGCCACCCACTTCCTTGTCCTTTTTCTTCTCATGAGCACCATCTCCCGCCTTCACAAAGGCTTCCTTGAGCGGGAGAGGTTGCTTAGTCTTATTCTTCTTCTTCTTCGACTTGCGTACAAACCCAAGTCATTCCTTAGCCACAACTTCCTTTTGATTGCTCAAAAGGTCATTTAGATTCTTCTTACCTTGAATGCAAGTCACAAGGTCTTTCTCAAGTTGCCCTTCCAACTTAGCATTCTCCTCCACAAGGTGCACATGCTCACAACAAGGGTTAGTAGCATGGGCATTATCAATTAAAACAAAAGGAGGACATTTCGAGATCTCCTTAGTTAGTTTCACATGGAGTTGATCATGAGATTCCTTGAGAGAGGCATGAGCACTGTTCAAGGCCTTGTGAGCCTCGTCAAGTGTGTCAAACTCTTCCTTGAGTCTGTCATGGCCAATCCCAAGTGCAACCTTTTCAGATTTAAGCACCCTAGAAACAACAATAGCATGATCAATGTCCTTATGAAATTTAGCAAGATCAATGTTGTCTAACTCCTCAAGAGACAAACGAAGACCTTGTTCTTCCTCGAGGGCATAGTCATCTGCATAGCCATGACTATGCCCTTCAAACTTAGAGATGGTATCCTCATGAGACTCAATGATATCATTGGCCTCACCAAGTTGTTCCAAGAGAGCAAAAAAATGCTTCTTGGTCTCACCTATTAAACTACTCAAGAACCTATCAAATTTACTCTCATCCATCCTACCCTCCGCATGATTATCCACACAATCTAATAAGGAAGGAGTAGAAGAGATTGATGTTTTTGTGTTGGATGTTACCTTGTTGGTACCTTTGGCCATGAGGCAATGGGCAATGCGGTTATCATTGGGGGCACAAAAAAGTGAGATCTTGGTTGGAGAGGAGTTGGTAATGGCCATGGTGGCAGTTGTCACTCCCTCACCACTATCATAATCAACGGAGAGATACTCTTATTGTGCCATCAACCCCTTTTGAGGCACTTTCTTGATGAAGTTATTCTTGTTTGGGAAGGACTTGGCCTTGTCTTTGCAGATAAGCTTGCCACCATTGTATTCCCTCTTTCCATATGGGCAATCCACCAAAAAGTGACTCACATTGCCGCAATTGTAGCAAGTTTTCACACATTGCTTGCCACTCGAAGCACTTGAGATGTTCTTGGAGAAGTTGAGCCTTGTGTTATTCTTGTTGCCCCAAAATTGCCTTGATGCAAGAGCCATGTGCTCGTGGTAAGTATATTTGGTATCTTCGGGGAAACACTCTACTTCCTCTTCCAACATTGCCTTGGCCTTCAAAGCAAGGTTCAGTAAAGCCTTCTCTGACTGTTAGACACAAGCTAGAGTGGTCTTGTTCATGATCTTCATAGAAATGAATTCATCTAATACCTCACTTGAAGACTAAGTGTGAAAATCCTGTCTTTGGTGGATCACGGAGGACATGGCCTTGAGAAACTCTCGCTTGATCCAGTTTTCATCAGTGTCCTTTCGCCCATGATCTTGAAGAGCAACCGCAAGATATGTCACTCTTCGA
The DNA here is from genome assembly GCA_902687465.1 of Secale cereale. Classification (NCBI taxonomy): domain Eukaryota; kingdom Viridiplantae; phylum Streptophyta; class Magnoliopsida; order Poales; family Poaceae; genus Secale; species Secale cereale. The sequence goes on along the minus strand of LR738710.1, from coordinate 528,504,233 downwards.
TAGAGGTCACAAGGATCCTCATCTTCAATCATTGCAAAGTCATTGACTTCATCAAGGACCACTTCAAAGTTGGATCATTGAATGCTTGAACTTTCGTTGTACAAAGATGTGATATGTTCCCAACAATCCTTTGCGCATGTGAATGGCCTCAAGTGAGAAAGATCTTTGGGAGGTAATGCGGCCTGGAGCATGAAGACGGCGGAGTAATTGTATTGATTGTCCACATTTTATCTTGGAGTGAGGTTGCTTGGGTCATGTGGGTAGAAACCATGCTCGATGACTCTCTAGAGGTTTTTCGAGCTATGATTCAAATGAGACTTGATGCGAAAAACCCATTTATCAAACTCACCCTTCACAAGCTTACGAGGAGGACCAAGATGGTGAATATGCGGTGTAGGGACCGGTCCTCCATAGACCGGGGAGGGGGAACCGTGGCAAAGGTTCCCATCCCATTCTTGTTTAGATGGAGGAGGTTTGAGTACCCGTAGCCGCTTCCTTATCGGAATTGGACTCTGATTTCGATGCGGTGGGACTAACCACAAGCAAGGATCAGGAGTAGATTTCAACCCCTCAAGTAATTATTTAAGCATGGACTTGACCTCGATCGTCATAGATGCCTTAAGAGAAGCCATAGCTTCATTTAAGTTGTCTCTGGTTATTGAGTTCAACTCCACGGCCTCGGGCACTTCCTCATCCCCGCCAACCATACACTTCGGGTGGTGAATCCCTTAAAAAGAGATGAGGCTCTGATACTAATTGAAAGGATTGATATGGCTGACTAGAGGGGGTGAATAGGAAACTACCAATCTTTTAACTTTTCTTAACAAATTAGGGTTATCAACAAATATGTTGTCTAGAGATGCAACTAGGTGAGCAACATATATGATGCTAGTAACACAAGAAACACAAGCAAGCAAATGATACGACAAAAGTAAAGCTTGCGCAAAGTAAAGGTAAGAGATAACCACAAGTGGAGACGGTAGAGATGAGGATGTGTTACCGAAGTTCCTTCTCTTTGAGAGGAAGTATGTGTCCATTGTAGCGGTGTGGACACACAATGCTCCCCAAGAAGCCACTAGGGCCACCGTATTATCCTCACGCCCTCACACAATGCGAGATGTTGTGCTTCCACTAGTGGTGGCCTTGAAGGCGGCAACCGGACCTTTACAAACAAGGTTGAGGCTGTCTCAGCAACTGAATTGGAGGCTCCCAACACCACCATGATGCTTCATCTCAATGGAATGTGGCTCTGAGGTGACCTCTTACATCTAGGGTTCCCAAACACCCAAGAGTAACAAAATCCACACAAGAAAGTATGGGGGAACCAAATTTCCATTGGTGGAAGTGTACATATAGGTATCCTCCTTCAATATCTAGCAAATCAACAAGTTTGAGTGGCTAGAAAGAGAGATCGGGCAAGAAAGCATGGAGGGAATTTATGGAGGAGAGAGAGAGAGGCAAGAGGTATAGTGGTAGGTGGAAGAACCACCCTTTATGTAGGAACCCCCAATTTCCAACCGTTACATCTGTTTTTACAATGCAGCGGTACAACCCCTCATGACCCCGGTACAGCCGGGATTCATGGGTATGCTGTAGAAACCCTAGCAAGTTACATCCAGTGGCACGAGTGGTAGTACCGGTTACAAAGAGTAATCGGGCCAACCGCTCTACTACAGCCCAACTACCGCCTCACAACAGCAGGGAGTCACCCCTATAGCGGTAGTCGAGCAGTAGTTGCAGCGGAATTACCGCTTGGTTCGATGGAGGCGGCTAAGTCCAGAGAGGTAGAACCACTCCGGTCACCGGTAGTACCGGTTATCAGAGTATAACCGGAATAACTGGGCCACCACCGCCTGAGGACTGCCCCATCACAGAAGCTTGTCCGGTTGTTGGGAGGTACCGGGCCGGTACAACCGTTTGTGAAGCTATTCAAGGTTTTCCTAGAGCAGGGGCAGTACAACCACCTTAGGGTGGTGTTACAACCGCTTGGCAAGAACCTAGGAGCAGCAATCCAGGGCATCACCCCTAGGGCGGTGGTTGTGCCTGAACTTAGGAGTCGGTAAAACCACCCATACAAGCGGTACTACCGCTTGGAGGATTACACCACTGCTTTAGAAGGAAATGAGGACCTCTCTCTCCTCGAACTAAAGATAACAATGGGTGGACAAGAATATGTATGTACATTGATTCACCCAATCCCTTCCGATGCAGACTCTCTCTTAATAGTATCGGTTTCCTATGACCGAAGAAATAAAAATGTTTGAAACACCGTCTTCGATCTTTTCCATCATGAGGGAGAGCCTAATCATATAGAGCTAAAATAATATGTACATGCAACACTTTTAGCACATGATTAGATCACGAGGTGATTTTTCATCATCACGGAAACACTAATATGATAAATGACCTAACTGCCGAGAACTAGGGGTTTACTCACAGATAGGAACAACAAACATCATGGCAATGGTAATGGCGTACATTGATGAATGATTCAAATGATACACCGAAGGATCCCCTAGGGTTCTTGGTGTTATAGACGATGTGGATGTGGATGATGATGATGATAACAGAGTGGATGATGATGATGATGACAATGGTGATGATGTCGTATCTCCCCTATTCGCGGTGACATAGATCCCCATCTTCTCCTCATTAATCCCTCCTCCGAATGAACTCCAAAGGCTAGGGTTCTGCCTTCTGGATGATTTTTTGGTGTCTCTGGTGTATGATCCACGATCCTATTCTATGGAGTGGAAATAGTTGATTTGGCGGTGGCGGTGGTGACGGTGTCCAGGACTAGGGGTGTCGGCCTAGATGATATAGTTCATGGACCTGACTGAGAGCCCGTTGGTGAGGATGGACTCTGGAGGCCTCTAAAAATGGCATAAGCATATCAGACTTCATCGAGGACTTTGTGTCTACTCCAAATATATCTGTTAGGATCGGCATATAACCCCTAGATGGCAACCAACCATGTGTAACCCTAGGTACCCCCGGTGCCTATATAAATCGAATGGTTTAGTCTATAGAGACATATCCATTCATTGTTCCATTAGCCTTAGGATTCATCCCACAACTCGCGATCTCGAGGTAGATCAACTCTATACTTTAATACACCCATAACATAATCAAGAACAGGACGTAGGGTGTTTCCTCCTTAAGAGGGCCCGAACCTGGGTAACAACACTGTGTCCCTCGTCTCATGTTACCCATTGATCCGATCTCATAGTTGGGCCCCCGTACCCGAGATCTTCCAGTCTTGACACCGACATTGGTGCTTTCATTGAGAGCTCGTTGTGTGATCGCCTTAGAAGCGATGGCTTCGCCAATTGACAATCTGAGTCCCCACAGAACCTCCAATGTTTCGATGACTTTCACTTACTAGCCATCCGAGGACTCAACAGATCCCGAATGGCAATCCCCCTTCGAGGCAGCAGGGCGCGAATGGGACCTCTGTCCGAAGCTTTACGCTCCTTCGGTAAGCTCGGTCAACGGAATCGGACTTGAGGAAACCTTAGATCCAAGTTCTCGTTTGAGGGACGGGCACGAGAGTAGTAAGCTAGAGGCAGCGGGTGTTTTAGATGTTAAACCGAACCCAGGAACCTCCTTCTTTGTGCATCTTTTCCACAAAGGACTTGGGGCCACTTTGGAGTCCCCCCCCCATCGTATTTTTCTAATCCCACACACCCTCACGTCGAGTATTGCCTGAGCAATTTGATACATCCACTTTGCATCATCTTTTTACATTGATATGTATTGCATTATGGACTGTTATTTCACTTTATGTTAAAATACTAATAACTTTTCTGTCTTATTTTACTAGATTTACATGAAGAGGGAGAATGCGGGCAGCTGGAATTCTGGACCGGAAAGGAGCAAATCTGAGATACATATTCAGCACAACTCCAAATGTCCTGAAACTATACAGAGAATTATTTTGGAATGTATAAAAAATATTGGGCGAAGAAACAATAGAAGCGGACCCATGAGGTGGCGCGCTCTAGCCCCCAGGGCGTGCCTCCCAAGCTTGCGGGCCCCCTGGCCGTCGTCTGGTGCCCATCTTATGGTATATGAGGGGTTTTAACATAGAAAAAATCATAAGGGAGATTTCGGGACGGAGCGTCGCCATCTCGAGGCGAAACCTTGGCAGAAGCAATCTAGGGCTCCGGTGGAGCTATTCTGCTTGGGATACTTCCCTCGAGGTGAGGGAAATTGAAGCCGTCATCATCACCAATGATCCTCTCATCGAGGGAGGGTCAACTGTCGTCAACATCTTCACCAGCACCATCTCCTTGCAAACCCTAGTTCATCTCTTGTATTCAATCTTTGTCTCGAAACCTCAGGTTGGTGGTTGTGGGTTGCTAGTAGTGTTGATTACTCCTTGTAGTTGATGGTAGTTGGTTTATTTAGTGGAAGATTATATGTTCAGATCCTTAATGATATTCAATACCCCTCTGATAATGAACATGAATATGCTTTGTGAGTAGTTACGTTTGTTCCCGAGGACATGAAAGAAGTCTTGCAATAAGTAATCATGTGAATTTGGTATTCGTTTGATATTTTTATGAGATATATGTTGTCTTTCCTCTAGTTATGTGAAGCTCAACTACATGACACTTCACAATGATTTGGGCCTAGGGGAAGGCATTGGGAATTAATAAGTAGATGATGGGTTGCTAGAGTGAAAGAAGTTTAAACCCTACTTTATGTGTTTCTTTGTAAGGTTCTGATTTGGATCCACATGTTTCATGCTATGGTTAGATTTATCTTAATTCTTATTTCATAGTTGTGGATGCTTGCGAGAGGGGTTAATCATAAGTGGGAGGCATGTAAAAGTAAGGATAACACCCATGCACCAATACACCCACATATCAAATTATCGAAGTAACGAATGTGAATCATATGAGCATGATGGAAACTATCTCGATAATAATTCCCATGTGTCCTTAGGAGCGCTTTGCTTTATATAAGAGTTCGTCCAGGCTTATCCTTTGCTATCAAAAGGATTGGGCCACCTTTCTGCACCTTTGTTACACTTGTTTCTTGTTATCCGTTATGAATTATCTTGCTACCAAACTATCTGTTACCGATATTTCTAGTGCGTAGAGAAAATACCTTGCTGAATACCAAACTATCTGTCATTTCCGTCTGCTACCCGTTGGGTTCGACACTCTTACTTATCGAAAGGACTATGATTGATTACCTATACTTGTGGGTCATCAATAATCTTTTCTGGCACCGTTTCCGGGGAGTGAAGCGCCTTCGGTGAGTGGAATTTGGTAAGGAAAAACTTATATTGAGTGGTGAAATTTACTGTCACTTGTCAATATGGAAAATAATCCTTTGAGGGGTTTGTTCTGGGTATCTTCACCTCGACCGGAAGACCAAAGAGTTTCTCCTCAACCTACTCAAAATATTTATTATGCAATTCCTTCGGGTATGGTAGAGAAACTGCAAGATAATCCTTATGCAGGAGATGGAACACTACATCCCTATATGCATTTAATCTATGTGGATGAAGTTTGTGGATTATTTAAGCTTGCGGAGTTACCCGAAGATGAAGTCAAGAAGAAGCTCTTCCCTTTATCTTTGAAGGACAAGGCATTGACATGGCATAGGCTATATGATGATATTGGAGCCTGCAATTACAACCAACTGAAATTGGAATCACAACAGAAGTTTTATCCTACGCATCTGGTTCATCACGATCGGAATTATATATATAATTTTTGGCCTTCTGAAGGAGAAAGTATCGCTCAAGCTTGGGGGAGGCTTAATTCAATGGTATATTCATGCCCCAATCACGAGCTCTATAACAATTTGGATTTTGGCCTTTTCTTTTTCTTTTAATGTCTCTTGGATTATTGTTTTGGTTTGCTTTTCTGTGGTTGTGTGATCCAAAAACTTGGGAAGATCATGTCTTCCTAGGTTTCATAGTGGCTTGTCATCCTATAAATCACTCTGAGACCCTATCATTTCTCATCCTAGCCCAAATCCCAATATTCTTTTTATTGGGAATATTCCTTTTGTATTAAAGGAATAACCCTTTTAACCCTAGGTTGTGAAGCGACCTATATTTCTGTCACTCCTAAAATTCCCAAATAATTCTCATAAATTATTTGGGTCATATCTTGATCAAATATTTCAAAACCCATCCTTGCCATGTTCAAAAATAATCCTCCAATAATTTTGTTCCTATTCTGCCCTAAATGGCACTTTTGTGAAGCAAGTGATATTTATCTTTGCTTGGTTGACCCCAAACTTTGTGGACACCTTTTACTGTCCATATCATTGCCTCATGCCAAGATTCAACTCAATTTGCCTATTAAATATTTGGCAGCTATTTTCCAAAGTTTCTATCCAGAAAGGAACTTTGTTAAGGAGGGCCACGCTAGGCATATTCAAATGAGTTGAAACTTTTCTAGATACTTCATGTGATCAAATCATGGCTCTCCTCCAAATTTGAGCTCATGTAACTTTTCCATGTGAGTCGAGCTCCAAATCCTGGTTTATGGTCAAAATTTTAGATTGTGAAGGAATTATATTTTATATTAATTCAATAAAGCTGAAAATTTACCTACCCATTCTCTTATCCATATTAACTCTCTTCACCAAGTTGTGGCTCATTTCATCTATCCATTTGCCCTGTGCATTTTTGCTAAGTTTCTGTCAAGAATGAAGCTTTGTGAAGCAAGTGCCATTTTGGTATTTCCAAATGGCATGAAACTTTTACAGTTGTTTCAAATCATCAAATAACTCATCTACACCAAGTCTCAGCTTAATCCAATCATTTATGTGAGTCCTACTTCATCAGTTACGAATCTTGTTAGTAGAGCACTTTCTACAACAATTAGCAACTAAACCCCTTCTCTTAAGCTGATACTTGGCCACCTCAGTGTTCTTAGCATCTAATAATACCATGCCAAAAACCAAATTCTAGCCCTGCTTGGATTATCCTCACCACAGCACAAAGAAGTTGTTGTTGATCTGCTTTGGCACTCTGTGCATTTCTCTTCTTTGCCCCTGAGCTTATTTATTTCTTCATTGGTATTAATGGCAGTATGGACTACCTGCTGGAGACGACCGGTCTTGCCAGAACACGCTGCTTGCACTAGTGCACACGGTGACCATGCTTGCGTCATGCACATTGCGAACACTGGCTCATTCCGGCCTCTGTTCTCGTCCCCTCCCTCCGCGTCTCGATGTCCCTCCAAGTCTAGTACCTCCCCCGTGAGACTCTGCGTCGACCTGTGCCTCTGCCTCGTCCTTGTTCACCATTAATGCGTCACAAACGCCATGCATGTGCCGTGTCCAACCCCTGTCAGCCATTAGAGCCACGTTGGAGCTCGCCCGTGAGCTCTAGAGCCTCCCCCGCAGCCTGTTTAAGGCGTGCCCAAGCCCTTCGCACCTCACGCACTCCTCCCTCGCCTCAATTGCTCACCGGAATTGCCTCATCTCACTGTTTCCTCCTCGGCCGCCATGGTGGTCGCCGGTGTCCGAGCTATCCCGGTTGCCTTGGGCCTCCCCTCCTACTCTAGCCACCACCAGAGTGCTCCCCACACCTCCACGAGCCGCCCCACCCCCTCTCCCCTCGCCGGAGTGGCCCGCACCACCGAAGATCACCATCGCCCCCGCCTTCTGTGCTCCTTTCGTCGTTGTGCCTCCGCCCCTCCCCGGCACCGGCCAACCGTGGGAACGGGTGTGGCATGCCCTCCTGTGCCCGCGGGTGCCCTCGGCTCGGCCGGAGTTGGCCGGAGCCGACCGGCCCCTCGTCGCCCCTCCTCTGTTTCATCTCCTATATTCATGGGACGAACAGAGGCGCGGGGAAGAAGACGAGATCTCGAAGTTCTTCGGAGAGAAATATGTTTTCCCTTCTGGAAAACATATTTTTCTCTACTGCGGCCAACAATGCGCTTCCACTGTTCCGAAGGCGCATTTCTTTTAATATGTTTTCTGTTCTTCCACTCAGGGACCCGTTGGTGATAATATTCAAAGATTAGTCCCTCATCTTCCACCCCTCGTAGCTCTGCGAGCATGACTCCGATCGAGGTAAAACCAATGGCCACTTCTTCGTCTCGTCGAGAAATTTCTGTTGGTACTATTTTCACTAGGTGGTCCCATAGTGAAAATGACCGTTTTGCCCTTGCTTCTAATCAGCCCCCATCGAGAGAGAATAACGTCCGGTGTTTCGTTCCGCGGCTTCACCGCACTTCTCCCCGGAGTCCCCGTCAGTCCCAGGCAAGCCATAATAGCCACTTGCATGATAGTCATGCAGTAGCCATGGTTTTTACTTGAATATCTAATAAATGTTTGCCCGTTTACTGCCTGCTTATTTGCTGCTACTGTCGTTGTTTCGGTTATGCTCGTGGACTCATGTTCACCTTCATGATATGTTTCAATGCATCTTGTATTTTGTACTACTTGCTTGTATTATTCTTATGTCATGCATGGTAGTAGTACATGCTGGTGTTACTGGCATTCATTCTTATGCATGCTTATCGTCTGTTATTTAGTATCGTTGCTTTGCAAGTTCCTTTGCATCTAGCCGGGGGGAATATTTGGGTATTGATAGAGCTGATATGGGCCCACAAGCCGTAGGGGCGCCCCCCTTAGGGAGCACCCTGGCAGCTTGTGGCCGCCTCATGGCTCTCCTGGCCTCTTCCTGAAGCTTCGTGCTTGTCTTCTGGTCCAAGAAAAATCCTCAAAAAGTTTCATTCTGTTTGGACTTCATTTGGCATTGATTTTCTGTATAAGAAAAAAAGAAGGAAAAAACAGAAACTGGCATGGGGCACTAGCTAGGTTAATAGGTTAGTTCCAAAAATGATATAAAATAGCATATAAATGCATATAAAACATCCAAAGTAGATAATATGATAGCATGGAACAATAGAAAATTATAGATACGCTGGAGACGTATCTAGCATCCCCAAGCTTAATTCCTGCTTGTCCTCTAGTAGGTAAATGATAAAAACAGAATTTTTGATGTGGAATGCTACCTAACATATTTATCAATGTAATTTTTATTATTGTGGGATGAATGTTCATATCCATAAGATTCAAAACAAAAGTTTAATATTGACATAAGAACGATAATACTTCAAGAATACTAATAAAGCAATCATGTCTTCTCAAAATAACATCGCTAAAGAAAGTTATCCCTACAAAACCATATAATCTTGTCATGCCCTATCTTCATCACATAAAATATTTGTCATGCACAACTCTGGTATTAGCCAAGCAATTGTTTCATACTTTTGATGTTCTGAAACTTTTTCAACTTTCATGCAATACATGAGCATGAGCCATGGATATAACACTATAGGTGGAGAGTATGGTGGAGGTTGTGAGGAGAAGACAAAAAGGAAGATAGTCTCACATCAACTAGGCAAATTAATGGACTATAGAGATTTCCAACAATTGATATCGATGCAAGTGAGTAGGGATTGCCATGCAACGGATGCACTAGAGCTATAAGTGTATGAAAGCTCAAAAGAAAACTAAGTGGGTGTGCATCCAACCCGCTTGCTCATGAAGACCTAGGAAAATTTAAGGAATCCCATCATTCGAATATACAAGCAAAGTTCTATAATGAAAAATTCGCACTAGTATATTAAAGTGACAAAATACGAGACTCTCTATCATGAAGAACATTGTGATATTTAGAAGAATAAGTGTGGTAAAAGGATAGTAACAGTGTCCCTTCTCTCTTTTTCTCTCATTTTATTTTTTATTTTTCTGTCTTTCTATTTTTTGTTTTCTTTTTTGGGCACTTTGGACTCTCTTTTTGTATTTTGGCTCTTTAGCCTCTTTTATTTGAAGTCCGGAGTATCATCTCGACTTGTGGGAGAATCATAGCCTCCATCATCCTTTCCTCACATGGGACAATGCTCTAATAATGATGATCATCACACTTTTATTTACGTACAACTCAAGAATTACATAATAAAATGAAACAATAGAAGTTGCATGGCAATATAACTCGGAATGGCTATGGAAATGCCATAGTAGGTAGGTATGGTGGGTGTTTCAAGGAAGGGTAAATGGTAGGTTTAATGCACCGGTGAAAGTTGCATGGTGCTAGAGAGGCTAGCAATGGTGGAAGGGTGAGAGTGCGTACATTCCATGGACTCAACATTAGTCATAAAGAACTCACATAATTATTGCAAAAGTTTATTAGACATCGAAACAAAGTACTAATACGCATGCTCCTAGGGGAGAGGTTGGAAGGAGTTAACTATCGCGCGCTCCCGACCTCCACACAAAGGATGTTAATTAATCATAAATCATGCTCTAACTTCATCGCATAACGATAGACCATAGGTGCTTGCTCAGGAATCACAATTTAACATAAGTATTTTTACTAATCCACAGTTACTCTCTAGCACGACTTTAATGTCACAATATTTATGTCTCAAAACAAATGCAAGGAATCAAACTTCTCATATAATCAATGCTCTTTATGAAACTTTTTTTTATATCCCCCTTGGATGCCCATCATATTAGGACCAAATTTATAACCTAAGCAAATTACCATGTTGTTTTGAAGACTCTCAAATAATATAAGTGAAGCATGAGAGTTCATCAATTTCTACAAAATAAAACCACCCCCGTGCTCTAAAAAAGATATAAGGGAACACCACTATACATAGGGACTTATGAGTAGCGCTTGTTAGAACAAAGCGCTACTACTAAGTAACAGTAGCGCATGACGATGCAGAAAGCTACTGCTACCCAAATAGCAGTAGTGCTTCCCACATAAAATATGCTACTACTATGACTGTTCAAACCATTGCTACCAAGCTTGGTATAGTCGTAGCGCCCTTCTTTAAACCGCGCTACTGCTAACAAAATAGCAGCAGCGCGTTTTAAGGCGATAGTGCTGCAACAAATGAAAAAAGGAAAGGAAGAATGAAAAGGAAAATTAACGAAAAATAAAAATGAAAGCAATAGAAGTAGTGCATTTTGCCGAAAGTGCTATAGCTACTTCAGTTATAGCGCGTTTTCAATAACAAGCGCTATAGCTGACTTATCTACAGCAATAGTGCGGTCTTCCTAGCGCTTGTTGGGTAAAAGCACAACCAATGAGTTTGACCTGCCCCTGTGCGAGCGTCCCTCCTTCCCCCCAATTCTCCATTCTTCTCGCGTCTTCCCAACCTCTCCCGTGCCGCCCCTACTCCTTCATCGCCCTACCTCCTTCGCCGTCACCGGAGCTTCCACTGGAGCCACGCGCGCCCCCGAAGCGACCCTCGTCCGCTTCTCATCGCCCCTGCTCCCTCGTCGCCTTGCCTCCGTCGTCGTCACTGGAGCCGCGTGCCATCGTCACCGCCGTAGCCGCGCGCCCCTGGAGCCACCCTCGTCCGCTCCTCGCCGCCCTACCTCCCTCAACGCCCTCCTCTCTGTAAGCCCCAGCCTCCTCTCTAGGTTAATTAACTTAGGTGAATTTAGTTATGAACCCTAAGAATTAGCTAGGTTAAGTAGGTTAAGTAGGTAGGTTAATATGGTTAACTAACGAGGTTAACTGGCTAGGTTAACAAGCTAGGTTAATTAGGCTCATTAGGTTACCTAGCTAGGTAAACTAGGTTGGCTAGCACTACTAGGGAAAATCTTATACATAGGAGCTTACTAGTAGTGCTGGATAATAGTTAACGCTGCTGCTATTTAGCAGTAGCGCTTTATCTGGAAAGCGCTACTAGTAACACCATAGTAGTACGCTGGTATGAATAAAAGCGCTACTACTATGTGGGACTAGACGAGGCCACCGATAGTAGCTGGAGTAGCAGCGGTGTACAGGGAAAAGCGCTACTACTAACTCTGTAGTAGCAGTGCTTGGTTTTACTGCACCGCTACTTCTAGTGGGCCCCACTTAGTAGTAGCGTTTTTCCTGAACAGCGCTACTACTAATTCACGTAGCAGCAACGCTTTTTTCAATGCAGCGCTATCGCTAGTTGTGACTGCCACCTTTTTTCTACCCCTGCCCCTCCTCCCCTCACTTTGCCCTCTCTCCCCCTCCTTTCCCCTCTCCAGTCCACTCTCCACTCTCCATCATTGTTGCTCTTCTTCTCTCTTCTCTCTTCCTCCTACCTCTCTTCTCTCCTCATTAATGGCACCCTCCTCCACAAACGGCGTCTCTCTTTCTCCTACACTTCCCTTCTCTCCCCCATTAATGCCCCCCTCCACCATAAACCCTCTCCATTAGTTAGCTAGCTAGATTCACCTCTCCTCCCCAACAACTAGATCTAGCTAGCTATTCAGCCAACCACACGTGCTCTCTCTATCGTTCCCTCTCATCATCTAATTAACCGCGTGCTCTCGGTCTCTCTCGAGACATCTATATATAGGTGAGTAAAAAGTTGTTCATTTCAAGAATGGGAATATGTTTGTGAATAAGAATATGTGTGTTTGGGATATATATATATATATATATATATATATATATATATATATATATATATGGAGAGATTTGTGCGAGTGACATGCCCTCGAGTTGCTTCTGTTTTGCCGAAATGTCGATTTATTTCCGTTTCGGTGAATTTTGAGCAAACTCAATATGTCCTATTTTTAGGCAAGGTCATGCAAATTTTTTATATATATGACTTTGAAGCATGCATTATTTATTTTGTAAGGGCATATTTCTCCCTAATAGTTTTGGTGATTGATGACAATACTCTTGCGGACTGATCGTGTGCTCTAAGCTCATACAGGTATATCTCCCTTATGGCACAAGACGATTGCTTGCCCCTCGGATTCTATGAAGGACGGTGTTTTCTTTTTGCTCCCTGTAGGTGGCATTGAGTAATAGGAAAGCCGTACTATTAAGAGGGGGTCCTTGTCGGAAAGGTTTGGGTAGAATCAACACGTACACATCTTTCTCCCACACTTCCTTTCCTTGCTTCTCTGGAGGTCCAACCGGTTATCTTTCGTTGAGGCAATTCTATGGCTTCTGTACTGATCATCTGCCTAGCATGCGGTAGTACCGCTCTGCCAAGCGGTAGTACCGCGCAGGTACACGGTAGTACCGCTTGCCGACACGGTAGTACCACTCCCGCGGTAGTACCGCGTCCCCATGCGGTAGTACCGTGTATTTGGCCCAGGCGCTGAGTCTAAGTATAAGAAGTGGATGCGGAAGTAATTTTTTACTTCCGCATACAACGCGGTAGTAACGCTTAGCTTAAGCGGTAGTACCGTGTCGCGTTTTGCTACTTCCGTTTTCCCCTGCGGATGTAGCCACGGATGTAATTTATTTCATCCGTGGCTATATCAGGTCGCAAACTTTTGCCTTTGCGGTAGTACCGCTTCCCAAGCGGTAGTACCGCTCAGCCAGCGGTAGTACCGCGCATGAGTTGCGGTACTACCGCTCTCTGCGGGCTGAAACCTCAAATAACGGTTGGATTTGTCCCCCCACTATATATAGGGGGTCTTCTACTCCAAGAAGACTCACCTCTTCCCCCACTACTCCATTGTTGCTCCAAAAGCTCCATTTCCGCCCGATCTCTCTTCCTAGCCAATCAAACTTGTTGATTTGCTCGGGATTGCTTGAGGAGGCATCGATCTACACTTCCACCAAGAGATATTTGATTCTCCCCACTAATCCCTTGCGGATCTTGTTACTCTTGGGTGTTTGAGCACCCTAGACGGTTGAGGTCACCTCGGAGCCATATTCCATTGTGGTGAAGCTTCGTGGTTTGTTGGGAGCCTCCAAGTTGTGGAGATTTCCCCAACCTTGTTTGTAAAGGTTCGGTTGCCGCCTTCAAGGGCACCACTAGTGGAATCACGGCACCTTGCATCGTGTGAGGGCGTGAGAAGAATACGGTGGCCCTAGTGGCTTCTTGGGGAGCATTGTGCCTCCACACCGCTCCAACGGAGACGTACTTCCCCTCAAAGGGAAGGAACTTCGGAAACACATCCTCGTCTCCTCCGGTTCTACTTGTGGTTATTTCTTACCTTTACTCTTGCATGCTTTACTTGTTTAATTCCTATAGCATGCATGTGTAGTTGTTGTGCTTCTTTATATTAGTTGTCTTCCTAGTAGAATATCTAGACAACTTATTTTGTCGCTTAATTTTAAGTGGTTAAGAAAAGCTGAAAATTGTTAGTTGCCTATTCACCCCCCCCCCCTCTAGTCAACCATATCGATCCTTTCAATTGGTATCAGAGCCTCGTCTCTTTTTAAGGACTTTACCGTCCGAAGAGTATGTTTGACAACGTAGTCGAGACGGAGGACCATTCCGATGGAAATCCGTCCTTGCCTACGTTAGATGGGGGAGCCTCGGTCACTCGTGAGGAGTTCAATGTGGCCTTGACCACATTGAAAGAATCACTAGCGAGCGAGGTCAAAGGCATGTTTAAAGAAATGTTTGAGGGGCTTAAATTATCCACCTCACCGTTGGAAGTGGGTCGTCCCGCTACCAACGTGTCAGAGGCTAATCCCGACAAGGGAGAAGCTAGTAGTGAGCAAGCCCCGGTCGCTAAGCATGGAAGTGGGAAATTTGCCCAATCTCCTCCGCCTACTCACTATGGAGGACCCGTTCCCACGCCGCATTTAAATTCTGTCGGGCCCCCTCCCAAGTTCGTTAAAAATACTGATTTTGCTACTTGGGTGTTTCGTTTCAAATGTCATATTAATCATTGTTCCACTAACCTCTGGAGAATCATTGAGCAAGGTTTTTATCCGTGTGATCCCGACAACATGACTCCAAGAGAAACTGCCGATCATTAGTTCAACGAGTCCGCACTTTGCATTCTTCAAGACTCCATCCCTCCTGAAGACATTGCTCATCTTCGTCCATTCACTGTGGCCAAGGAAGCATGGGAGCATGTTTGCACAATGTTCAAGGGAAGCACAAGCATTCAACGCTCCAACTATGAAGTGGTGCAAGATGAAGCTGATGAGTTTGCAATGATCGAGGATGAAGATCCTCGTGAACTTTATCGAAGATTAACTATCCTTGCAGTGTCTCTTCGAGATCATGGCAGTAAGGATACGGATGCCAATTGGATCAAGCGCAAGTTCCTCAAGGCCATGATGCCCTATCACAAGGCCATGTCCTCTGTGATTCGTCAGAGACCGGACTTCCACACTTTATCCTCAAACGAAGTGTTGGATGAATTTGTTGCCATGAGGATCCTTGACGTTACCGCCGACAATGCGGTCCTAAGAGCTCAACGATCCAAGAAGCCTAATCTTGCTCTGAAGGCCAAGGCTTGTGTGGAAGAGGAGGAAGTGGAAGATGATGATGAGTGCTGCCCCGAGGACACCAAATATGCCTATCACGAGCACATGGCTCTTGCTTCAAGGCAATTCTGGGGCAAGAAGAACTCAAGGTCCAACTTTAACAGGAACAACTCCAGTGGGAACAAAGGGAAGCAACGAGTAAGGACATGCTTCAACTGTGGAAATGTAAGCCACTTCGTTGCGGATTGCCCATATGAGAAGAGAGAAGACTTTGGAGGCAAGCTTATTCGGAAGGACAAGTCAAAGTCCTATCCCAACAAGAACAACTTCATCAAGAAGTCTCCTCCGAAAGTGTTGGTGGCTCAAGAAGAATATGTGGAGGATGATGACAATGATGAAGACGATGAGGTGACCACTATGGCCACAATTGCAATTGCTACCACTCCGCACTCATCTCTCTTCAACTCACCAAACGAGAACATCACCGCCAAGTGTCTTATGGCCAAGGCCACCAACAAGGTAACCCCGATCATCAATTCTACTATCTCTTCTAACCCCTCATTAACTAATTGTATTGATGAGGGTGAGGGTAGTAAGGAGGGAGAAAATGAATTTGATGTGTTCATAAAGAATCTCAAGGGCAAATCCAAGAAGCATGTTGTTGCTCTCTTGGAACAACTCGGTGAGGCCAATGACATTATTGAGGCTCACGAGGAAACCATTACTAAAATGGAAGGGCATAGTCGATACTATGCCGATGAGATATCGGATCTCTCTAACGCCCTAGAGGAGGAGCGCGGTCTTCGTTTGGCTCTTGCGGAGTCACACAACGATGATCATGCTAAATTAAAGAAAGATCTTGATCATGCTTTAGTTGTCTCTCGTGTCCTTAACTCTGAGAAGGCAAAACTTGTGGTTGACCATGCTAAACTCAAAGAGGAGTTTGACATACTTGACAAGGCTCACAAGGTCTTGAAAGGAATGCATGCTACTCTCAAGGAGTCTCATGATCAACTCCAAGTTTCGCTAACCAAGGAAAAGGCTGTCTTTCCTCGCATGGTTTTAATTGATAATGCAAATGCTACTAACCCATGTTGTGAGCGTGTGCATCTTGTTGAAGAGAATGCCGAATTGAAGAAGCAACTTGAGAAAGGCCTTGTGACTTGCATACAAGGTGAGAAGAACCTCAACGCCCTTTTGAGCAATCAAAAGGAAGTTGTGGCAAAGGAAGGAATTGGGTTTGCTCCTAAGCCCAAGAAGAAGAAGAATGACAAGACAAAGCAACCACCCCCTCTCCGACAATCCTTTGTGAAAGAAGGAGAGGGCACGTCAACCAAGAAGAAAAGTGGTGGTGTCAAGAAAAACTCCACCACACCCTCAAACATGGCCGGCGATTTTAATCCTTCATATGTTTTATGCCGTGCTAGTGATGGCCATGTGTTTGCTAAATTTGTTGGTTCTTCTTATGAGTACATTGAATGGTCCATTTGGGTTCCTAAGACCCTTGTCACTAACCTCAAAGGACCCATTACCAAATGGGTACCTAAATCCAAGCATTGATCTATTGTAGGGGTTTGCTTCCGGTGGGGGATCATGGTTGCTCGATAGCGGAGCCACAAATCATATGACCGGAAGCAAAGACTTGGTGGTGGACGTGCATCTCGGTTCATCTATGGCCACCAACGTCGAATGGGGTGATGCTTCATCTTCTAAGGTATTGGGACTTGGCAAGGTTGTTGTCTCTCATGATCTCACGATCGAGAAAGTCATGCTTGTTGAGTCCCTTGCATACAATTTACTCTCTGTTCGCCAACTCGCACTCATGGGCTTTGCTACATTCTTTGATATTGATTCTGTGGCCCTCTTGTGGAGCAAGACTCTTAAAGTAGCCTACGTTGGGCATGTCGAGAACGGTCATTATGTGGTTAACTTCTCGAAGCAACCCACTAAGGTCGCGACATGCCTAATGGCTAAAGTTGATGTGGGATGGCTTTGGCATCGCCGTTTGGCCCACGTCAATATGAGATCTTTGCAAAGTCTTCTCAAGGGGGACCATGTCCGAGGACTAACAAATGTTAGCTTTGCCAAAGATCGTGCTTGCAGGGCGTGCATTGAAGGAAAATTACATGAGAAGGCTCACCCTCCCACGACTATCATCTACTCAAAGAGACCTCTAGAACTCCTTCACATGGATCTCTTTGGGCCTCCCACTTTTGATAGTCTTGGGGGTAGGAAATATTGCTTGGTGATTGTGGATGATTACTCAAGATATACCTGGGTATACTTCTTCAAGAAGAAGAGTGAGACCCAACAAACCGTCATCAACTTTGCAAATGAAGCTCAACGACAACATGAAGCAAAGATTTTGATGATCAGAAGTGACAATGGCACCGAGTTCAAGAACTACACCTTGGATGAGTTTCTTGGTGAGGAGGGGATCAAACATCAATATGCCGCCCCGTACACCCCTCAGCAAAACGGTGTTGCGGAGAGAAAGAACCGAACCTTAATAGATGCTGCAAGAACCATGATGGCTGAATTCAACTCTCCATACAACTTTTGGGCCGAAGCCATCAACACCGCTTGCCATGCATCAAATCGTCTCTATCTCCGCAAAGGCTTGAACAAAACTCCATATGAGATTCTTACCGGTAACAAGCCCAATCTCAAGTACTTCCGGGTGTTCGGGTGTAAGTGTTTCATTCTCAAGAAAGGTGTTCGTTTGTCTAAATTTGAATCTAGAGCTCATGAGGGCATATTTGTTGGTTATGCTACAAACTCTCATGCTTACCGTGTCCTCAACAAGTCCACTGGACTCATAGAGGAGACGAGTAACGTAGAGTTTGATGAAAATAACGGCTCCCAAGTGGAGCAAAGTGGTACTTGTGATGCAGGTGATGAAATTCCTCCTCAAGCCATAAGAAGAATGGGTGTTGGATATATCCTACCCGTTGAGGAACCCCTTGTGGCCGAAGGAGAAGGACAATGTTCCACTCAAGTGGAACCATCACCTACTCAAGACCCACACGCTTCCGAAGAACAAAGTGAAGGCCCTCAGCCTGTTGAACAAGGCCAAGTGCAAGATCAACCTCAAGTTGGTGAAGAACCACCAATTGATGCACAAGGCCAAGTTCAATCCCCCGAGCAAGATCAAGGTCAAGAGGAAGCTCAAGATCAAAATCTTGCTCATGATGACGCTCAAGATGATCAACTCAATGCTCCTCAGTTATCTCTTGAAGAGCAATTAGAGCGTCGTGCTGCAAAAGTTGACTCCAGGCTTGCTTCCAACGAGCATCACATCGAGAACATTTTAGGAAGCATCAAAAGGGGGGTAAGCACTCGTAGACAATTAGCAAACTATTGTGCTCATCAAGCTTTTGTCTCCTTTGTTGAACCTAAGAAGGTCTATGAGGCGCTCGAGGAACCTGACTGGCTCAATGCCATGCATGAAGAACTCAATAACTTCGAGCGCAACAAAGTGTGGCGTCTGGTGCCAAGACCAAAGGAGAACCATAATGTCATTGGAACCAAATGGATCTTGAAGAACAAGCAAGATGCCCATGGCATTGTCATCCGCAACAAGGCACGTCTGGTGGCTCAAGGCTACTCCCAAGTCGAGGGTATCGACTACGGTGAAACCTTTGCCCCCGTTGCTCGTCTTGAATCCATTCGTTTGTTGCTTGCCTATGCTTCCCATCATAACTTTAAATTGCAACAAATGGATGTGAAAAGTGCATTTCTTAATGGTCCCATTAATGAGTTGGTGTATGTTAAACAACCCCCGGGGTTCGAGGATCCTAAGTTCCCCAATCATGTGTATCAACTTGATAAGGCACTCTATGGCCTTAAACAAGCCCCACGAGCGTGGTATGAGCACCTTACCGAGTTGTTACAAGATCGTGGGTTTGAAATTGGGAAAATCGACCCCACTGTTTTTACTAAGAAGGTCAAAGGGGAGTTGTTTGTATGCCAACTATATGTAGATGATATTATCTTTGGTTCTCCTAACAAAGCTTTCAATGATGAGTTCGCCGCACTCATGACCACACATTTTGAGATGTCCATGATGGGAGAGTTGAAGTACTTCCTTGGATTTGAGATCAAACAACGAAGAGAAGGCATCTTCATCAAACAATCCAAGTATACTCAAGATATGCTCAAGAGGTTCAACCTTAGTGATGTCAAGCCGGCTACTACTCCAATGCCAACCAAATGCCAACTTGACATTGATCCCAATGGTAAAGCGGTGGATCAAAAGGTATATCGCTCTATGATCGGATCCTTGCTTTACCTTTGTGCATCTAGACCGGATATTATGTTGAGTGTGGGAATTTGTGCACGGTTTCAAGCCTCACCTAAGGAAAGTCACTTCGTGGCTGTCAAGCGAATCTTTCGATATTTGGCTCATACCCCAAACTTTGGCTTATGGTACCCAAGAGGAGCAAATTTCAACCTTGTTGGTTTCTCTGATTCTGACTGGGCGGGATACAAAGTGGATAGGAAGTCCACGTCGGGAGGGTGCCAATTTCTTGGTTGCTCTCTTGTTAGTTGGTCTTCCAAAAAGCAAAGTTGTGTATCTCTCTCGTCCACTGAAGCAGAATATGTGGCCGCTGGCAGTTGCTGTGCTCAACTCTTATGGATGAGGCAAACTTTGAAGGATTACGGTGTCACTTGTGACAAAGTGCCTCTTTGGTGTGAAAATGAAAGTGCCATCAAGATTTCTCTCAACCCGGTGCTTCACTTCAAGACGAAGCATATTGAGATTCGGTATCACTTCATCCGGGATCACATAAGGCAAGGAGAGATCGAGCTTCATTACGTCAACACTCATGATAACCTTGCAGATATCTTCACGAAGCCATTGGATGAAGCAAGATTTCGCGAGTTAAGGCATGAGCTAAATATCATCGATTTGAACAATGTGGCTTGAGTCTGTGCACACACACCCCTCACACTCAATATAGCTATCTTGTCTAGATGTAGGCATGGACATAGGGGGAGTATTGTTCTCTCAATGAACTGTTCCTCCCCCCATTATGCATAAACTGACCAAGTCTTTATCATTTGCCATACATAGTTGGTTTAAATGCTTCAAGTCGAGTACTGGTCATGGGCCCAAAGATAATTCTTCGCGGTGCCATATCTATAAACTCAAACATAGGTGGCCTCGGCCACCGCCCTCCACTGAGGAGTTGTGTTATTCACTTTGCTTGTGCGTGCGTTTGCTTTTCTCTCTTCTTTGCTTAAAGCCTCTTGTCAAATCGTGCAAATTCTTGGAGGAGCGGTACTACCGTGCTTGTTTACGGTACTACCGCAAAGGGGTTACGGTACTACCGCTCGACCAGCACGGCAGTATTTATTTACTGCCGCTGGTAGGGCGGTACTACCGCTTGGCGAGCGGTACTACCGCGCAAGCGGTACTACCGCGATGACCGCGGTACTACCGCACATATCAGAACGTGTGGGGGTTATAAGCAGGCAGGGGGAGTTCCATCTCCCCCATACCCATTCACTCCTAACCCCCACGTCGTCCCTGTCTCTCTCTCTCTCAAGAACGCCGCCGGAGGACCTCGCCGGATCTCCTCCCTCGACCACTCTTCTCGCTTTCCGACCGGTGGGATCGTTCCCCACCACGTCCTCTTGCCATGGATGCAGGTTTCTCCCCTTTTCCCCTCTTCTTATTGCCTTGCCTGAGTTTTTAGGGTTAGGGGAGATGCTTAGTGCTTTCTTGTGTTCTTCGTGATCTTATCCATGGATGCTTAGGTTGTGGGAGAGTGTTTGTGCTCCTGAAATATGCTTAGAGTTGTTGCTACGAAGTTACTATGATCAGCCGTAGTACCGTATGTAGATCTCGTTGGTAGTTTCTAGATCTATTCTTCTCAGATCTGTTTCGTGCGGTACTACCGCTGGAGAACCGCGGTACAACCGCACGATGTAATCCAGATCTGATCTGACCTGAGCGGTACTACCGCTGTCCTCAGCGGTACTACCACTCGGGCGGAAGTAAAATTTTAGTACTACTTGCCGAGCGGCACTACCGCGACCCGATGCGGTACTACCGCTCCGCATGCAGCACTAATATTTTAGTTCCGCCCCCTCGGGCGGAAGTAAAATTTTAGTACTACTTGCCGAGCGGTACTACCGCGACCCCGTGCGGTACTACCGCTCCGCATGCAGCACTAATATTTTAGTTCCACCCCCTCGGGCGGAAGTAAAATTTTAGTACTGCTTGCCGAGCGGTACTACCGCGACCCCGTGCGGTACTACCGCTCCGCATGCAGTACTAATATTTTAGTTCCGCCCCCTCGGGCGGAAGTAAAATTTTAGTACTGCTTGCCGAGCGGTACTACCGCTCCGCATGCAGTACTAATATTTTAGTTCCGCCTCTTCTTGCGGAAGTAAATTTTTACTACCGCAGCGTATGCGGTACTACCGCATGTGACATGCGGTACTACCGCTTACCTTGCGGTACTAATTTTTTACTTCCGCAATGGTCAGCAGTACTACCGCTTGGCTCATACTTTCTTCGTGGCATGTTCTCTTTTCTATTTCCCTTGGTTTCTTGTGTCTTTCGAGGCTTTGGCATTGATTCTTCTTGTATTTGTGTTGTTGTGGTCTTGTGTTTGTATTTTTAGGTGGTGGCTCAGGCTTTGAGGGTCGTCGTACCAACCCAGTTCGTGACACCGGTTCCAAGCGCCTGCGTACCCCAAGTGATGTGCCAGAGGGCTCCAATCCCCAGCGCCGGTACAAGACCTCAGCCAACAAGCGCAAGGAATCATCAATGTCTATGGAGGAAATGCCTGCTGGTGAGTTCATGGCTAGACGGAAGATCAACCCTTATGGAGAACCCCGTGAGCACTTTCCTGGTGATGATGTCTTCTGGACCAAGCAACAGTATCGCATCTATCATGAGGTGCTCAAGACCAAGGCCAATCTATATGTGGATGCTCACTGGATTGATGTGGAGCACATGAGGAAGGATAAGAACCGGGCATACTTTGCTGAAGCCCTTGATTTGATCGAGCAACTGGGTCTGGAGCACATCATGACATTCCAGAACGACTTTGACCCAGAGCTTATTGCGCAGTTCTATGCCTCGGTCAACTTTCAGGCCAAGGAGGATCGTCCCATGACTTGGATGACCCATGGTCACAAGATGACCGCTACTTGGAAGGAGTTCATGGATCTTCTTCAGCTTCCTGATGAGGGTCTCCATAACCCAATTGGTTTTCGGCCTCACGCCAATCCGGAATCAGCTAACAAGGACAAACTACTTCCATTTTATGAGGCAAAGACCCTTGCTAGTGGCAAAACAACTTGGGTGTTGAATCCCTTCCTGGACATCATGTATCGGATTTTTCGCAACACGCTGTTCCCTCGTGTTGGCGACAAGGACAAGGTCCATGCCTATCTGGTTGATATGCTCTGATGTGTCAAGAGGCTCGCTCCGCCCAGGCTGCACCACTTAACATTTCCCACATCATGTGGAATGAGCTCCGGTTTGCCATCTACACTCGCAAGGTACCTATCTATGGTCCATTCTTATTTCTGCTCATCTCCAAGACTTGGGCGAAATTGTATCCAGAGGAGGAGTACGAGGCCGACTGCTACTGCCATGATCCTATCAAGCTTCACGTCAAGACTCGTTGGGCCAACACCACTACTCGTGCTCAGGCTGCTGCTGCCCAAATGGGCACTGAGGATGAGCCTGTGGAGGAGACTGCCAATGTCCGCTCTGGCAGATTTTCCCCCTCTTCTTCCTCTACAGTGGAGAAGCCTTCGTGGGCTAAGAAGCTACAGCAGAAGATGAAGGCCCTCTTCTGCATGCAGGCTCAGGGGCAATACCGTGCTCATGTGACTGACAAGAAGACGCGTCAGCAGGACAAGAAGATTCTGTCTTTGTATGGAGAGGAGGTTTCCAATGGATCGGAGGACAACATCACTCCTGAGGCTACCTGGATGGCTCGCCAGGGATACAAGTGGTCAGATTCTGATGAGGAGTATCAGCCAGAGCAGCAGGGATCTGATGATGAGTATCAGGAGGAGCAGCAGCAAGGGTTTGATGACGAGTACGACGACTGAGCTTCTCCCGGGCTGCCACCCGTCTTCGTTTCCTCTTTTCCCCTTTGTGGTGTCTCGATGACAAAGGGGGAGAGTGATTTGCATTTGCTGTCTTGTGCTTGTTCGTGTGTTTCTTTTCGTTGAACTTGGTTTATTGTGCGTGTTTATGTGAGACAATCATATGGTGTAAGACATATGCCCCGGTATCGTTGAACTTATTATTATGTCTTTAATGTTTATCCTATGCAGTCAATGTTATATAGAGTATCTCGTGTGTAGATTATAGGGGAGCACTATATCTAGTATGTGTGCGGTGCAGTCCAAAGCACAATCATGTGAAGGCACACATACAGGGGGAGCTCACCTATACTCTAGGGCTTATATTGCTTACTCTATTATTTCTTCTCTGTGCAAATCTCGTGTTGTCATCAATACACCAAAAAGGGGGAGATTGTAAGGGAATATTTCTCCCTAAGTAGTTTTGGTGATTGATGACAATACTTTTGCGGACTGATCGTGTGCTCTAAGCTCATACAGGTATATCTCCCTTATGGCACAAGACGATTGCTTGCCCCTCGGTTTCTATGAAGGACGGTGTTTTCTTTTTGCTCCCTGTCGGTGGCATTGAGTAATAGGAAAGCCGTACTATTAAGAGGGGGTCCGCGTCGGAAAGGTTTGGGTAGAATCAACACGTACACATCTTTCTCCCACACCACCTTTCCTTGCTTCTCTGGAGGTCCAACCAGTTATCCTTTGTTGTTGAAAATCTGTGGCTTCTGTACTGATAAACTGCCTAGCAAGCGGTAGTACCGCTCTGCCAAGCGGTAGTACCGCGCAGTTACACGGTAGTACCGCCTGCCGACACGGTAGTACCGCGTCCCCAGAGCGGTAGTACCGTGTATCTGGCCCAGGCGCTGAGTCTAAGTATAGAAGTGGATGCGGAAGTAATTTTTTACTTCCGCATACAACGCGGTAGTACCGCTTATCTTAAGCGGTAGTACCGTGTCGCGTTTTGTTACTTCCGTTTTCCCCTGCGGATGTAGCCACGGATGTAATTTATTTCATCCGTGGTTGTCTATCAGGTCGCAATCTTTTGCCTATGCGGTAGTACCGCTTCCCAAGCGGTAGTACCGCTCAGCCAGCGGTAGTACCGCAACTCATGCGCGGTACTACCGCTCTCTGCAGGCTGAAACCTCCAATAACGGTTGGATTTGTCCCCCCACTATATATAGGGGGTCTTCTTCTCCAAGAAGACTTACCTCTTCCCCCACTACTCCATTGTTGCTCCAAAAGCTCCATTTCCGCCCGATCTTGCCTTTTCTATTTTTCTCGGACTTTGCTAATTTTATGATGCCCGAGAAAAATACTTCCATGTGTTACCTTTTCCCTAACCTCCCTCCTCATTCTCTTTTTCTCTCTTTTGTTTTATCTGCTAAAATCTAATATAAAGGAAGAGGCCATTTCCTCCCGCAGCCTCCTCCAGGCCTTCAGGCCAACCAGCCTTCTTGGCCCAACCAGCCACTCTGGCCAGGCCTCTCCTCACCTCCGGCCCACTCCCTCGACCTAACCCTAACTCCCGACCCGCTCGCTCCTAGGCTCCCTCGCTCCTCCTCTCTTCCCTCAGCCCGCCGCCGCACTCATCCCGTTTCCCCTCGATCTCCTCTCTCTCTCCCGACCGCACCCCTGTTTCCCTCTCTCTCTCGATCCCCAAGCCCCACATCGCCAGGGACGCGCTCGAACCCCCCCTCGGCTCTCTCGATCTCCCAGGTTTCCCTTCGATCCCTTCTCTCCCTCGGCCGATCCCGCGCCCCACGGGTCATCGCCGTCGCCGCTCCTCCCTGCGGCCTTCATCCTCTTCGCCAGGGCCCTCTCCTGCGCCATGGCGCCCCTGCGCCAGGCCCTCGCCTCGCCTCGCCATGGGAGCCGCGTCGCAGCGCGTGGCCTCCATCTCCAAGTCGCCAGGACAAGCGCCCCGAGCCAGGCGAGCGCCCGGCCAGGACCCCGCGCCACGCCTGGTTCCGTCCTTCTACACGACGACCGTGCCGCCGCATCCCTGCCTCATCCCAGCGCCTCGTCACCTCCCCCTCTCCATCTGCGCCAAGACCGAGCTCCCTGCCCTTCCTCCTCCTCCAAGAGCCCCAAGGCCAGAGCTCTACCGGCGCCCGTCTCCAGGAGCTGCAGCAACACCGCAGCCGGCCTCGTCGGTCCTCTCCAGCCGCCATGGACGGGGCTGGTGCCGCATCTTCTTCGCGCCGGCGTCCCGTCCAGCACCTCCTCGCCTTGGCGCACAGCCGCGGCCATGAGCAGCGCCGAGCCGCGACCCGCACCTCTCCGTCGCCCGCAGCTTTTCCCTTGTTTTGTTTTGTTTTGTGGCTGTTTTGTTATCTCAAGTAACCATGGAGCAGCAAGTATAACTACTTTTGGACCCGAACGACTACCGTCGCCCGAACGTCTACTGTCGCCCCGTGTACCTCTACGGCAAGTACCTCGACGACATGTACCACTACGGCTCAAGTTCCTCTCCGATACGCCCAAGTACCACGACGACCGACTCGGCAAGTACCCCTACGGAACGTGTTCCACTACCGTCGCCCGGAAAAGACGGATGCGCCAAGTACATCTACGAACGAGTTCGTCTACCGTCGCAGTGTACCCCTACCGTCGCCGAGACCGCAAGTACCTCTCCGAACGGGATGTGAACGACTACACGTGTACCTCTACGGAACGACTTCTTCCTCTTCGGAAACATGAACAACTACTTCCTCTACCGTCGCCATGTACCACTACGTCCCTCTACGATCTCGAACCGTCCCGAAACGAGTGTTTCGAAGGTATAACCCCGAGACGATGACCCGTGTGATGCTTGTTGTGGTTGTATGAATGTTCCCTTGTGCTTCGTGTCCGTTTCGTCCGTTGTCATGTTCCTCGGTTGCCTCGTCACCGACTCGTGGGAACCCGGTGACGGGATCGCCCCACCTTTCATCTCGTTTGTCTCGTTCGCTCCACCTTTGCTTTGCACCGGTCTCCCAACGAGTTACCGGAACCGATATGTTGCCGTGGCATCATTTTCGGAATTGTTGTCGTGGCACCTTTTCTTTCCACCACGATGACTAATTCTCCTTTCATCTATATCTCTTTTAAGTCAACCTTTTAATAATTGCATAAACTTGTTCATGTCATCCGCATCATGATAACAACATGATAATGTTTAATTGTTGTTTGCTTATAATTACTAAACATGCTCATGGGGATTTTCCGGAATTTGTTGTTGTTCTTCCGGCCTCATGTAAAATGTCTAAATAGTGTAGTTTCTTTATGCTTCACCACACTAGATGCAGGTTCAGCCGAGTTTGATGCAGGAGTTGGTTCAGTTCTTCACCGGGAGCTCAATGAAGAGTTTGGCCGTATGTTTGTGACGTTTCGATGTTCAGTAGTGGTTTCTACTAGGATTCGATCCTGGCCTGTGGCTTTACGTTGTTTTGGTATCTTTCTTTTGGATCTTCACCCGTAGTCGGGTTGTGATGTTTTGAATGATGTTTTGCTTATGTAAGGTATTGTGTGAAGTGGCGAGTGTAAGCCAACTATCTCCTTTTGCTTTTTAATCCCTCTTTTACATGAGTTGTGCAAAGATACCAAACTTGAGATCATTCTAGGATGGGCTTATACCTTTAAGTCGTGCCTCGACACGTAGGAGGTATAGTCCCATCCTGGGCATTACAAGTTGGTATTCAGAGCCTTCTCCGACCTAGAAGCCCCCACTGATTGATCGAATCGTTGACGGTTGAGTCTAGGCACACACTTGAAAATGTTTTGAGTCCTATATATATATCGGAGAGTAGGATTTCTTTTGCTCCTCTTCTCTTTTCACTCTGGTGAGGACTCCTGACGACTACTCTTGCCTCTTCTAGTTTCAAAATTGCACAAATTTTTTTTTAGGAATCCCGCGAGTATTCTGGGAGTGTTTCGATGTTCTTGTGACAAGGATATTGTTCTCGATGCCTCTTGTTACCGAGGAGTTGAGCTTCGGGGTATTGTTGTCACAAGCATATCGCGGCAGTACTAAATACTTAAGACGGCTGACATCGAAAATCTCTCCTATACGGCCAGTGGCAAGATAACCCCGACATCACCCAGTACTGGGGAGGTAGTTCGAGAGTATTGCCATAGCTTGTTATAGTGGATGCTTTTCGAAGGTCCGAGGTAAACAGTTTCCGAGAAAGACTGGTTATGTGTTGAAGGATGGATACACCTGGATGTAGGTTTAGAGTTGATTGCGCGGTGCTTCCCGTGTATCCCCAACACCTGATAGCATAACTGGAAACTTTCGGAAATCTATAGGTGGGTTCATCTAGTAGTTCTAGGCATTCTTCCAACGGATGCTCGATATGAAGTTCGGGGTTCTACATTGAGTGAAGTGGTTTTATGGACTTGTTCTGATCGGGAGTTGCATCTTAAAGGGTCCTTGGCTATGCTGATCCGGGGATGACAAAACCCTTTTGTAACACGTTCCATGAGCTTACAGCACAAAGATGTCGAACGAAGCTTCTATCTTGTATTTGTTCTATCTGATCCTTGTTCCTTTTTATTTATCTTTTTGTTCTCCAAGTGGCTTCTCGACAAGTTGATGTACCTACGGAATTCATTCGTTCAATTCTTTGCTCGGATGATATTGTGAAGATGATGCTGCGAAATATCTATCCTTTGTTTTGATTTGATTCTGGTATTCGAGTTGCTTCGATGTCAAATGTTGATTCCATACCTTTCGTAATCTGTATTCTCATATTTCTATGGGAGTGCTAGTCCTTCTTAATCATCAAGATGGTTATGTTAAAAAAAAATTTAACCGGTGTCCATTTTGTTCGTCTCAAGTTGTCCTTGTTTTCCCCACCCTCCCACCCTTCTTTTTCTCGGAGTCAAGAATTCTTAATGAAATATCCATTTTATTCATGTGATATTTCTTCATTCTTTTCCTTCCATGTTCTTATCCGGTGATTATCGTGAAGATGCTCAAGAACTCCAAGTTCATCATTCTTTTGTTCTCTAATTCTACCGGTGGATGTAATTCAAGATTTCGGTGTTGATCTTATCCTTTTCCTCTTTTCACAATGCTTTCTTATTCCGGTGCACCAATTAATCATTCTCCTCTTGCTATTCATATCTGGAGTGCTGAAGATTCATAATTCCATTCTTAATCCGTTCAAGCAATTATTTTGAGCATTGTCTTCTTATTCAAGCCACTTAATTCAACCGGTGCATTATCTCTTCAGCAATCTTTTCCAACGGTGATGTTCTTTGAGTGGGCCCTAACCCACAGGTCTTTTCCAGGATCTTACCTGACTCTTCTATTTTCCGGAGTTATACTCAAATTCTTTTCAAAGTGTGACGTAAGAACGATTCCCATCAGTCACATGCCTTCCCCAAGATCGCTTTCAAATTCTTTTCATCATTGGTTCAACCTTCTTAATTCTTCATTCCGGAGTGCTCAACAATTCTTATGGCATTTCTCGTCTTCATTCTCAACATTTGGAGACCGGAGAAGTGTTTCTCTTAAATCTTGGCCCGTTCTCTCAAGAGTTGTGGTTCTACCTTCATGCCATCCTCATTATTGTTCAGATTGTGAGGAATTCTTTTTACCGTCTGAAGCATTGCATGAATTCTTTTCTTTGTGATCCTCCGAAGGCCATCATTTCAGAATATTTCTTCGTTCTCAGTTTTCAACTTCGTCCTCCAAATATTCTTCATCGATGTCTCTTCGTTCGTCTCCATATTCTTACGATGGTTATTTCAAGATTACTCTTCCATTCTTATAGTATAAATTCATTTGTTCTTTTCATAATCCTACCGGTGGTTCGTTGAAGATTTATCCAAGGTTGTACTAGATCTCTCTTAATTCTTTGCAACGAGAATAAGTAGTATGCCAAATCCTTTGGTTGTCATCAATTTAAATTGGTGAAGGAGATGCATGACATAATTCTTATTCTTATTCCTTCAAGGTGATTTAATCTCTTTCCCGGAGCTTGTTCATCATATCATATTCTCAGTTCTAAGTTGTTCATCTTCTTTTCCGGAGCTTCAAGTTATCTCAGTTATATCATTCCAAAGCTCCATCTAATTCGTCGCAGGCCTTGAATCTTATTCTTTTCATCTGTCACTTCTCATGCTTTCATTACCGGAGTTCTCATGGTGGTTCATCAAGATTTAATTCATCCTCGAAGTTTTCATCAAGATTCTTGTTGGAGCTCATGCATTCTTCATCTTGCTTTCCAATTGCTATTCTTTCTACCTTATCTTTTCAGATGGTGTTATGTCATTCTTGACAAGTCCTTCATGAATTATGATTCACGAGTTATCAAGAATGAGATATTTAAAACCCATCATTTTCCTTGTTCAGGAGATCTTTTCAACCCTTCAATTATTCGTTGGAGTTATCTTGGGTTGTATTTCACCTAAAAGCTTTTCCCTAAGGATTTTGTTATTATGGTGCTTATAAATGACCCAGTTTCTTCATTTATCCTCCCGGTGAGATAAGTTTTCATCTCCTTGTTGATCTCAATCAAATCAATTGTTTAAGTTAGTGGCCGGTTGTCACCTCATAATTTTGAGATGTTTTCCATAAGCCCACATCAAGCTTATTCGTTTTTCGTTGTTGATTTTTAAAATCAACTCTGTTCAACCCTTCCTTGTAAGGATGCTCTTTCAAATTCAATTGTGGGAGAAGTTGTCATTTTTCTTCTTCCTTCATTTCCTTCGTTGAATTATATGCTATCCTTTCGTTCCGGAGGTTTTGTGATGTTCATCTCTTTGACCATCATCTCGTTTTTATCAAGATCATGTTCTTTACCTTGTTTATCTATTTAACCTGAGTGTTCTATTCTTCATTCTAGTTCTCTCATCTTATCAAGTTTTAACTCTCTTTTAACCGGAGTGCTGTCTGAATCTTTCTTACACCTTGTGCCATTCTTTTAATTGTTTCGGAGGCAATATGTTGTTGTTTTCATCAAGTATCATTCCATATCCTCAAGTTCTTGTTAAATTCCTTCCATTTTCAAACGGAGTGCTGTCCAAATTCTGTCATTCTTATTCCTTGGTTGTACCATTGCAGTTTCATATTCTTTCCGTCCGTGAGCTCTTGTTTCATGTCTTTCAACCTTCAAGGTTCTCATAATGTTCCTTGTTCCTCTTTTCTAACGGAGTTTTCATATTCGTTCATCTCCATTGCATTCTTTCTTTCAAGATTGTTCAACCTCTCAAGGTTCTTTGGTTTCACTCGTCTGTCAAAGAAGCAACTTTGTTTTACCTCTTCCTCTTCCGTTTTTACCCGGTGCCATCTCTAGGATCTCGGGTCGAGATCCTCTGTTAGTGTGGGAGAGTTGTGACGCCCGAGACCGCCGTCCCAGAAGATCCCAGAAGATTCCAGAAGATTCCATATGTTCCGGGTTGCCCGTGTGTTCTGTTGTGCTTGTGTTCTTTTATTTTTGCATTGCATCATGTCATTTTTTTTTGCATCTCAACCTAAATAAATCGTGTGGACCTTCGGTCCATTTAAATCGAGGGAAGGTGACTTCTCTTTATAACATATCCTCCAAATATTATGGAGCTATTATAAATAAATATTCCATTCGTTGGAATTACCCGCAACACACTTACAATATTTTCCCCATGTCTTTTCCACTTCGAGTTCTCATTAAAACCTTGCCAATATTTTTCTTTCTGTTGTTTCGAGGTTCCTCCAAAAATTCGAACATTTTTGGACACTTCTTTATTCAAGTCTTAGTTCAAACCCATTTGATTAAATTCAAATAAGTTTGAATTATTTCTTCCAATCTTGCCTTTTCTATTTTTCTCGGACTTTGCTAATTTTATGATGCCCGAGAAAAATACTTCCATGTGTTACCTTCTCCCTAACCTCCCTCCTCATTCTCTTTTTCTCTCTTTTGTTTTATCTGCTAAAATCTAATATAATGGAAGAGATCTACACTTCCACCAAGAGATATTTGATTCTCCCCACTAATCCCTTGCGGATCTTGTTACTCTTGGGTGTTTGAGCACCCTAGACGGTTGAGGTCACCTCGAAGCCATATTCCATTGTGGTGAAGCTTCGTGGTTTGTTGGGAGCCTCCAAGTTGTGGAGATTGCCCCAACCTTGTTTGTAAAGGTTCGGTTGCCGCCTTCAAGGGCACCACTAGTGGAATCACGGCACCTTGCATCGTGTGAGGGCGTGAGGAGAATACGGTGGCCCTAGTGGCTTCTTGGGGAGCATTGTGCCTCCACACCGCTCCAACGGAGACGTACTTCCCCTCAAAGGGAAGGAACTTCGGAAACACATCCTCATCTCCTTCCGTTCTACTTGTGGTTATTTCTTACCTTTACTCTTGCATGCTTTACTTGTTTAATTCCTATAGCATGCTTGTGTAGTTGTTGTGCTTATTTACATTAGTTGTCTTCTTAGTAGATTATCTAGACAACTTATTTTGTCGCCTAATTTTAAGTGGTTAAGAAAAGCTAAAAGTTGTTAGTTGCCTATTCACCCCCACCCTCTAGTCAACCATATCGATCCTTTCAATTGGTATCAGAGCCTCGTCTCTTTTTAAGGACTTTACCGTCCGAAGAGTATGGTTGACAACGTAGTCGAGACGGAGGACCATTCCAATGGAAATCCGTCCTTGCCTACGGTAGATGGGGGAGCCTCGGTCACTCGTGAGGAGTTCAATGTGGCCTTGACCACATTGAAAGAATCACTAGCGAGCGAGGTCAAAGGCATGTTTAAAGAAATGTTTGAGGGGCTTAAATTATCCACCTCACCGTTGGAAGTGGGTCGTCCCGCTACCAACGTGTCAGAGGCTAATCCCGACAAGGGAGAAGCTAGTAGTGAGCAAGCCCCGGTCGCTAAGCATGGAAGTGGGAAATTTGCCCAATCTCCTCCGCCTACTCACTATGGAGGACCCGTTCCCACACCGCATTCAAATTCTGTCGGGCCCCCTCCTAAGTTCGTTAAAAATACTGATTTTGCCACTTGGGTGTTTCGTTTCAAACGTCATATTAATCACTGTTCCACTAACCTCTGGAGAATCATTGAGCAAGGTTTTTATCCGTATGATCCCGACAACATGACTCCAAGAGAAACTGCCGATCATCAGTTCAACGAGTCCGCACTTTGCATTCTTCAAGACTCAATCCCTCCTGAAGACATTGCTCATCTTCATCCATTCACTGTGGCCAAGGAAGCATGGGAGCATGTTGGCACAATGTACAAGGGAAGCACAAGCATTCAACGCTCCAACTATGAAGTGGTGCAAGATGAAGCTGATGAGTTTGCAATGATCGAGGATGAAGATCCTCGTGAACTTTATCGAAGATTAACTATTCTTGCAGTGTCTCTTCGAGATCATGGCAGTAAGGATACGGATGACAATTGGATCAAGCGCAAGTTCCTCAAGGCCATGATGCCCTATCACAAGGCCATGTCCTCTGTGATTCGTCAGAGACCGGACTTCCACACTTTATCCTCAAACGAAGTGTTGGATGAATTTGTTGCCATGAGGATCCTTGACGTCACCGCCGACAATGCGGTCCTAAGATCTCAACGATCCAAGAATCCTAATCTTGCTCTGAAAGCCAAGGCTTGTGTGGAAGAGGAGGAAGTGGAAGATGATGATGAGTGCTGCCCCGAGGACACCAAATATGCCTATCACGAGCACATGGCTCTTGCTTCTAGGCAATTCTGGGGCAAGAAGAACTCAAGGTCCAACTTTAACAGGAACAACTCCAGTGGGAACAAAGGGAAGCAACGAGTGAGGACATGCTTCAACTGTGGAAATGTAAGCCACTTCGTTGCGGATTGCCCATATGAGAAGAGAGAAGACTTTGGAGGCAAGCTTATTCGGAAGGACAAGTCAAAGTCCTATCCCAACAAGAACAACTTCATCAAGAAGACTCCTCCGAAAGTGTTGGTGGCTCAAGAAGAATATGTGCAGGATGATGACAATGATGAAGAGGATGAGGTGACCACTATGGCCACAATTGCAATTGCTACCACTCCGCACTCATCTCTCTTCAACTCACCCAACGAGAACATCACCGCCAAGTGTCTTATGGCCAAGGCCACCAACAAGGTAACCCCGATCATCAATTCTTCTATTTCTTCTAACCCCTCATTAACTAATTGTATTGATGAGGGTGAGGGTAGTAAGGAGGGAGAAAATGAATTTGATGTGTTCATAAAAAATCTCAAGGGCAAATCCAAGAAGCATGTGGTTGCTCTCTTGGAACAACTCGGTGAGGCCAATGACATTATTGAGGCTCACGAGGAAACCATTACTAAAATGGAAGGGCATAGTCGAGACTATGCCGATGAGATATCGGATCTCTCTAACGCTCTAGAGGAGGAGCGTGGTCTTCGTTTGGCTCTTGAGGAGTCACACAACGATGATCATGCTAAATTAAAGAAAGATCTTGATCATGCTCTAGTTGTCTCTCGTGTCCTTAACTCTGAGAAGGCAAAACTTGCGGTTGACCATGCTAAACTCAAAGAGGAGTTTGACATACTTGACAAGGCTCACAAGGCCTTGAAAGGAATGCATGCCACTCTCAAGGAGTCTCATGATCAACTCCAAGTTTCGCTAACCAAGGAAAAGGCTATCTTTCCTCGCATGGTTTTAATTGATAATGCAAATGCTACTAACCCATGTTGTGAGCATGTGCATCTTGTTGAAGAGAACGCCGAATTGAAGAAGCAACTTGAGAAAGGCCTTGTGACTTGCATACAAGGTGAGAAGAACCTCAACGCCCTTTTGAGCAATCAAAAGGAAGTTGTGGCAAAGGAAGGTATTGGGTTTGCTCCTAAGCCCAAGAAGAAGAAGAATGACAAGACAAAGCAACCACCCCCTCTCCGACAATCCTTTGTGAAAGAAGGAGAGGGCACGTCAACCAAGAAGAAAAGTGGTGGTGTCAAGAAAAACTCCACCACACCCTCAAACATGGCCGGCGATTTTAATCCTTCATATGTTTTATGCCGTGCTAGTGATGGCCATGTGTTTGCTAAATTTGTTGGTTCTTCTTATGAGTACATTGAATGGTCCATTTGGGTTCCTAAGACCCTTGTCACTAACCTCAAAGGACCCATTACCAAATGGGTACCTAAATCCAAGCATTGATCTATTGTAGGGGTTTGCTTCCGGTGGGGGATCATGGTTGCTCGATAGCGGAGCCACAAATCATATGACCGGAAGCAAAGACTTGGTGGTGGACGTGCATCTCGGTTCATCTATGGCCACCAACGTCGAATGGGGTGATGCTTCATCTTCTAAGGT